>JAPWDM010000042.1:1295000-1695000 GCA_035578155.1 Brachynemurus nebulosus | reverse complement strand
AAAATGGTAAAGGGTATAGCTACATAAGCATAGGAAAATGGCCCCCATGGCCGATGTCTGTAATAATATATGTAGTGACATTGGTACCCCAAGTGATTACCAAATACAGGGTCATTGACCCTTAACCTTGACTTGTCCTTGAGATATTAACCAAAATATGTTTTAGTGCCGTAATTTTTCAAACTCAATTTTCTCGAAAACTATAACACCTAGAAAAACAAAACCGACGCCAAAATTTAGATAATATTTGGGACTATATTATATATTTTTTTGACATTTTTCCCTAAATTTTAAAAGTTTAAAATAATTGCATTAAAAATATTTTTTATTTTTTAGTATGGTTCTGGTAAACTTACACCTTTCAAAAAAATACAGAATATGGCTTATCTTATCTACTTACACCATGCAAAAATTCATTAAAATCGAAGATGCGCTTTTTGAGTAATAAATAATTTATTAAGTATATATGTTGTTATGTATTACGTTAACCGTATAAGAGAATGATTAAAATAATTGTATAAAAAATAATTATTGATTTTTTTGTACAGTTCTAGAATACTTACATCGTTCAAAAAAATATAGTATACAGCTTAACCTTTCTACATATACCATAGCAAGGCTCATCAAAGTCGAAGAGGCGCTTTTTAAGAAATAATTAATTTATTGAGTGTATGGTAGGTACTAACCACAAAGGCAACATTTTCTGATTATAGAAACTACATATTTTTATTTTTACCTACTGCTGATTTCAATCATCGTCATCACTGTTTTCATTTATGACCACATTAATCGATTCATTTAAAAATATTTTTGATAATATTTCAGCTGGTCGTACAATGCGAGACAAATATCTCGTAAATATCCTAAATAATATATCACACTTGCAACATGAGCACAGCATCCAACCGTTCAATTACCATTCGGACAATTGTAACAGTACCGGCGAATTTGTAACAGTACCCGATAATATTTATTGTTTATATGCCGTGACCCAACATTTAACTTTATAATATTTGGAGTTTGCTTCGTGTAATATTTTAGATTTTCCCAAACTAACTGAAGTACAATTAAAAATGTTGTTTACAGGTTCCTATCAGTTTTCATTAGCTGTTTCATATCTGGCTGAAATAATGGACGAAAAGAATAACGTTTTGCATATATTACAAACGAAGCAAACTCCAAATATTATAAAGTTAAATATTCGGTCACGGCATATAAACAATAATAATTATCGGGTATTTATTGATTATTTTCCTAATTCTAACAATATTGAAGGAATTCGCCGGTACTGTTGCAATTGTCCGAGTGGTAATCGAACGGTTGGATGCTGTGCTCATGCTGCAAGTGTGATATTATTTAGGATATTTGCGAGATACTTGAGCCTTGGTGTGGTATATGTAGAAAGAAAGTTAAGCTATTTACTACATTTTTTTGAACGATGTAAGTATTCTAGAACTGTACAAAAAAATCAATAATTATTTTTTATACAATTATATTAATCATTCTCTTATACGGTTAACGTAATACATAACATATACTCAATAAATTATTTATTACTCAAAAAGCGCATCTTCGATTTTAATGAATTTTGGCATGGTGTAAGTAGATAAGATAAGCCATATTCTGTATTTTTTTGAAAGGTGTAAGTTTACCAGAACCATACTAAAAAATAAAAAATATTTTTAATGCAATTATTTTAAACTTTTAAAATTTAGGGAAAAATGTCAAAAAAATATATAATATAGTCCCAAATATTATCTAAATTTTGGCGTCGGTTTTGTTTTTCTAGGTGTTATAGTTTTCGAGAAAATTGAGTTTGAAAAATTACGGCACTAAAACATATTTTGGTTAATATCTCAAGGACAAGTCAAGGTTAAGGGTCAATGACCCTGTATTTGGTAATCACTTGGGGTACCAATGTCACTACATATATTATTACAGACATCGGCCATGGGGGCCATTTTCCTATGCTTATGTAGCTATACCCTTTTTGACATTTTGTAATATAAGTAGTATCTCAGAATGTCACAACCATTAAAATTCCATATTTTTTCAAATATGAAGAAGGGAATATATAAATAATTGATCCCAACATGAAAGATTTTTGTATAAATTGGTAAGTATGTAACCTTAAAACTTAGGTCAGTGAAAATTAATTCAAATTTCAAGGTCACTTGATTAATTAGTATTCTAAATCTGTTCAAATGTATCTTTTTAAATTTTATATGATTTCGGTACTTACTTATGTGTATTTTGAAAACTTATCATCTTTCGGTGTGCCAGTCCTGTGGGTAAGAATTTCATTTTCACTATCGCAGAAATATCACAAATTTCATAAATTCATATTTTTTTTAATTATTTATTTCACAGAAAAATCTTAAATTATGAAAAAGCTAAGTAATAAAACCATAAAAAAAATTAAGTAAAGAAAATACTTATTTCAAATAATAGCCTGATTCTAAAAGCATTTATTATTTTATATGCAATTTAACTCAAATGTCAAAGTTTTTCACAAAACTTAAGATTCATAACATTCACGATTCTTTAGAGACCAAATCGATACAGAGATGGTAAAAAATTTACGGAATCGGAGATCGATCCTTTCGAATTTAGTTTTTTTTTTTTTTGATATTTTTTCAAAATTATTGTAAAATATGTTTAACTATTTATGTTGCCAAATAATTTTACCACTTTTATGATTCATTTATAGAAAATTGAGTCAAATTTTGGATTCATGGGATTTTCTCCTGCATCGATTTTTGATTTTACGATTCGAAGTGATCCACACGATCGATTTTTTGGCCAGAGATCGGAAACCCTAATAATAATACTGTGACCACAAGCCAAAGTATCTCAGGTCTAAAATTTTTATTTTGCAGAAGCTTAAACTACTGTTCTTGTGCTGTAAAATTTTTCCTATTTGAGTTAGATGTAGGTCAACTTGGCATTATTATGTAGGTATTATGTAATATTGTAATCTGAAAATAAGTAATTAAAGAATACACATTTATTCGTAACATTTTTATTTTATTTTCATTAATTGAATTACACAATTGAATGAAATGCATTGTGATAAATTCAAGAACAACGACAATGAATCCAAATGTTTTTTTTAAGATTTCTTAAATAATAAATACACAGTTATGTTAAAAAAAATTATGTCACAAATAAACTAAAAATTATTCACAAAAGAATGAAAATTATTCAATTTTTATAACACTTTAATATTATCACATAAGATTTAAATGTATATTGTCTTATTACTGGTTTAAATAATACATGTAATTAATATATTTTTATATAATTAATTAGGTAAATTGCATTTTGACACACAAATCATTTACACATTTCACTATTTTACACATTTTACACATTTCACTCATTTACACATTTCACTAATTCAGACAATGATGTCAGCCACTTTGCGTCTGCGTGTTAAGATGTCCGATGTCGTTGCGCGTCAAATCATAATAATCAAATATAGCAACGCGGGAAATAATTTCATTTTTTAAAATAGATTTTTATATTTAATATTTTATAAGAGTCACAGAAATAAACAAAAATGATTATTTTTGATAGTTTTATGGCTCTAAATGGAGAAAAATGTGAAGCTTTTAGGAATAATCGTTCATAAAATTTTTTAACGTGGGTATATCAACTTATATTTCCTAAACTACATGAAAAAAATTAACAATTTAAAAACAAAACAAAACAAAAAACCCTTTTCGATTTTATACTATACCCTGTTTCAAATAAAAAATTGATCATGAGTCAAAGTTAAAATACACTGCCAACCGGGTGTAGCACACAGTTTCCTTACTGCTAACGAGGTGTAGCACACAGTTTCCACCCAGTATGGGTGTTAACTGTATTTTCAAAATACTGCACTTAAAGCGAAAAAGGGAGAACATTTGTTTACATAGGTACCTACTTAAAAATAATTCAAAAAGTAGGTACTAGACCGATTTTGAAAATTTTTTACTGTCTGAAAGTTAAACAATTTTACATGAACACTGGTTATATAATACGAGGCCGGTTAGATTATTGCGAACCACAAAAAGAAACTACCCAACCGATTTTGAAAAATTTATTAATTGTTAGAGTGCTAAACTATTTTAGATGAATATAAATTATGTTATAACATGAGGTTCGCCAGAATCCGGGGATCCCAAAAATGTCAAGAATAGACTACCCAACCTATTTTGAAAGTTTTTTACTGTTAAAGAGTTAAAATCTTTTAAATGGATACAGATTGTTATATCGCCCGTACTCTGTCTCCACCTCGTATCTGAAAACTCCCAATAGTTGGACACAAAAAAAAAAAAAAAAAAAAACATTTTAAATCCGTGTTTTCATCACTATGAGCTTAAGATTTATGCTAACTACACCCATTAATGTTGGCTACCTATATATATATAAATATATATAGATAAGTATATACCAGGTGAGTTTTTTGAGAGTTGCCATTTCTGTTACAACCAAATTTTTATGACCGAAATGGTACTGGAAAAGGTTCTTTTCTTGGATGTAATGGAAATGTAACCAAGAAAAATACTATCGGTTGAAGTCGCCTCAAGTACATATCCCTCTGCGTTAATTCTGGGGGGCTGTGGGCACGTTAGATCCAGTAAGTCATTTTTCCCCCTCTACTCCCTCCAAATCGCCATAGGAGCTAAATTTTGGATATGTTGTAGGTAATTGACCGAATCATTATTTCCAACCGGTTTGGAAAAGTTTTATTGTTTTGTTGCACCCCACCACCCTCCAAAGTTTCGGTCGGATCCGAAATTTGCTCAAAATTTGACCCCACTTTGATAGTATGAGGTAATTTTAACTCTTAACTTCCATAGGAGGACCCTACACATATTAAAAAGTGGCGGGAATATATATATACATATATATATATATATATACATATATATATATATATATATATATATATATATATATATATATATATATATATATGTATATATATATGTAAGTTGCTTTTACTGATCGAGAAAATGTTGCGAAAACGAGACCCGCAGGGTCGAGTTTTTGCAATTTTCGAGATCAGTAAATGCACTTAACGCATCGTGTATTGTATAATATTTTTTGCACGATCGATTTAAAATAATTAAAGAATAAAAATATATTAAATAAAAAATAAAATTCGGATAATATAGGTGAAATTTGTAGAAATTTCTATGTTATGACATAGAATGCCATGAATAAATATTATAAATATTTATAGCAACTAATATGAATCTTTGTAGTGACAATTGACAACTATATTTGTAAATAGATAATTAAGTGTCAATATTTCATTGACGTGAATATTTTTTTGGAATTTTCTATTAAAAAAAATGAGGAAAATAGTTTGTTAAGCTATAATATTAGTAAGAATAATGAAAATTGATGAAGCATTTTATTTTTGGTTGCAAATTTATTCTCGTAAAATGAAAGGAAGATTATGAAAACCACAGAAAATTTTAATCATTGAACGACCTTTTGAAATGGCAATAAAATATGAAGACTAATGCCAACAATAATAATAATAATGTGCAAATTAGTGAAAATTTTCATATTAATCGATTTATTTTCCTAATTGTTCAAATTGTACTTTTAATTTCAATATAAATAAATAATTACAATCATTTTTGAGCTAATTGCACTTACCACACTCCTATTCACTTACCACGCATCTATTTCACTTACCGCACTGTTATGTTTTGGTTTCCATGGATATAAACAAACGTGCGGGAAATGTAACTTACCAGCATTGCCAACAGCATCGGTAAATGCATGAAAATACACGATCGTGCAAAAACACATTTTCATACTTTTAAAAATAATGAAATTAATTTTTTACGAAATATGTAGCTATGTAAACACTCTTCACTCATATCTCATATTTCTACCGATCAAAGCAACTAACTCGTTTTGAGAATACATTTTGAATAATGTACTAAGGTACTTTTCAACTTCGTCTAAATATTTTATTTTCTATATAAATGTATCCAAATTCATATAAGATGTGTGTGCATATCCAAAATTTTATATTTATTTGTAGAGCTGTGCTATTCTATATTCTATATACATATTTTATATAAGTTACTTATTTTTGTTTTCTTTAAAAAAAAAAAAAAAAAAACATTTTTTTTATGATAAATGTAGTGGAATAGATTTTATTATTTTTTTTTTCCTGTAAAAAAATAAAAACTAATGTCTCTAGTCTGCGCTACTAGTTGGGCCTCCAATCTTGCTGTCAGCGTCGCTACAGATACTGATAATTTATTAGTCTATTTTTTTTGTTTTTCTTTAAATTATTTATTGAATTATTGACTTTTAAAAATTGCCACACCATTTTGTACAATTCGAAAGAATTATTAGTTTTAAAAATTTATAATCATCTGGTAAAACTGAAATTACAAAATTAAAAAAAAATATCTGAAAAAAATCAGTGAGTTTTCTTTGAAACAATTAAAATTTACCACAACTTCTTGTTAAGAAAATCAAAATTTCATGGCTTCTCATTCCTATAAATAGCCATTTTTTGTTAGTGACACAGCTATCTCTAACATCGTACTAGTATTCTATAAAAAATTTTTTGCACGATCGTGTATTTTCATGCATTTACCGATGCTGTTGACAATGCTGGTAAGTTACATTTCCCGAACGTTTGTTTATATCCATGGAAACCAAAAAATAACAGTGCGGTAAGTGAAATAGATGCGTGGTAAGTAAATAGGAGTGTGGTAAGTTAAATTAGCTCAAAAATGATTGTATTTATTTATTTATATTGAAATTAAAAGTACAATTTGAACAATTAGGAAAATAAATCCATTAATAATATGAAAATTTTCACTAGTTTGCACATTATTATTATTATTGTTGGCATCAGTCTTCTTATTTTATTGAAATTTCAAAAGGTCGTTCAATCATTAAGATTTTCTGTGGCTTTTCTAATCTTCCTTTCATTTTACGAGAATAAATTTGCAGTCAAAAATAAGATGCTTCATCAATTTCATTATTCTCACTAATAATATAGTTTAACAAACTATTTTCCTCAATTTTTTTTAATAGAAAATTCAAAAAATATATTCACGCCAGTGAAATATTGACACTTAATTTTTTATTTACAAATATAGTTGTCAATTGTCACTACAAAGAGATTCATATCAGTTGTTATGAATATTTATAATATATATTCATGGCATTCTATGTCATAACATAGAAATATAAATTTCATCTATATTATCTGAATTTTATTTTTTATTTAAACTTTTTTAATCTTTAATTATTTTAAATCGATCGTGCAAAAAATATTATACAATACACGATGCGTTAAGTGCATTTACTGATCTCGAAAATTGCAAAAACTCGACCCTGCGGGTCTCGTTTTCGCAACATTTTCTCGATCAGTAAAAGCAACTTACCGAACTTATATTGTAAAATACTATTCTGATATGATCAGCCACCATTTCTTTAAATCATTAGTTTCTTTCAATTTATATGGTATATTCTCTGTTTTCAAAAAGTGTGTACAAAGTTTAAGATATTTCAGAAGTTATAAAATTTAGGTAGGCAATTTTATCATATGAAAAATTACAGTCTCATAAGTATTTAGAAATAATTTTCACATTTATTTATTCGTGCACTATCGAATAATTCGTTTAAGCAATGGTTACTATAGGTTTGGTAAAGTTAAAACCTTACCAACAGACGTCTAGTACAAATGATAAAAACATTTGCATTTTAACATTAATATACAGTAATTGGGGTATCCGTCAAAAATTTAAAATCTATTACGTCTCATTGTTATGTATTACTTGAAATTAAAAACAAAGTGTGAAAACAGTGGAATATTTAACAATTTTACAATGCCTTTGATACTTAAAAACATGGGCTGGAAACGTTAGGAATTCGTTGACATCTTAACTAATTACTGATCTTATTTTTAATAGAAATGAAAGTTTATTTATTTATGAATTTATTTATGAATTAAATCAAAAATTTTTATCTACTAATTTCAATAAAATAATCACTTATTATTACACGAGAGGTTTGTATTTTTTCGAATAAATTTGGGTTTGTCTAACGAAAATTTGTTGCCTAACAATTTAACGAGAAGAACTTTCAATTAACAAAAACGCGACAGTGAATCTGAAGCGTTTTTGGATAGACAGTTCTTCGACTTAAATTACTTTTAGGCAAGAAATTTGAGTTGTAGAAAAATACCACAAATTTATTCAGAAAAAATATAAAACTCAAGTGTAATACGGTAAGATAATTTAAGGAATAAAATAGATTAGTATAATTCATGTTATTATTTAATACATTATTACTGTGGTTCTGAAATCAATTAAATTTACCAATAGGATTCTTTGTTTCGTTTTTATCGTGTTTACCTACAGTGAAATGACCAGTTAAATGTTTTGTATAATTTTTTCGCAGTAAAAATTTGTCTTAACTTGTTTTCCATGGTAAAAGTGAAAAAACTGCAATATTCTTATGGGACTTGATACACATGAGTTAAATTATCTACTTAATAAATGTCTAACACTGACTGACTGACAGACACCGCACAGCCTAAGCCCTGGAACACAGGAGTTCCCTATGTAACGTAGATGAGTACTAAGGAAGGATTTTTGAAAATTCGTCCCCTAAGTGGAATTAATAGGGGATGAAAATTTGTATAGAAATTCGTCATTTTTGAAATTAGATATACAAAAATATGTTACTATGGTTATTAAAATAAATAATATCTTATTAAAAAAATCTTTAACACTGACTGACATTCTGAAATGTTGCTGATGGTAAATCTCATCGGGTGAGTATAAGGCTAGTTATATATAAATGAATTAATTTCTTCTTTATTTTAGTCAAATTTGAATCGAAAGTTATGATAAAGTTACGTGTCTCTGTGGTATCTCTTCAGGGGCGTAGCTACCGCCGTATCAGCCGTATCAATGATACGGGGCCCTCGGGCTACAGAGGCCCCTAACGTGTGTAAGCGAAAATTAGTAAAATGTTATCCACAATGTCACTTAATCTCGTGCTTCCCGGAAAAAAAAAACATAAAAAAAAACTCTCATACGAGAGAATTTCAGACCCGGAATCATATTTCAAAGTCAATGTATACTATTGCTGTTTAGATATATTAATTTCTCAAATTAAACAGATTTCAGAGCCTTTGTGACCTGAGTAATATGTTCGAAGTATTACGACCGGAGAAACTCCTATCTTCAAACGATGTGATAAAAAACGCTTCCGAAAAACTGTCGGCTAAATACAGTAAAGACATCTCACAAGTAAAGGTCTTGAAGTGATAATTCACGATTTTGATGAAACTTGGTAGGTGTGTAGAACACAGGAAAATAACAGACACGTATTTTTTTTATCGGCCAAAAACGCTATTTAAGGGGTGAAATCCACCCCCAAAGTTCTGGTAAAAATTCAATTTTGTCAAATTACTCGAAAACTATAACAGATAGAAAAAAAGTTTAAATTGACACAACTCTTTATTTTTAAAGATCTTTCTACTGATGTACTCAAATCCAGGGTCGGACCTACTGGAGGGGACTTGACTATAAAATTGAGGGTAAATTTTGAAATAGGGTGAATATGGTTCGGCCAATCAAAATATTAATATCAAATATGAAAACTACATCAAAAATACTAGTTTACCTGTTTTTGCTAAAAGCCGTTACATTAAAGCTAAAAGCTCAAATCTTAATCTAAAATATTACATGTGCACTCAATATTTTACTTATAATTTATAATATATTTAAAGATAACTTTTTAAATCGTTTTTACTTATTTTATTTATACGCTACAATTAATATTTAAACAAAAATATTGGATAAAATTTTATTATAATGTTATTCGTACAAAATTAAGGGCTATATACAAATTCCGGTAACTCTACTTATTATTGGAAACTGTTGAAATATTTTAAAAACACAATCGGTAGAGACAAAATTTAAATTGATGTAGCATATAATTGTTTTAGAGCTCGAAAAAATATACAGGGATATTAACATATATAAATCCAGGGTTGTAGTTATTAACGGGTCTTCAGAAAAAATTAAATATTTACTACACCCAATTTTTAGTGTAACCTACTTCCGATTTTTCAACATTGGTGAATTCCGTTCGGATCACTAGTATTTAACAGATATGAGAGTAATACTTTTATATTTTTAATAGAAATCGTGTAATATTAAATTTCCTTTAGAGTACTATTTTACTAGTTAATAAAAATGCTGGATCATTAATTTCAAAAGAATAATTTACTGTAAACTAAAATTTGTTATGTATAAAAACTGTAGTAATTAATCTACTTAATTGTAACACTGACTGACTGACTGACAGACAACGCACAGCCTAAACTATTGGGTTTAGAAGAATGAAATTTTGCACAGGAGTTCCCTGTGTAACGTAAGTGACCACTAAGAAAGGATTTTTGAAAATTCGGCCCCTAAGTGGGTTAAATAGGGAATGCAAATTTTTATGGATATACGTCATTTTTAAAATTATATATAAAAATATGTTACTATGGCTATTAAAATAAACAAAATTTAATAAATCGTGGAAGTTGGTATTTAGGCTTTTGAAAACACTGAAAGTGAGCAGAAAGTGAGCACGAAGATGATGCCGATGGAAAAGTCCATCGGGTATACGGCTAGTTACATAGAAATATGGAAGAAATATGACTATTACTCAATTTAAATTTTGCCTCTACCGATTCTGTTTTCAAAATATTTCAACAGTTCCCAATCTTAAAAAATTGGGGGGACAAGTCTACCCACACTGTCAACTTTCCACTGGGTGTCCTTCAAGACTAGAGACTACTGTACATAAACAATTTTTTTTCATTTCAAGGGGCTCCTCCCCTGAGCCCCCGATAGAGGCTTTGTCCCTTGTACCACACCGGGGACTTCGCCCTCTGTACGTAAGGATGGGGGCTCCACCCTTATCAAACAAATGTTATTATCATTTGTTCTCAAGATATGCTAGACAAAAAATATTTCATAAAAAGTTTCTTATCTTGTGTTTATTTTCCTTTTCATAAATTTTATAATAATTTACTGGCGTTTTTCACATCAGTTAGGTTTTTAGGCCATTATATAAAAAAGACATGGTAACAAATCTCTATGATGTATGTTGTGTTAATAAAGTTAATTCCGTTTTTTATTACAAAAAACAAACCGATAATCCGAATTTGCTGACAACTGTATCGTCTTTATTGTTTAATTAAACATCTAATGAAATTAGTCCGGAGTTGCTATCATTATTTGTTCTCAAGATCGAGACCAAATTTCCTAGTTTTTCTCGAAAAGCAATTAACCTGGAGGAATGGTTTAAAAACATTTTTTACGTAATTTGCCTAGTCCTTTCAACTAGTATAAAAAAAAAATTTGAAAAGTTGCTTATTTCTAGCAAAAAACTCATTTTGTTGACAAAAAATGCCCGAAAAACGTACTTCTGGGCATCCGACGTGTCTGGCTAACGAACTCGTTCAAGAGCTTTTATACATACATACATACATACATGCATACATATATATATATATATATATATATATATATATATATATATATATATATATATATATATATATATATATATAAATTTTAGTGAATATCATTATCGGATTCTGGGGACCTCAAAACATATTTCTGTTATCGTCTCTGGCTTAGGTCGCATCATGACACCTACTGTAATAGCTGAATTTCTAATTCTGGAAATTCGCTAAAAATGCATTTCATTCATTTCGCTACTGTCAGTGAGACTGGAATAAAAAACCATCACATTATTCCTTTTTAAAAGAAATTTATAAATATCATCAGTACAATGGATCATAGAGGAAATTGCTCAGCTAGTTTAACCCATTGAAGCCTTTAAAAACCCCAGCTTTAAAATTGATTGTAAAACAGTACCAAAAATAAAATCAGTTTTAAAGTTGGCTTTAGTGTTAAAGTCGGCTTTAAATGTGAATGTAAAACCGGCCGTATGTCTCTTAGTACTCTATAATATATATTTGTATGGAAAAATTTTAGTAGGTAGAACATAGTAATATTTCAACACAAATGTATGCTATGTTCAGTACTTACATATATTACTTATGTATAAAAAGGACCATAAAGTAAAGCATCTGCCTTATTTCTAAAACACAGTAGAACTCTAAGGAGTGCAATAAAATGTTGTCTTCCCCCCTGAGTTACAGTTCTTGGAGTTACTGTGACGGTCTAAGAAAATATATATTTTGACTTGTAATAAAAAATATGTTTTAACTTGTTAAAAAATAATTTTCAAGGTTAATTTTACCATGAATCTGAATATTTGAATGAAATCAATAAAATTATATTAGCATACTTACTAATTAAAATTACATCAAACTCAATAAAAATTATAAGTTTTGGAAACTTTGTTTAAATAAAGATAATAATAATAACAATAATACGTCTTAAACGTTATATTGTTTTAATAATAATAAACATTAACTTATTAAATTGGAACAAAAAACTTCAACAATGTATAGTAATAACAACAGTTCGGCTAAAACCTGTTGTAGTTATAAAAATATGTAGGTAAATTACATGTAGGTACATATAACTAACTTGCAAAAAGTAGTGTACATGTGTGCGCAATATGTAGCTCGCCCCCCTCACTTGATGTTTTTGTTGCATTTCTTGAAGGGGAGCAGAAAGTGGATTTTTTCTGTAATAAAATTACATACGTTCATAACTACGACAAACAAGCTTAGACAAACGTCTAGCTTTATCAGATGTTTGTCTTCTTTTGTTAACACGATGACGGGTCATGGGAAATTATAACGAAATGACCAACTGGTATACTATTTTGACAGCTAATAAATTTTGAATGAAATTGTTGACGTCGTAAGACGTGGTGTATGAACTAACAAGGTTTCTCTTGACGTCTTACAAAGGGAAAAACTAACAAAAGAGAAATCAATATTTATTTTGTATTACTAATAAAAAAAGACAAACGGCAGATAATGTTGGACTTTTGTAAATTTAAACTAATTTATCGTAACTATGAACGAAAGTAATTATATTATTTTAGAAATAGGGTAGACATTTTACTTTATAATCCTTTTTAGACATGAGTAATATATGTAGTACCGAACATGGCATGCATTTGTATTGAAATATTACTATGTTCTACCAACTAAAATTTTTCCATAAAAATATATGTTATAGAGTACTAAGAGACATATTATTGAACAAAAAATGATAAATGCCAAAATAAAATTACTACTACCATTACGCTAACGTGTAAATGCCAAAATAAAATTACTTAAATTTGAAAATTTGAAAAAATTAGTATAATAATGGGATATAACATTAATTTTTTTAAAATTTCTTTGCCTAAGGTGGGTACACAATATATATTAAAGTCAAATAAATCGGCTCAGTAATTTCGTCCAAAAAAGTTTTTTTTGAAAATTTTGTCTGTTTGTGTATTTATAAAATATTAGCCTCGGAGGGTTGAAATTTGGCAGCAATGTATCTGGGGCTGAGAAGTATTATTTCCTATGAAAACAATCAATTTTGCATCAAGGGCGGTTTTCCCTATCGTACCCGGCTATGCCCTTTGTAGCAAAATACCTGAATAAATCTAAAAGACTGCCGAGAGTTAAGAGTACGACGTAGAAAATTAAGTAGCAAAAGTATAATTATTTAAAAGCCGCCGTTAGTTTTCAAATTCACCATTAACAAGACCATCGTCTATGGAATACATTTAATTTATTAAACGTTATTATTAATCATAAATTAAACGTTATTAAATATATCAATCTATACAATATCCTAGCAATAATAATTTTATTGATTATTTTATTACATGTAATTCAAACTAACTGCAACTAATTTCCGAATATTATGTTTGATTTGATAGTCACTGTAGTGATCACTTGTTTATTAAGTTGAGAGTGAGTCTAGTTTAGTGATTGAAATTAATGAGTGAATTGCTTATCAACTCCTACGATATTTATTTAAATAATATATAACAATAAAATATACATAAATTTTAAACTTCCTTTTGTCATTTTAGTGTCGCATGTATTCAAATCAATCTTAAATTAATCTAACTTGGCAAAATTATTGCTAAATATCAATTAATATATTTTTTCATTCGTCAATATCTCGTACTATGAATATAATGGCTAAATTAAGTAACTGGAAATACATATTTTTGCAATTTTGAATCAGTATTTCTGTTTGTAAGAATAGTTTTGAAGGAAATATTTGTTAAACATAATAAGAAAAAATATTATTAAGTTTTAATCAATTAACAAATCGTTCAGTTGATAGAAAATGTAATTTTATTGAAAAAGTAGCCAATAATAATAATAAAATATAAATTCATAGATGTTCTTAACAACGAAAAGATGAGCTAGACCGTCACTATAGACCGGTGAAAGCGGTCGTCAAAAATCAAAAAAAAAAGAAACGTAACAATAGTTTTATCTTTTATCTTTCTATCTCAAATTACACTTTGTAAGTACCTATACCTACTACTTTAATTATTTTAATTTTTGACATCGCTATATAAGTATTTACAAATTTTTTGCATTTTATATTTAAAGATTTTTAACATCCGTTTATTTACTTCTTATATTTTTCATTTTTTAAATACAGATAGTGTTAGAAGATGTGCATTCGGCACGAAACCTAGGTAGCGGCAATTTAGCTACAAATTTTGATTTTATTTTATTTAACTTCAGGTATGATAATCTAAATTCCAAAAAGTGCTCGTGATAATTTATTTGTGTTATCTAACTAATTTATTTGTTTAGATATGTATGTTACGAAAACGTTCATTGAGCGAAATGAATTGACCACAACGCGTTGTGGTCGGTCATTTTTGCTCAATGAATGTTTTCGGTCTTTCAGTGTAACATGTACATTATTTTATCACATTTTGTCATCTTTTTTAATGGACTTAATTGATTTTTTGTGAACCATTTATACAAAGACAATACAGAATAATGCAAAAACTTTCAATTACTACAATTAAGGTATTCACTAGCTGACTAATTAAATTAAATCAGACTAAAGTTAATCGCTGTATTTTTGCTGTATTCGTTTTAATTCTGTATTCGTGTTACTGTTTTACAATTTTTATTATCATTGTGTACATCCACTACAGGACACTTAGGTTACAACTTCATGGTTCTTTTTGCTATATTACTGTTATGGCCATTTCTTATTGGTATCCCCATTCCTTCACCCTGCCTTCTCCAGTCACGTAATATTTTTTCAACATAATATTGAAGAGCAATGGCGAGAGGACACAGCCCTGTCTTTTATTTACAAGAAATCATTTGGTTAATCTGCTGCTTATTTTTATTTTTAATATACTGTAAACTACTGTATTAATTTTTAATTGCTTGAATCAAGGTTACGTTTATATTTGACTCTCCTAATACCTCAAAAAGTCTTTTAATCGGTACGCTATCATATGCTTTATCAAGATGAATGAAGAGCAGATGTAACTCTCGATTTATAGGTTTCTTTTAGCGAATTTTCGAATCGAAAAGTCAGCTATTACAGTCACTGTCATGACGCGACTTGAATCCGAGATTATGAATATATATATATATATATATATATATATATATATATATATATATATATATATATATATATATATAGTCAGTCAGAAATATATTTCATATGTGTACAGTGTACATATTATATTTAATGTCAAAGACGAATATGTCGTGTAGATGGTAATAATTTTATTTATTATAATACCCACAGACGGCGCTGCGTGGCATAAACTTATAAATTCAAATTTCGCCTAACAAATATATAAAAATAATTTAAAAATCTGGAAAATAGGCCACTAGAACACCAGCAGCATACAAATATATAAGTGTGCACATATACACACGTACATATACACTCACGTACAGCGTAAATTACCCATTTTTTCTTTAATTTTCATTCTTCACGATTTCCATCTATGGGAATCACAAAATGAAAATTGTGGAACACAACGGGTAACAATTTCTTTTCCTGTTTGTTACATTCGTTACGTTCTTTAATATTCTTTTTACCACATTCTTACATTACGTCTGTTTCTGTATGTACATTTCGTTTTATTTTCTTCAATAAATTGTCTTAAGCCCAGGAGAAAAAATAAGCTTCTTATAACAGTATACAAATCGAGATAAAAGTAAAACTCCCCAGACAGTGTCAGCACTGTAAATGTAAATATTTATTATGCGTGTATTTGTGTGCAGCGTGTGAAATATATAGGCTGTCCCATAATAAATATATAGGAAAACATTACAATAGTACGTATACTACAGGTATCAGAATACGTTAACATTAAATGAAAGTAGATGACCCCATTTGGTTGCAAAAAACAAACCACACGTAAAAAAAACTATTATAAAATACTGTTAAAAAAAAGTGAAACAAACAAATTGAATAATAATATATTTCGCAATTGTAAATATTTGAGAGAATCTTTCATATTGGTATCAGAAAGATAGCACAGTCATTATGGACATGACAAATCTAATTTATTTATATCTAATACTTATATAAATAAATTCTAATTCACTTAGTTGAAGGATAGACATAAACTGAAATAAAGCTCTCTGTTTTGCAAATCTCCAAGAAGTTTCGTTTAACATATTAAAGATAATCGTGTAAACAAGCAAATGTACTTAAACAAAATTACCAAATAGCGACTACCCACAGTACCGAATTTAACTTTTTAGTGTCCTAGGTTTTTCAATTTGTCGTTCGATGTATTCATTTATGACTGGTAATAACATCTCAATTAACAAAACTATCGTTTTCACCTATCGATTTGCAAATATTAAAGTAACTTGTTATTCCGATAAATTCTTATCATCAAAAAGTACTGATACTATAATGAAGCAGTTAATCATAAATACTAACTAACATAACTACCTAAGTTCTATGCAAAAATATATTTTTAAATCAAAAGTCTAATAACCGAAATAGTTTGAACTAAGGAAAAAAGTAATATCTTTTTATGGTATACCCTCTGTGGTGATATCCTAGGCCGCTATCTAGTGTCCTTATTATAAATTCATAAGGCTGACTATAAATGTACATATTACGTCACGCGATTTTCATCATTTTTAGACCACTCCAGTCACATTCTGACACAATTTCCAGTGATCCCACTGTTATGACAATTATTTTGACACAGCAATATAAAAATAAAGGGGTTACTGTTCAAAAAATGGCACCAATCTAGCTAGCATGCATATGTATGTGTAACACAGCAGTGTCATAAAACGACCTTAGCTGTGCCTCAACCATAGGAGGTCCCTTATACTTTCAAAAAAGATTTCTTTCCAAATATACAATTTTATTTGATTTTTGAGTTCTTTTGATAATGAATATTAATAATCAAATTAAATACATAGGAAACTAACATTACGCAATTCACTGGGACCAAATCGCTAAATAAGAAAGTAAAAGATCACGGGCGTCAATGTTTCTGATTTATATATTTGTATGATTTACTATTACAAACTATTACTTAGACACTAACACATTCAAACATATCTGCTTTAAAACACGGAGGAGTGCCATTATACACATCTTGTGTGCGATGAAATTGTTAAATGGGAGCATACGCTATGGGAGCGTGCTATGTACATGTAATTTAGAAAATTTATAAAATCGTCATATTATGTGATTCCATAAGTCGCCGATTGGCACAGAATTAAGCATTTGATATTTTACCGGACGTAACTAAATAAATGCTGAGAAACGCCGTTATAAATAATACACAATTCAGATACATCAGAATCAAAAGGTCTTTTGTCTGACCGAAAAATTGTATATTATCATTATCCTTCTGTTTATTGTCGGTCAATCTGCCAATTCTCAATTAAAATTATTTCGGACTACTTGGGTTGATACCTTTAAAAGATATCGGTAACTAATTATCACGTAATTGACCCGCATAGTAACATATGAGGAAGTAACATTGTCCAATATATTGACCTATTTTTAAATTAACCGCAAAAGATACACTTGAGTGTCTTATAGACTTTATCTTGAAAGCGAAAATTACTATTCAATTTTAATAAAATATAGTACATTTAAATACATTCTTTACGGTTTACCATAGGATGGAAAAATATAAGTATTTAACAATATTCCTTGCACATCTGTTACTAATGCTACTATAACGATTAAACACATGATACTTAATTTCGTTCCCGATATCTTACATAAAGAAAGATATTTTCTTTAAACGAGGTGAATATAGGCCAGCGTACAAGCATTTATCTTAGTATATGGCAATAAGCGTTACGTACACCACAAAACATGTAATAGCGACAAATGAAAATTTTTATTCATTTCTAAGATTTCCCCTAGAGCCTAGATTATGTAAATTTCATTTTTAAGGGATGTTTTTTAATACCGAAAATTACAAAAAATTTAATTCAACTTGACTGGCGAAAATTTAGTTACCTATATCTCCGAAAGTTACCGACACAACTAAATTTTACGTGAATGTTCTTAGCAATTATCAGTATTGATATTTTTGTTTACTTTTCTGAATCTGCATTGAAAATGCTTGGGCAGAGGGAAGGGAGACGAGGATGTCACAAAAGAGTTCATTTTTAAGCTTAATATTCGCAAACGAAGCTCAAAAATGAAAAGTGTTACAAAATTTTCATCCCCACTTTCTAATATAGGAAACGACATCAACAAATGGGAATTATTTTCTTTGCTGTTCGTTAATTGAAATTTACACCTGTAGCTTGTACATAGAAAATATCATGTCCATAGGCCGAAAGTTGTAGGAATTATTCAGATGTGATAAACGGACAAACGTAGATTAAATTTATAAAGATTAGAATTAATAATTTATTATAAAAGTATGTGATTTATGTAATTCATTTTGTAAAATTATAACAATTTGCAGCTTTTATTTAATATTTGACAATAAATTTATTGTATATACATACTATTTTTAACAAAGATTTAGCTTCTTATGGAACTTAAAAATCAAATAAAATTAACTATCTGGGAAAAAAATATTTGGAGAACATAAAAGACCCCTGTAGTGCGGGTCCATTTATAACAATGACTGTATTACATGCACATACACATGCTAGATTGGTACCAGAATCTGAACGATTAACCATTTAACATTGATGGTATAAGGTTGTGATGGATATCCGTAACCGAAACCATCGGAAATCCGAAATAAAGAATATCTGAAACCAAAACTTTATTCGAGATAAAAGTTTCTGGTATGTCTCGGATAATTACAAACTGCTGCCGTTAGAGTCTCTGTTCCACTTGTAATGAGTTTGTGACGTAAAATCTCCCCCACCATGTCGTGTAGGTACACACCGCTTGCAATTGTGTTAGTTTGTTGTTTGCCTTTGTGTGCGTATTCACACATACCACCACAACACACGTATTATGGGACAGACCAAACTGTCCAATTTAAGTAACAATGGTAACATTGTTAACACAATGCAGTGTGCGTTCGGCGACGGACACTGACTGACTACCTGCCTTAAGCTGTGACTGGCATACAAATGACTCCAAGCGAATTACACTTTTTTTATATTAGTTGGCTTCTAGTGTTCTATGTTGCTATATTATTTTTTTTCATAGATTATTTCATTTTCACTTTTTTTAGTGTAATTTTTTCTTTTTACTAAAATAATTAGTGAAAGAAAGTTCATTTAAACAGTTTAACCGTAACTATATCTGAAACATTATCCCAATATCTATTACATATCTGGAAACGAAATCAAAATCGAAATTCTTTTTTAAATATCTGTATTCACATCCGAAATCTCATATCCGTAACTTCCTTGATATAAACTCGATAGGAAGGAAAATTTACAAAAGATGACAAATCATTTCTTAAAAGATATTAAAATAATTGCACACCAACATTGGCAACATCTCTGTCCACCTTATCACATTTGACCACATTCGTTCGAATAGCGTCATCCCGTTAGCGCGTGATGTAATATATGAATCGCGCACCATAAAAAAACAGAAAAAAAACCATGGTATACTATTAAGGCAGTCATTATGAACTGTTATGAATTTTAGATATGTTATTCTCGAACTAAAAAAGGAAAGTACAAAAAGTACAGGATCATAAGTAAAAAAAAAAGAGTTTAAAAACAAAATTGATTACTGACACTATCTTTTCATTGCAATGAAAAAGTAAAGAAAAGTGAAAAAAGAAAACATTCTTTAGTATTTGCAAAAAATTAAGTTTGTTTATTGATGGAAATGGTGTCTGAAACTTTAAATGTCCAGGAGAAAGTGCAATATAATTCTGTGAGTTAATTTATCCTTCTCTTATAGGGGGTTTTGTTTGAATAAATAAAATTAATGGAGCTGTTATTAAAGTAATTGATTAAAGCTTAGTTTGGTACATAAATAATACTCACGGCTAAAAACGATTAAAGTGTTTAATAAACAACTAAAAATTGAATTTCATTAAGTCTCATTCTAATATTATTATCGCGTTTATTTACAATTAACAAATATTATTTACAAATAATATTACGTCAATCATCTTTATTAATTCAATGAAAAGTAATGGGCATCTCAATATGTGTATCTGACTCTATTATGAAGACAAAGAGGTAATATTAATTAATAAGATACGAAATATACCAACTAATCTATATTTCTTCGATTCGTGATGATCATAATTCAAGTGACCTGACGATCGACATGTCCGAAAGATTAAAACACAACGGTATGTATTTGGCCAACCAACCAATCGGAAGATAACGTGATAATAACGCACGGATGTCATCTATATATAGGTATCATTTAACGTTATCTAATATTTATTAATAAATATGTCAAGCTATTTATTTCAAACTATACCTAATCTAATATTATCAGCCAGTGGACCGATGAACCTTCGAGGATATCACACGAAAACTGTCAGTCTTTCTAATCCAATTAATCTCTCTATCAAATTAAATATACATAGTTTTATTATGTTCTAGTAGAATAATTTAAATATTATTAAAATTGTTGCCTAGTTGTTATGTTAAAGTTTAATAACTTTAACCCTTAGCTCGAGTAGTACAATCACAGGACACAAAGTAAAAAAAAAAATTATAGCCATAAATTAAATATCGGTAGGTACAAATCTATTGTTATTAAAAAGTGACAACGATATTTGATTAATAACACATTAAATAAAAAGAAAAGAAATGGTACCTATAAAATAAATTACATTTTAAAAAACATAAATATTAAATTCAATTTTTGGTTAAAATGTCGTCATGTATAATCTGCACACGTTTTTATCGTCAGCACACAACTGTGTCGCGGCTCGTAGCTCGTAGCTCGTAGCTCGCAGCTTTGCACACCCCGCACACTTCGCACAACATCGCGTCGTACAACTTAAAAACATATTTCACATACAAATAATATACAAATACCAACTACCGCAAATGGTACGTACAAAGGTAGCTTCCCACCCACTGCGGGAGTCGGGTGTGGAATGGTGGGCGTTGTAGCGAGCGCACATAAACGAACCACTCTCGTACCTATACATACCGAACTCAAACCATTAACTAGAGACGAATAAAGCGTCCTGTACAAGAGTTACCACTTTAAGGGGGTTTCTTCTTCTTGAGACGTCTCACGATGTCGGTTACGAACAAGAATGTTTTTAAAACTTTCCTTTCCGTGTAACATGTAACTTTCAATTTGTTCCTCCCACTTCTCGCCTTTATACCCTAACTCTAGATACCTACATATCGAAATCTATTCTTATTTTCTTGTTAACTATCTGCACCATTAGTTGACATAGCTCGCTCATTCATTGTACTTATCACATGATTATTTCGTTTTTCTCAATATATCAAAAAAAGTATCAAATTATTACATTTTTGTAATGTTTCACTGCTCTCTTTTATACCCGTAAAGCAAAGTTATATCAAAGTGAAATTGATATAGCAATTATAAGAGCTCCACTATGAATCCTGGTACAAGGTTTTTCTTACTAAAAAAAAATAGAACCGAGACGGAAGAGTCCTACAACTGCGTTGTCAGTTTTTTTACAATTTTATTTTATTTTTGTTAATTTCAACTATCACACTTGATTAAAATAAATGAGTACAAAGGGTATAGCCGGATAACTACAGGTGAATCGGCCCCGAAAGCGAATTATTTTAATGACTATATTAACGGTATGGTGAGGCTGTAAGTAATTGATATCTACAATTTTGGCGGCCAAAACTGAGTAGTTATGGAGATAACAAAAAATTTAAAAAAAACAAAAATTTTTTTCTTGGGAACTACTCGACATAGGAAAATAATTCCAAATCCACATGAAGGCAAACACTCTCAAGAATATTAGACATATTTATTATAGTATCAGTCCTCGTTATTAAGGTTAATAACAACGATAGTATCGAATCCAATGTTATTTTTATAGGGTTCCAATTGAGCGACCACTTCAAAAAAAAAAAAAAAAAAGACAGTACCTCTGCCCTAATGCACTTAATTACTGCACCAAGTCTTGTTAAAATTCAAGGGGTACAACATGATAAAAAAAATTTTCATTTCCAATCTGCTGAATCGCCCCTCCGGTGGGTCCGACCCTGGAATTATATACTTCAGTCGAAAGTACTTAAAAAATAAAGTGTTATGTCTAATAAAGTGTTTTTTCTTATAGGCTATCTGCTCCTGATAGAAAGTTCTAAAAGTAACTGTACTATGGTTTATGCGACACTACAGGTACTTCATATGTATAACTTTCCTAGATCAAAACAAAACCATTGTAGAACTATAATAGAAAATTGTCAAAAAATGTGGTGTAGTAGGCTTTTTTAACATGTAGAATATAGGTAATGCTCATTGGACTTTAATATTTTACATGTTAAAAAATTCTACTACAGCACATTTTTTGACAATTTTCTGTTATATTTCCACACCGGTTTTGTTTTGGTCTAGAAAAGTGATACATTTGAAGTACCTGCAGTGTCAGATAAACGACAATACAGTTACTATTGCAACTTTCTATCAGGGGCAGATAACTTATATCTTAATATACCTCTTTCGATTATTCTTGATTATCTCGAAAATTATAGGAGGTAAGAAAAAACACTTTACTAGATACAACACTTTATTTTTTAAATACTTTCGACTGAAGTATATATACCCCATTTCAGATACATCATCAGGTTTCGGTTAATTGATCATCAGTTTTTGTTAAAAAATTAAATAATTCTTATATTGCAAACAAATCAATCTTCTATTCTTTTCTAAAAATAAACTGCAAATTTAAAATTTACATTAATGCTATAATAAAAGAGATAAAGCCAAGAAAACGGAAATTATTTAAATTCAAAGTGACGAAGCATGGTTAAATGTAACTGAAATGAACCATAATTCCAGGGTCGGACCCCCTGGAGGGGCGATTCAGCAGATTGGAAATGAAAAATATTTTTTTTGTCATGTTGTACCCCTTGAATTTTGATAAGACTTGGTGCAGTAATTAAGTGCATTAAAACACAGTTACTGAATTTTTTTTGAAGTGGTCACTCAGTTCGAACCCTATAAAAATAACATTAGATTGGATATTATCCTTGTCATTATCCTTAATAATGAGGACTGTACGATAATAAATACGTCTAATACTCTTGAGGGAGTTTGCCTTTATGTGGATTTGAAATTTATTTCCTACGTTGAGTAGTTACCAAGAAAACATTTTTGAAATTTTTTAAATTTTTTTAGTTATTTTCCATAATTAGTCAGTTTTGACCACCAAAACTGCAAATATCAATTACTTACAGCCTTACCATATCGTTAATATAGCTATTAAAAAAATTTGCTTCCGGGGCCGATTCACCTATACTTATCTGGCTATACCCTTTAGCTATATTGTCTCACGAGATGAACTTGTCCTCGTAATCGCTGGTCGTAGGAGCACAGATCACGCTACTAATGTAAGTTACACTTATCAAGGTGACAAACTCGATGGGAAAATTTGAATGTTTCCATTAAACACTACACGTAGAAATAATAACAGTACCCTATCATCTGCATTATCAACTTCAAGATTATGATAACTATGCTAATCCATTTTTTTTTCGAGGCTTAGACTGGGAAATCCAAAAGGATAACACGTCGCTGTTAATTCTAATACCATGTTATTAAACCAAATAATTTTAATCGCTACATTATAGGAAGAAAATTCGTAAACAGTTTTTGAATGTACGCATCTTATATAAAAATCACAGTATATTCTGTTCTCTGTACTAAAATTAATTAAATATATTGTTAATGAAATATAAACCACTTTATAAAATTGTTAAATATTGAAACAAAACATTGTTTATGATTAATAATTTTTTAAATAAATAATTAAAACGTGCAAGAGACAACCATATTGATAACCTGAACGCGTGCAACCATCACTGGCACGCACACTCCCTAACAGCAGTATGCGATACTTTGTATATACGTATATGGAAAACTGTAAATCGCTTTACGTATCTACAAAACCTTTCATCCCGACTAACGAATGTTTTTTTTTATATACAAATATTATTACGAGAAAAATTTTTAATAAAAATTCATAAAGTTTTTGGTGGAAAATTCCATAAATTCTATTAACCAGCGAACCCTTCAGAAATTTAAAGGAAAGCACTAGCAACTTAGATAATATTTTTTATTACGCAGATAAGACGTAATATTACTTTGTCTTCACAAATTCAAGCGTTGATATATTAAATAAATTGTTCGAATATTCCTACAACACTTGGTCCTATAACAATAATAGATAAGAAAGGTTAAGAAACAGTTTTCTACCAGAGGTAGGTTAGATTTGCTGCAGTAAATTATTTACAGCCCTTGACTAATGTTAAGTTAGTTACATTATTTACTGATAACATTTATTTAAAACAAACTTATTGTTCGTCAGACCCTTTTTCAATGCCCTATATCTCAGCCTTCAGACTTTCCCCAGACATACGGATTGCTTTGTTAGTCACCAATGTATTCTATTTTATGTGATTAAAATTTAATCAAAATTGTTAAAGCTGCTTTTCTGAAAATGGTCAATCTGTCCATTTTGGGGCATTTTTAAAATTCAAGGGCGGCTAAGCCCAGTCCACACAACTTTTGGTATATCATTCGCTAATCGTAATTGAGCTATGACTATTATTTTATTAGATTCTATTTCAAAATCCAAATATTTTTCATATTCACTATGTGGTTTCAGGTAATTATATATTGGGTTATAGCTTGACTGTAGTATTTTATTTAGTATAGACATGTAATATATAATATAGGACCAAGTAGAAACTTATTGATTATTCTGTGTCTAGTGTCACACAACATGTAAATGCAAGTCTAAAGGAAAATTTTTTAAGAATATTTTCTAAAAATGATTAAGACAGGTAAAATTTGGAGTCAATCGGGCAAAAACTGAAAAAATTAAAGGTAAGAAAAGGAAAAAAGTGGTCGGTTTTGCGAGAGCTCTCGGATTGTTATTTTGATCTTAAAAAAAATATTAAAAAATTTTTTAACAATATGAGATCGTTTGCTTCCGTACTTTTCACTGTAAAACGTATATAGGACTTGTACTTCCATGTGCATGAAACAAAATATCAATAAATCCTTTCTGAGTTTTTAAGTAAATTTAAGAATACGACCTCTGCATTTGTGAACGAACACAATTATGGAGGGTAGATATCTCTTCTTCTACTCTCCATAGAACACAATGTTAAAGACGTTCGTGCGCGTCCACAAAACACTATAGAATAGGGTGATGTAGCTGCCACAAATTACTACAGAACATAATACCCTATATGTTATTCATACAGAGCTTGTACTTGTCCATGTGTCATATCCTCATATGATGTGTCGTGTATTATAGGTGATTGCTATATGTACCACCTATGTACTGATCTGTGATATCAACGAATACGTAGTTGTTGATTGAAAATTACCAGTTTATTTGACCTTGTATGCATATTATGTACGCATACACATCAAAATATACCAGAAAATTTTAATTTTTTTAATTTCAATAATTAATATTTCATTTTGATGTCCGTCAGTACGATGTTTTTTGTAAAATTATATCAATTGCATATTTCAAAGAATATTTTTAAACATTTTTTATTTTGATATCTACTCTTATAATATACGTATTATAATTTTTAACACGAAAAAATGTTGTTTAGAATATTTTTTCCTAATGGCTCTGTGTTAAAAATTGGATTTTTAATCGTCAATTACTTTAAGAAATGGTCAATGAAGACCTTAAAATTTTTGAGGGAAGATAACTATGTAATTCAACTTGTCAATTCTCTAAAATTAAAATTTTTATCTATTATTAAGTCTGACGCACGAACGTCCTTAATACATAGTTTTTTCTATATTATGTACTTTATAACGAAGTTTTCATTCTATTATTTTATCTGACCTTTCTTTAATTGACAAAATATTCGGAATAATCTTAGCTGAAAGTATGTAAAAAATGTTACTAAGTGTAACTTTTTCGATTTCACTTTTTGTGATTCACAATTAAAAATTGGGGGGGGGGGATTCTCACATTGCATGTTTATTTTAACAGCTAACGAAATTTAACAGTGGAATTGATTAAAGGAACCTCAAATCCGTTTTCACAAGGTCTCTCTAACGACATTCCAAGAGAAAGGTTACCTAGAATTATTTCGGGAGTTACTTATTTATGAAAAACAAGAATTGCATTTCTTGTAACAACTTGAAATTAATCGGTGGACGCTTTTCAATACCGAAAGGTGCTTTTTGATAGAAAATTTCATTTACTACAATCATTTTTTTAACCTCGAATTTCATTTTGAATTTTTGAAAATTTTGTTGCATCTATCTTCGAACCTAGTCAAAATAATTTTAAGGATCTCTAGTATCTCTTAATTTTTTTCGGACCCGTGGCCACAGTTGACACGTTACAAATACAAATAAAGCGTTACCAGTAGCATATACATGAAAAAAATTATATTTATAGGAACAAAAATTTAGAAACTATGGAAATATGATAGATGAACGGATTTGACGAAAGTGAATTGTAAAAATGAAAATAACTTATTTGAAACAAACTCTACTATAAATTGTATTGGAATTGTTGTCTTATAATTTTTGCCTTATTCTCAATCAGACTATAAAAAATTGTAAAATAACTAGGATTTTGAGAGAGGGTCTCATAATGTTTACAGGAACTGTAAATGCTCGTACCTATGTTTATATTTTCAATGATGTTATAAAATCCATTTTCCTTTCATTTGTGTACATACTTACCGTAAAATAATTCATTAATTTAATACAAATAATTTATATTAAGACGCAAGTTTTAATTATTACCATAATAATATTATAAAAGTAATTAGTTGGCGAATAATTAATTGTAAGTATATATACTTATATTTCGTGCTTTATGGTGGTGTATATGGATGTCTTATATAATAAATTAAACTATTTACATATTAAAATAAAACATTATTAAAAATGTAAATAAATTTTAGGCTTGTTTAATGTGATTCTTGTTTATAAATATTGAATATAGATTCGCGGCAGCTCCGCCAAAAACAATTTATCCACAAGATATGTAATAAATTCAAAACTAGTTATAAAAGAATATACATAAAACTTCAAAAGTTCGAAATGTTGCATCCGTTATGTACCTACCTACTTATTAGATTTTTTTTTAAGTGTACTATTTGTGGATTATTTGTCTAATGGTGATTTTTTTTTATTTTAGAGTGGCAGCAATGAATATGATATATACTATGGGTTGGCATTAGAGATGAGCTAAACGGTTATTTTCTAATAACTGTTATTGCAATAACAGTTACTGAAAAATAATTGTTATTTATAACAGTTATTATAATAACTGGTTTGGTATTTGGATATTTTAACACATTGTAAGATATTCGATATGCGTATCTGTTAATGAAATATGCACAGGCCTATAATACTGACAGATACTAAAGAACATTTTTTGCTTTATTGTACTGCAATATATATTCAAATACTTGTTTATACAAGGATTTAGGCTTTATATGTATACACAATTTTAACAATTTTATGGATACAAAATTACAAATACAAATAGATAACAATACACCATAGTTCATTTTTAAGGGTTTTTTAAAAATCAGTGAGGAAATGTGCTACAATGTAGTGAAGAAATGTGCTACAAATGTGTAGCTTGCCTGGGGCATTATTATTTTGAAATTCTCCGTAGGTGGTTAAAATAAATTACTGTGATCCTTGCTTTCGAATATATTAATATTGACCTATGTTACCGATATTTCCAAAGGAGTTATTTAAGTAACCAGTTACTGGATATTCCAGTTATTGACGATAACTGTTATCTTTCTATACTAGTTATAAAATAACAGTTATCGATATATCGATCATCTCTAGTTCGCATAGTGCGACGATCACCGTTACCATAATGGTTATCTAAATTATAATTTATCTCTTTCTAAAAAAAAAAAAAAACATTTTTTATATTATAAAATTTGCTTCAATTTTATTTAATTTTTTTAATTGAATTCTTCAAACATTTAATTCTTTTTAATGAATAGATACAAACTACCTAATATCATTTAAATAATTTAGACAATTTTGGTGTTATAACATTCATTGTAGGTATTGAACGTGGTTTAAATAAAAAAGTTAATTAAAAAAATCAAGAAACCCCCACTGCGTTTAAAGTAAACTAAAACGGTGGAAACAAGATGAAATAGAGAAAGACAAGAATGAAAAAAAGGTAAAGCAATATGTAAACAATTACTACAATTTTTACTATGTGTACAAGAAAATGTCTTCTACGCTGATTTAAATACATACAATGTAATTATTATTAGCTAATGATTTTATCAACGCCCAATTTAATTTTGTATATAAACAGCATATATAAATATTTTATACATATACAGTTTAACCCTTTTAATATTCCTTTATATTTGTTCGAGCCCGACTCTGGATTTGAGTACATCAGTAGAAAGATCTTTAAAAATGTAGGGTTGTCTCAATTTAAACTTTTTTCTATCAGTTATTGTTTTCGAGTAATTTGACAAAATAAAATTGTTACCCAACTTTGGCGGTGGATTTGTAGTTTTTAGCCGATAAAAAAATACGTGTCCGTTATTTTTCTTTGTTCTACACACCTACCAAGTTTCATCAAAAACGGAAATTATCACTTCAAGACCTTTACTTATGAGTAGTATCGGCATTAGACCAGAATTGGATCATAACAATGATATGAATACACTCATTGTTTCACCTGTAAAAATATTTTATCGAACTCATAGTGTACCGAGAGTGGCATTATAGTGCAGAACGGGCTTAAGGGTGTGACGGACGAACGAATTTGACAAAATTATACAAGTTCATATGAGTTTCACGATTGTAACTACTATAAAAACAGAAAATTGTAGTTTATATTTACATAATTAAAATAAATAATTAGTCTTTAGTTACTTCCATCCTGGAAATATTTAATTAATATAATGAACATACATACATATACAATTATATCAAATATACATTATCAATATTTCACTATATAATGTCGATCATAGTATTTTCCCGCCTTAATATTTCAATTAATATTTAAGTGCGATTTATTTTTAAGAGAAATAAATTATTATATGCAAACAATGCTCCTGTACGCTGGCACAAGACAAGGATATATTTTAATATGTGTAACTGACTGATTGCGATTTATCATTAGGTACACATTGCTTGCTTTACTTGACGGCTGTTTGTTTGTAAGCTGACAAGCTTTTATTAATAAAATGCTAGTTTTATTTTCAATAATTTATTACAGCGAAGTATACGTATGTGTCTTTTCATAATAATACAGGTTAAATTTTATGAACAATTTTACATATATATTCTTGTATATAAACATATATTTACTGTGGTAGTGGATATTATTTCGGATGGTAAAGAGTATAATTCTCTACGTAGTTATTTCAGCATAGAAATTAATCATTGCTGTAAGTAAACTAAAAATTACAGTATATTATATATTAACTGTAAGTATGTAGAATAACAAATTCAAATTCAACGGGTTAAAAAGTATTTTCATATTATCACATTTTAAAAATTTTATTAAATCAAATAAAATACTCTTTAAATGTTTGATAAAAACAAATACGAGTAGTTATTTCGTCTTTTTCTATACGTTATTCTTACCCAATGTAAGATAAAAGCACCATATCAATTTTCTATTACTGTATACAGATATCTGTGGAAAAATTTATAAAAAAATCATACAAATTAATTTGTTGCTAAGCATTTGGAGAAAAATAATTTTGGAATTTTTATAAATATTAATAAGTATTTCTATAGATATCACCGATAATACGAGGCATGTTTTTAAAGTAAGTACCGTTTTGATATAAAAAAATCAACAAGTTAATTTTTCAAACAAAACTTTATTTATCTGAAAGAGCATTCTTTCCTCTACTTCTCTACATAATTTCCATTATTATTAAGGCAATTGTCGTATCTTGGGACCAGCTTTTGTATGCCGTCGTCAAAGAAGCTTGCCAACGACTGGACAACCACTGCTGCACAGACGTTTTTACTTCTTCATCATTGGAATGACGCTTCCCCGCCAAATGCGTCTTCAAGTGCAGAAACAAATGGTAGTCGCTAGACGCTAGATCGGGACTGTATGGAGGATGGTCCAATTGTTCCCCGCCACTTTTTGAATGAGATCATCGGTAATGACTGAAGGTCGCCCACTTCGTTCCTCATCATGAACGTTTGTGCGGCCATCTTTGAAGGCCTTAACCCATTTCCGCACCATTCCTTCACTCATAATGTTTTCACCATAAACTTCACTGATTTGACGATGAATGTCAATTGCTTTTAAGCCTTTAGCACAGAGAAAACGAATCACAGCACGCACTTCACAGTCGGCGGGATTCTCGATAGTCGGCGGCATTTTAAAATCACGTAAACAAACGAAGACTCGATCGAACGGCGTCGTAATGGCGTCTGTCGCTTCCCAACTGATGTAGCTACACTACGCGCATGCGCTAAACGGCAACTGCAGCGCTGCGGCGGCGTAATTTAAAAACGGTACTTACTTTAAAAACATGCCTCGTATTTTTACCTACGACTACTATGGAATTACTTATCTACTGTGCAAAACACTATTTGTATTATCATAGTTATTTGTGTATTAAGGCTATACAAGCGTATTTGGCAACTTGTTTTGGGGCGAGCAGGCGGAGGTAAAATTTTGAAAATTGTTAATATTTAACCATTTAGTTAAGAAACAAATGTGCTAACAAGAGTCGAAATATATGTTTACAATTTAAAATGTATTTTATCTCTTTTTTTATTATTTTATATATCCCCATTATAGTACGGGAGCTAGCAACGTTTGGAAAAAAAGAATTTTCTAACGGTTGATCTTTTAATATGTTGTCTTTCTTGCTGTTTCGGTTAGAGTCCGGGCTACCTCACTGCCGGTAGTGGTTGCGTTTATTAGTGCGCATCTTACCTGCACAGGTAAAAATCCTGGACTTTGAAAGAATTTTTTAAAGGGTAATTTTTAATTTTTTGCCTTTAGATAGATCTACCAGACATTAATTTTTTATTGCCAGACACTTTTATTGTTGTTAATGATGTGCCATACGCGATTTTTTATTTTTTTATTTTTTTAAATTCAAAGTACTTTCTAATGTCTGTAATTTTTATATTATGTTCTTTAAAAATAAAAAAGTCTAAAATTAATTTGCCAGTCGTTAATTCGGTTGTTAAGTATTAAATATAAATAAAAAAGTAATGAAAAGTATTGCGGTATAATGCTTGTTGTTAGAGAGAGACAGTTTAAAATGCGAGAGAGATAGAAAGCGACGCTAGGGCATCATCTAGTGTATAACAGAATATTGTAAGAATGAGACAAGAAATAATTGCAAAAATGCATTACTTACACTTGTATTTGAAGGGCCAGGGGGGAAAAGGGGTTAAGTCACTTTAATCAGTTTTTTCAGGAGATCAATAAAATTTAAAGAAACGTTATAAACATTGTGTTGTTTATTTGAGAAACAGCTGTAAGTCAAGTCAGCAACAGTATACAAAAGTTGTGGACTTGACTCCTTATTCCCTCTATGCGCTCGTTTGACCCCTTGTTCCCTCTACGCGCTCGACTTGACCCCTTGTTCCCTTTTTGCCTTTAGTTTCGAACCGGTTTTTTTTAGGTGACTTGACCCGTTTTTCCCATAAATTGTTATAACACGTGATAATACTCTTGAAGAACTATAACAATCAATCAATAACTCATTTTTCAAAAAAATGTGACTTAGCCCCTTTTTCCCTCCGGCCCTTCATTTGTAAATACAAGTTGAAATGAAAAAATTTTAACATAAAAATGAAAATAAAATTAAAATAAGCATAAATTGAAAAGAATGGAATAAAAAATATATCAAGGAAAAGTATAATTTTATCCTTACATCCTTTACAAAAAATACACTTCATTTTATCACTGGCCATTGTAACGAAATTAATAAATAAACATCACAAATAATGTAAACACAACAAACATTTGACTTTCATTGAGATACAGTGACTTTAGACCATAGATTCCCAACCTTTTCTGGATCACCGCCCTCTTTAGTATAGAACATAAATTTCAACGCCCCCTAGCAGCGCCGCGAGTTTTTTTTTACTCGTCAATTGTACAAATGCCGCCCTTTTTTCTATTTTTCACAATCGGCGACCTTTTTTTTTTGCTCGTCGGCTGTAAAATGCCTTACTTATTTGACCACCCCTCTTGACAACCTTATCCGCTACCGCCCCCCTGGAAGGCTCCAGCGCCCACTGGGGGGGGCGATATCGCCCCCGTTGGGAATCTATGCTTTAGACTGACGCCATATTGTCCATTTGTCGATGCCCTAGCGTCGCTTTCTATCTCTCTCGCATTTTAAACTGTCTCTCTCTAACAACAAGCATTATACCGCAATACTTTTCATTACTTTTTTATTTATATTTAATACTTAACAACCGAATTAACGACTGGCAAATTAATTTTAGACTTTTTTATGTTTAAAGAACATAATATAAAAATTACAGACATTAGAAAGTACTTTGAATTTAAAAAAATAAAAAAATAAAAAATCGCGTATGGCACATCATTAACAACAATAAAAGTGTCTGGCAATAAAAAATTAATGTCTGGTAGATCTATCTAAAGGCAAAAAATTAAAAATTACCCTTTAAAAAATTCTTTCAAAGTCCAGGATTTTTACCTGTGCAGGTAAGATGCGCACTAATAAACGCAACCACTACCGGCAGTGAGGTAGCCCGGACTCTAACCGAAACAGCAAGAAAGACAACATATTAAAAGATCAACCGTTAGAAAATTCTCTCTCGAAAACGTTGCTAGCTCCTATACTATTATCTGTCAAAAAAAACCTAACAACAACATTCAAATAAGGGTAGTTTAATATAATTTAGTAGTTAGCAATATGTTCATCTTTTTTTATTAGGTATTTTTATTGTTTACTTTCATATAAATGTGTGTTAGGATTCTCAAAAACCGTAAGAACAACAGAAATTATACATAATAATTTTGATTTTACATAAAAAAATTATTTTTAACATTGAAAGCGTTTATGGGGACTTATTTCAAATTTCAAATGTAATCGTATTGTTAGGGTATTTCTACTAGTACTAGAAATTTAAAATTTAGTATATAAGTGTAGGTTTTGACCTAAAAGAACTTTAGAAAAATTTTTGATTAATATTTGATAATTTGTATCCATTTTATGCAATATCATAAAAATGCATATGTTTTGTGCAAATATATACAAAGTGGAAACAGATTTATTCAACATAAGGCAAATAAAATGGAAGATTTTGTATGGATTATTAATGTAATATACTAGTGTTAAAAAACATTATAACTGTGTACTTCTATTACGCCGTTTATTAGAATAAAATGACATAGATATATTTTTTTATGGTTTATTGAAATAAAATTAAAAATTAAAAGTAAACAAACTAATTGTTATAAATAAATACTTTTATTAATTTTATTAAATTAAATGTTCAAACTTTTCTCCATTAACCGCTAAAAAATATCCCAATTTATTGTAAAATTCATTGCGAATATTTAGTGTTTTTGTCGGTAGGAATATTAAAATAGGCTGCTACAATAATACCTTGCAGAGACTGCGTATTTGGGTGTGACCTTGATGTGTAAATTTTGCTTTTTAAGTGATCTCAAAGAAATAAATTATTTAGCGGTAAATCGAGAGAATGTGGAGCCACTTAATTGCGCTCCCACGTCCACTTTAAGCATTTTGAAAATGCTGATTTAAAAAATCACGCACTGATCTATAATAATGTCCAAGTGCTCCATCGAATTTAAACCAGACTATATTGTTTTCACCATTTACCACAGCTTCGATTGTTGGATCAATGCCGTTTATTAACTGAAGGTATTTATCGCCCGTAAGTGCTCCATTCATAAAAGATGATCCTATAATATTGCCTTCCAAAATTCCTGTCCATACATTCAGCTGTTGTCGATACTGCGTGTGACAATCTACATAAACATGTGGGTTTTCGGTGGCCCAATACCTGCAGTTTTGGAAACTGGGATATTGTTGTAAAGTAAGTGTACATTCATTGGTAAAATACAAAATTTTCAAAAAATCAGGATCTAGATTTGATTTGTTCATCATTATTTTGCGAAATTCGTTTCTCACATCCGAATCTTCAGGGAAAAATTCATGCAAACGTTTATACTTGGATGCAGAGTAAATTTGCTTTTTTCAAAATTCTGTGTACATTAGTATGGCTAATATTTTTCTCTTTAGCAACTGTTCTGATGCTTGTATTGGGATTTAGATCAAAATCAGCTAAAACATCCATCTCCAAATTTTCATTAATGTTTCTTGGATCATTTTGTGGTCTTAAACAAGCACTATTTACACAACTCGTGATACGAAATTGATCTACAATGTGTTTTATAGTACTTATCCTGGGGACTTGTCAATTTTCGTAAAACATCTCCAATGCTTAAAGAAGTGTCCATACTAATCTGAATTACATTACACGGAATCACATGGCGGAAATGATTCCAGGCTACAAGAATTCTGTTTAAAATTAAATAATATCTTTTAAACATTTTTGTAATTCTTAAGAAAAGTTATCTGAATTACATGGTCGACCAAGTGAATTTTCAGAAAAAAATAAAGATTTGTTGTTCTTATTTATCTTTTTTCTTCGCTAATTAAAAAGATACGATAAAAGATAACTTCTTTTAAAAATATTTAGATAAAAGATAATAGATAACGAAAACGTTATCTAGATAAAATTCCAGATAACGTTATCTAGATAACACAACACTGGTTAGTTATAATTGTTTGTTTTAACTTGTTAACAACGATTCCAATGTGACGATGCATTTGTAAACGTTATATTTTGGTATAAGTACATTTGCTCATAAAATTTATTTGAATTACAAAAATATTAAAAATATTTTGAATTAAAAAATTAATTATGAAGAGGTACTACATTATTTAATTATTCTGCCTCTGTTAAGTGGACACCTGTGTTAGCCGGACAAATTTTTGCGTGACACTCCTATCCGATTAATAGAAGTTCTACTGTATCTGAAATTTTATTTAGTTTTATTAAATCAAAAATCAAGTAAGCTTTAGATTCAAAGTTACAATTTTTAGTTATTTTTTCCCTAAATATTCTTCTCCTTTTCTTGATTTATTAACTGTATCGTTTTTGTAGAAAAGACATTTTTCAAAAAGTTGGCCGCCTTAGGTAGTGATGAGCAAAATTAGTCTTGGTCTTGCAGTCTTGGTCTTGGTCTTGCATTTTTGCAAGACCAAGACCAAGACTGCATTTTGCAAGACCAAGACCAAGACCAAGACTATAAGTATGGCTGCAAGACCAATACCAAGACTCAAGTGAGCAAGACCAAGACTATAGCAAGAAAAAAGCAAGACTCTTGCTAAATTATTTAAATAGTTTAAAAGTATAATTAATACCGTAAAGAGAGAAAATTTTGATTTTAGAAGGAAAAAATTCGCTAATAAAAAAATGCAAGAGAGTGCAAGATTCTTTAGCAATACCAAGACCAAGACCAAGACCAAGACTGCATTTTGCAAGATCAAGACCAAGACCAAGACTCAAACTGCTCTAGCAAGACCAAGACCAAGATTCTTAATGCAAGAACAAGACCAAGACCAAGACTGCGAAGTCTTGGTCTTGGTCTTGCATTTGCTCATCACTAGCCTTAGGCATTAACTATTTTTGGGCTACTCGAATGCCACATATGTATTTCATGTACGTTAAATAATTCCTAATTCCTTCCATTTTTTGGAGGCTTTTCCTCCCTAAATACCTTTTTAGAGGGATTTTGACTAATATTAATATATTTGAGCATTACTTTATGGTATTTCATAAATGCAAATAATAAACAAATACCTACTTTACTTTGCAAAGTAAAGGATTTTGACTAATTTTGGGGAGATTTTGATGAGTCAATCTGGTAATATTATCCAGCATCGTAGAATACAGTCACTGCCATTACAATCTAATAGTAATAACGGTATTCAATGTGTTTTTAGTAGCACAAATTTAATTTACAGTGACTTTCATAAATTTTGAACTGTGCTGTTTTATACTTATTGTTTAGAACAGTAAGAATTGTACATACATTTAATTATGTTTTGATATTTCGGGGAGTGCACATACACATATACACATCTCGGATCACAATGCTCAACCTTATGCATGCCATTGATTATTAATATCTTACCTATATCAACAAAATGGAACTTGACGAATATTGAGTCAATAACGGGTGCCGTTGCTCTTACCTTATAATCTGTGTTGCGTATCATCACTATAATAATACTATTTGAATCATGTATTATTATTATTACTGCCCTTTTCAAAAACGCAGGCAATTGATATTTTTTAAATTAATATTTTTTTCCGAAATTCGACTATTATTCAAAATATAATTCTACTAACACGAATTAATAGAAGATTCAAAACTGAAAAAAATCAAGTTTCTCATCTATATTTTCGTGTCTTCCTAAATAACTAATAAACCCTGTTTTTATTTGTTTCTCTTTTTATTGCATTTAAAAAATAAAATAGTATATTGTTTTTTAATTGAAAATTCAAGTTAAAAAGTTCAATATTCACTAATGACAGTAGCACAGGGAATATACAAATAAAAAATAATTAATTTGAGTTTGAAACAAAAAGCTCACTGCTAAACTTTTCCAATAAAATAAAATTTTTATCAATATATTATACATTCAGTTAGTTATGTGTTGTACATGCAGATATATAAAACAATAAAATACATATTAAGAAGTAGGTACATAAAACTAAGTGTGTTATAGTGGGAAAAAAAATGTTTATATTTTATTAAAATTTCATATCCAAAGACGAGGGTCCGTAAGGACGATTTTTAGCCAATTGTTGTAGAATTTTTTTTAATTACAAGAGAATAAAATTTCAAACTTTTTTGCTATCGGTGCAAGCAATTTTTCCAAAAATATGAGAAAATTATTAGGACTAAAGGAAGTGTATTTTTGCTACTATCGTCACTTATATATTTTGGGGTACGAATGATTTGTACCGTAAAGACGTCATAAGTCCAAAAACTTTAAGGACCCTTGCCTGAAGGAATGAAGCAAGCATTTTCAATATTTGATGTGGCGTTAGTACACAAGTTCCAGTTTGATAACTTTCGCTAGGTTAATTAATATTTTGAGTTAGATAGTAAGTTTTGCTATTTTTAGTTTCAGTATATTTGTCGTGTATTTGAACTTATTTTATAAGGTTTCTTTTCGTGAGCTCTATCCTAAAGTGCTAGTGGCAATGATAATAAAGAAGTTCAACTAGTTAAAAACATAGCTCTTTCTAATTCGCGAAACTCAAGTATGGGAAATATTAAAATATTCAATATGATTAAAATTCATTATTACGGAAATATTTAATATTTAGTGTGATGTGGAATGGCAAATTACTTTTTGTTCACCGCTAACAATAAGAGAAAAGGTAAATAAATAAAGGATAATTATGCGGATTCCATCTATTTTTGGTTGTAAAAAATCATTATTCAATTTTTAAATTTTCATTATTTTATTATTATTGTTATTAAAATTCTTTTTAAATTTTAAATAAAACTCAATATTTTTTGTTAAACTGGGCAAAATTCATATATTGATAGAATAGCAAAGTACCATTGGAACTTCATTTTCGGGCAGGGGGTAATTAAATTTCGAACTCCAGTGGCAAATAATTACTCTGTGCCCGAAAATCAGGTTTGAAGGATGGCTTCCCGCGTCTACTTTTTTCAATAAATATGTACTCACAATATAGGATTTTTTAAATTTAATAAGGTTTTCAGTCACCTTCAGTATTGGTATCGAATTGTAGTATTTTCTATAGCAAACCCGGCGTAATTCTGAAGGATTTAAAAAAAAAATTGACTTTTGACCGCTTCATTGAGAAGGATTTTTTACGGTACTTTCTCGTGTTGGAAAGTGTAGATGCAAATTTTTTTACAGTACAATATCGTACGAAACATCGTTAGAAAGGCCTCATAAAATGAAGCAGAGGTCCGTTTTAACATTTTCTTTAATCCCCGTTTACGAAATACTTGACTTCAAAGTGAGATATTTTTTGTCTACCTACCAATAATTTTTAAACTGTTAATCCAAGAAACCTAAATAAATTATAAATACTAGCTTGAGCAAATTGAGAAAACTCAATTAAAATTATTTTAAAGTTCTTATCGATAACTTTAAAAGTTACAAAAGTATGAAAAGAATTTTGAATTTCAAATAATCTGAGAAATCTGCAGGTAGTATTTCTTCATCAGAACTTTCAATTAAAATTACTTCGAAAAATGTTGATCTATAATTTTAAAAATTATAAGGAAACAAAATTTGAATTTTAACACTTTAGTTGCATATTATATGCATACTTGAATTATGACTTATCATAAACATACCTATATCATATCATAGAATAAAAGTGTTGATATAAAAACTTTAATAAAGAACAATAAAAAATATGTCCATTTTCGTACAAAGTAAGCGGTATAGAACACACAAAAAAAAATGATAAAAATTCAGAAATAAGTGAAAAATCAGCCCTATCGGCCATTGTCCTTTAAACTAGGCTTTCCATACACCATACAAAAGAAAATCTGATTGTCAATTATTTTAAGTATTACTCTGTACTCTACAATCAAAAACTAAATTGGAAGTTGTACCGGCACATAGTTACATAGATCACCGTGCATAAAATTAATTATAAATTGATAATATTAGTATGCTCGGAGAATAATCTTGGTAATAGAGAACAGAAAAAAATATATCATTTTGGACGGAGAATTGCATTATTATTTTTCTTAATAAATATCGAAATACGCAGCACACATAATCATATAAAGTTACCTACAGTAAATAGATTTATTAGAAAATATAGGCATGTTATACCCGTAACCGTAACCAAAACTACCGGATATCCGAAATTGAAACCGTATCCGAAAATAAAAGTTTTGGATTTGTTTCGGATAATAACAGACAACTGCCATTGGAAAACTGAGGTTAAATCGAAGCAAATTTTTGCTGCATATATTTTTTATGATCGATTTCCGGTGATTTGTCTTTGGCGTTCACTTTTTGTGGTAAAATATTCCCCTTTTTTCTAAAAAAAAAATGTTCACTGAAAGCAATTATCCGTAACCGTAACCGTATTCGAAACATTATCCGATATTTTCACATATCCGTAACCGAAACCGAAAAAAATGCTTTTAAATATCCATATACGTATCCGTATCCGAAATTTCATATCCATAACATCCCTATATAAAATACATCAGAGCGGATATGCTGGAAAAAATTAAAAGAGTATTTGGTTGTTTTCATTTTTGTTCACAACAGCTATATGCAAACGTATTAGTTTCGTCTAACACAACTGAATAATACAGACCTCACTCGATTGTTTCACACAAATGTTCTTATCAGAGTGGGAGGGCCAGAATCGAGTGAGTCTATCCAGTGGCGGTTCACTTGCAACATATATACATGGAATTAGATAGTGGTTTTACACTCCCTATAAGTACACAAATCAATTGCAAAAAAAATTGGATCGTGCTAAAAATGCAATTCCTAATATGCTTTACCGACTACACAGGAGCTTTAATATAACGTAGTGGCCGGTACAAAATAAGGGGAAGTAGGTTATATCGGATCACCAGGGCCGTCAATAAAATTTTTTAAGGGGGTACAGAAACATAATATACGAACACGTATGCATTCCATTATTGATATACACACGCGTAAATACTTACTTCTTAAATGCATGTTTACAAGAACACACGTCTTCATCTAAATACATACTCATATCATATATACACAATTGTTGTACATTGTTGTTGTAAGTATTCCGCTATTTGCCCTTTTATTTAATAGTTAGATGAGTGATAAAATCGGTTCTTTAATATTTTTACTAATTCTCAAATAGAACATTCTAGAAAATTCTTCAATTTTTGTTATTTAGGCTTTCATTCGATGACAAATCCGATGGTGAAATCAGTTTTCCGATATTTTTGCTAATTCTCGAATAGAACATTCTAGAACATTGTCCAATTTTTGTTATTTAAGCTTTTATTCGAAGACCAATTCGATGGTGAAGTTAGTTTCTCGATATCTTTGCTAGTTCTCGAATAGAACATTCTAGAAGATTGCTAAGTTTTTGTTATTTATGCTTTTATTCGAAGATCAATTCGATGGTGAAGTTAGTTTCCCGATATCTTTGCTAGTTCTCGAATAGAACATTCTAGAACATTGCTAATTTTTTGTTATTTATGCTTTTATTTGAAGACCAATTCGACGGTGAAGTTAGTTTCCCGATACCTTTGCTAGTTCTCGTATAGAACATTCTAGTACTTGCTAAAGTTTTGTTATTTATTGTAACGTGAAACCTCCTTTGACCGTAACGCCATCTATTAATTAGGTGTTCAAACATTGCCCGTTCTATGCGCTACGTCAAGCGAGGAAATTCACTGGGCAGATTTAATCAAATTTAGCGTGGATCCAAACCGCGACATGCTGCCGATTTATCAACAACGAGATTTCAAAATATCTATCTATTGAATTATACTGATCTAAGAGAGCCACCGCACGCGTCGTAGTCGGTCACCGTTAGTACAACTTTTCTTTGAAACATTTCTCTATATCTATAATAGTTTACGCGAAAAATGTGAAAAAATGGCTTTTGGAGCAATTTCACCCCTTTTTCACCCTGACGCTGGATTCGCAACTCCCTTAAAACTATCCCTGGTCAAATCTAGTGTGCTTAGGAATATTTCAGCCAAGTTTGACCAAGGTTGAAAAATTGCCATTTGAGACCTTACTTGACTGGACTAAATATACTCCGTTCCGTGATACTTACAGACATCACCTACTGCTGATTCATAAAATAACCCTTCCACTTCTTCGTAGATATCACTTTTTTGGAGCGCTAACACTATTATATATCCTATTAGCTATACGCTCTTCTATATAGGTAATATAACTTCGTAATTTGAATTTCGATCTACAATTTTCACAATACATTCTCATTATATTTTACTTTAAAAATACACTAAAACCTCATCTATCCGGAATTGATGGGACCAGAGTGATTCCGGATAAGTGAAATTCCGGATAAACAAAATGTAATGGTATTTTGCCTGCAAAATTGTAATACGGGTAAAATAAACACAGTACAGTGGTTTTAAGAATACAGTATGAACTGTATGTTGTTTATTAAAATCACGGCGAACGCACGCAACTCTACCGCAAACTGTAGTTTAGACGCAAAAACCTACAGGTACTATAATTTGGTTTCGTTCCGGATAAACCGCAGTTCCGGATAGTCGAATATCGGATAAACGAGGTTTTAGTGTATATATTAAAAAAAGAAAAATTCGAAAATTTTGAATCGTCACATGGAAATACTTCCTTAATGATTATGTTTAATTATATATTATCCTCATATTTGTGTTATTAAATATTTTACCCTCAATATCCGTTCGTCTGTCACAGGCGATTTTCCCTCAAACTATTTGACGTAGAAATTTGGTATTTAGCACAGAAATATAATACGATGGCCCAATTATAGATGTAAAGTTGGGTTTTGTTCCGATAATTATCACATATCACCCATAAAGAATCACTAATCAATCTGAAAAGGTTCATGAACATTAGAAATGAAATGTAAATTGAACGAAAATTATCGAAACTTGATTTTCTTACCTAATTTCCTTGGTACATTAGAAGAAGGCTTGAAGACAAAATTTTTCTTTAATCAAGAAGTTGTTAGTCAATAATTTTACCGCGGAACATTTATTGACAAATTTTATTTTGAGTAGTCAAAATTTCCACAAAAGAAGTAATCAAAAACGCAAGAGATCAGTTAAAAATTAAAAAAAGTAATGTATAATGAATTCAGCAGATTTTAAAACTCAATACGTACGAATCAGGACATTTCTCTTTCAATTTTTATGTACCGTGTTTTCTTCTGTTTTGAAAAACCGTATTTCTTTTTAAGCACCATATATTTTTTCACTCATTACTCATAATTAGTTTTGTCAAAAATTTTTAAAAAAACACAAAGCCTAGGTATTCATTTAACAATTAAAAAATGACAACTGCATAATTTTACAAATGGAATTTATTCAAATGTTATTTACTACGCATGTGCGAAAAATAACTATAGAATTAGGGGTAATGACTAGTATACGTATTATGTACATATAATATTTTAAAAGTATTATAATATACAGAATATTTAAATAATTTAATTTAAAAAAAAACTTTAAAATAATAAACTTATTAAAATACTTAATAATTTTATTTAGTTTTTGACAATGTGTGTGTGTAACAATGGGATTTAAATTATTTTATTATTTCCAAGAATTTTAAATTTTACCGCAATTTTAAAATTAGAATATAGAACGTTTATAGACACAAATTAGATATATTACACCGGAAAGAAGTTGGCGCCGAAAGTTGGAAAATCTTTCTGTTTTTTATATGGCTAAATTGCTCCCAAATTGCTGGTTTGGAATCAGTAATTGCTCCACCTGGAACTTAATTACTTAATTAGTTATTTACAAACAAAAAAACTTTTTTGTTTGACTATTTCTATTATCAAAATCTTGTCAAATAATGCATTTTTATACAATTACTTTATATCAAAAAATTGCTCCCAATTTGCTCCATCTAATTTAAAAGTTAGTTATTAATTTCTCTGAATAATAATTAAAATATATTAAAATAAAAAATATTATGAATTAGGTTATGTATTATTAAAACGTATAGGCAATCCATTATACCTTTAAGTCGTTTGCATATATTTAAGGATAATTGAATTTTGACAAGTTAAATAACATTATAAAAAAACAAAATATTTTAATAATTATTCAAAAAAATTAAGATTTAGCTTTTAAATTAAATAGAGCAAACTGGGAGCAATTTATTGACGTAAAGAAATTATATAAAAAAGTATTATTTTGGGAGATTTTGATAACTTAAATAACGGAAAAAATTTTTTTTCTTTATAAATAACTAATTAAATAATTAAGTTTCAGGTAGAGCAATTACTGATTTCAAAGGAGCAATTTGGGAGCAATTTAACCATATAAAAAACAAAAATATTTTTCAACTTTCGGCGCTAACTTCTTTCCGGTATATATTACGCTTATAAATTATCTAAAATTTGATATATAAGAGGAAAAAAGACAGAGAATCATATTTTGAAAATGCTGAAAATTATCTTTAATTTTTCTGGAGAACGAAAAGCTTTAGAAAGATGGTTCAAACGATCTTTATTTCCTTATTTCGAATTTTCTTTCAATTGGAGCAAAAAAATCTTTTGAATTCTTTAGCACTTAGTCTAAAGTCTTTGAAGTCTTTAGCACTTAGGACACTTGTCAAAAGTATCCAAAAAAACCGACTTCTGGGCATCCGACGTGTCTGGCTAACGAACTTAGCCGAGCGAAACCGGATTTCAGTTAGCATACCAAATTTCATAAGTATTAAACGTTTCCTTCGAGAGTTATCGCGTACACACATAAATACATATATATATATATATATATATATATATATATATATATATATATATATATATATATATATATATATATATATATATATATATATAAATTTTAGTGAAGTAGATTTTCGGGTTCTAGAGGCTCCAAAACAAATTTCTGCCATAGTCCCGGACTTAGGTCTTACCATAAGAGCTGCTGTAAAAGCTGAATTTCCATTCTGGAAATTCGCTAAAAACCAAGAAACGATATAAGCTTGTTGTTCTAATGAACTCAAACCAGTAAAAATTAGTGAAAATAAGTTGCAATGACCACCATAACATACCACGCGATCAATCATGGACCTATCAAGTTAAATGTTAACGGCATCGATTTTGCTGGACGACAACCAATTAACTAACTACTGGCAAGCGTGCACTGAGTGAGCACTGACTGCACACATACAAACATACATACAATTATGTTGCATGTATTTGCAACAGACATTACATTACTTTACATTAAATTGCACTCAGAACAGCAGACCAGATCAGATTGTATACCTTATTTCAAATACAATTGATCATGAGTTATCGTTAAAAAATTAAATAATTCTTATACTCAAAACAAATCAATCTTGTATTCTTTTCTAGAAACAAACTGCCAATTTAAAATTTACGTAAATGCAATAATGAAAGAGATAAAGCCAAGAAAACGGAAATTATTTAAATTCAAAGTGATGAAGCATGGTTAAATTTAAGTAAAATGGACCATATATGGTATTATTCGTTCAACTTAAATATACATTAAATGTGGTTACAGGCTGGGCAATTACGATATTTAACATGATAGGTACTCTGTTAATAACATTAGATTCGGAATCAGCGATTAGCTACGTGTACCTCCTCTACATACACCTGACAACTAGACTAGCTATAGTAACATTGTTTGTTGAAGTGAATGTTAGCCTAGCATTTTCACGACTTATGCGATATTGTATCAATAAAACTAGCTATTCATGATGACGAAAGAAATAAGAATTAAAATAATTAAATAATTATTACGCTGTTTTTAATGGCGACTTTGGTGAGGGGCTGTTTAAAGAATTAAGATAGCTGGAAAAGTATATAAAAGTGTATCTAATTTTCAAAAGATTTTACTTCAATCGGTCTTACAAGTAAAGGTCTTGAAGTGATGATTCCCGATTTTGATGAAACTTGGTAGGTGTGTAGAACACAGAAAAATAACAGACACGTATTTTTATTTATCGGCCAAAAACGCCAATTAAGGGATGAAATGCACCCCCAAAGTTGGCGTAAAAATTTATTTTTGTCAAATTACTCGAAAACTATAGCAGATAGAAAAAAAGTTTAAATTGACACAACCCTTTATCTTTGAAGGTCTTTCCATTGATGCACTCAAATCCAGAGTCGGACCTACTGGAGGGGCCTTGACTGTAAAATTGTGGGTAAAATTTAAAATAGGGTTAATATGGTTGGACCAATCAAAATATTGATATCAAATATGAAAACTGCATCAAAAATACTAGTTTACCTGTTTTCGCTAAAAGCCGTTACGGTAAAGTTAAAAGCTCAAATCTTAATCTAAAATCTTACATGTGCACTCAATATTTTACTTATTTCTTTCAAAATAACTTTTTAAATCGTTTTTATTTATTGTATTTATACTTTAAAATTAATATCTAAACAAAAATATTGGATAAAATTTTATTATAATGTTATTCATACAAAATTAAGGGCTTTATATAAATTCCGGTAGCTCTAGTTATTAGTTAAAATTTAAATTGACTAATAGTTATAATAGTTATATTTATATGTAATTAATTACACTAGTGCTTCGACTGAGAGAGAAGAAAAATTCGTATGTATTGGTCACACGGATATAAAAAAAAAAAACATTAAAATTTTTTTATGTAAGCAAATCATTATGGTATAGGCTGGAATTTTAATAACTCTTACACCTTTTGGTGAATTTCGATAAAATTTCGTTGTAAATTACGTTGTTTCAAACAAATTTCGTTCTACAGTATAAATTTTTCTTTTAAAATTACTGATCCAAAATTTTTATTAACTATTAAAATAGCACTCTAAAGGAAATGTAATATTACATGATCACTACTAAAAATATAAAAGAGTTCATTCTAAAAGTATTATTCGCATATATATATATATATATATATATATATATATATATATATATATATATATATATATATATATATAGATATATATATATATATATATATATATATATATGGGTAGTTCTTCAAACGATGGAAGAAAATGGACTTAATTTCGGCCACACATTTTTTTCATGCATGAGCTTTGGAAAGTAGTTTTATTTCAAGTTGATGACATTTTTTACACTATTTGAAAGTGGCCACCTAAAAAAATAAAAATTATAAATTTTATGGCCATTATAAAAAAGAGACATCCAGGAAAGTGAAAAAATGAGTAAAAAACTAAAATTAACACCAGAGAATTTCTTATATTCATTTTTATTATTAAGCACAATTTATTAAACTATTAAACAATTTATTAATTTTTATTATTAAACAATTTTTATTATTTTTATTATTAAATTTTTAATTATTAAACAATTTATTATTTATTTAATATATATTATATATTATATTAGTAGTATATATATTAGTGGTTATATGGTGTAGGTATATATGTATTTAAAAAAAAAAATTAAAAAAAAATTTAAAGAAAAAAAATTTTAAAAAAAACTAAATAAATAAAAAAAAATTGCGAATTTATTATTTATTAAAAAATATTCGAAGTCATTTACGACCGTTTAATACATATTATATATTATATTAGTAGTATATTTGTCAGAAGCATAGTAATTATATAGTATATATGTTATACAGAAAAAAAAAATTGGAATTTATTTTTTATTAAAAAATATACGGAGTCATTGACTACAGTATTCTAATGACATTTACCTAATTTATTTACACTATTTAAGTTTAATCCCCGTTTTTGGAGCTGCCAGGAGACTGAGAATTCTTCAATATTCTTTAAAAATCGGCTAAATAACGTTTTATAAAAAAAAAACAAAAAAAAAAAAAAAACAGGTCCGCTATTCCAATACAACATATTTACAACTCTGCAACTGAAAAATTTTTTATATCCACAGTATTTTTCACGAAAATGGTGACCAGGATACTGAGAAATTGACTGGATCGAGTACGATCTCACTTACAATGTTAACTAAATTAGTTGATACAACCTCAAATTAAGTAAAAGATGTACTTTATTTTGTTTATTATATTTCAGTTAATTAAAATTAAAATTAAAATTAAAAACGATGATTTAATCAGAATATAAATTTTTTATATATTTTAAGTGTTTTTGTTTGATAGGAGAATGATGCAAAGTTCGGGAGACAAAATTCAATAGAATATTTCTTAAAGAAGATATAAAAAAAATCAAAAATTATTTATACAATAAAAATGTACCAATATTATAGATTACTATTGCAGTGTAAATTTTTTTTTTATACATTCAGAAAAATAATTATTTAGTCTGAGGCTATGTTTTACTTTGGAGAGGAGACATATCAGGAGACTGAGAATTTTACATTTTAAGTGGAATTTTTTATGAAAAATATATTTCGAAACCGGGTTATTTTGAGTGACCAGTTAGATGTAGTAATGGTTTACAGTTTCCATCTAGAAAAAATGTATTTTTCAAAATAATAATATACAAAATGCCTTGGGCCGTCCAAAATTCCATCGTTTGAATAACTACCCATATCGCAGTGCAAATTTTATCAAAAATTTTACTAAAGACCCGCCAATAACTACAACCCAGGATTTATATATGTTAATATGCCTGTATATTTTTTCTAGCGCTAAAACAATACAATTATATGCCATGCCAATTTAAATTTTGCCTCTACCGATTCTATTTTTAAAATATTTCAACAGTTTCCAGTATTAACTAGAGCTACCGGAATTTATATAGAGTCCTTAATTTTGTATGAATAATAAAATTTTATCCAATATTTTTGTTTAAATATTAATTGTAAAGTATAAATACAATAAACCAAAACAATTTAAAAAGTTATCAGGTAAACCAGTACTTTTGATTTAAAATCAGGTAAACTAGTAATTTTGATGTGGTTTTCATATTTGATACCAATATTTTGATAGGTCCAACCATATTCACCCTATTTCAAATTTTACCCCCAATTTTATAGTTAAGGCCCCTCCAGTAGGTCCGACTCTGGATTTGAGTCCACCAATAGGAAGACCTTTAAAAATTAAGGGTGGTGTCAATTTAAACTTTTTTTCTGTCTATTATAGTTTTCGAGTAATTTGACAAAATCAAATTTTTACCCCAACTTTGGGGGCGGATTTCACCCCTTAAATGGCGTTTTTGACCGATAAAAAAAATACGTATCTGTTATTTTCCTGTGTTCTTCACACCTACCAAGTTTCATCAAAATTGGGAATTATCACTTCAAGACCTTTTTACTTGTTAGTTCTTAAAATTTCAAACTTTCATTTATAGCTTTTTCATATTAATTTATTTACTTGGGTCTAAACATTTATCAACTTATTTCTTTAGATTTTTTCGTTTTGATCTTTTGATTTCTTGAAGATGACTAAATTAGTTAAAACATGTTGATTTGATTGTATTGGGATAGATAATTATTTAACTTCTTTTTTGTCATTGAATTATCATTATCTAACCACCTGTAAGTGAGTTCTCTTGATTTAATATATCGCTATTTTAGTCTAAAATTTCTGTTAAATAAATTCACGTAAAAATATTTTTTATTTGAAATTACTTGTAGACGAGGTTAGCTTATGATTAATTTGAGTATATAAATGAAAATGAAACAATATTCTTTAATATTGGTCAAAGTTTAGTAAATAAAGTTTTATTAGTGATTAACAAAATTCTGAAAATTTCTTTTTTTGAAAATAGAACTTTAAAATCCACTAGAAAAGATTGTTTTCCAAAAATAGTTTTAGTTTTACTTTGATGTTGTCATTATTGAAGCACACACTGAAACACACATACAAACCCTAAACCTTTAAGTGTACCTGTCTGCGACTAGTTATAATATAATCATTTATGTTTTTAAGTTTCTAAAAAGTAACTGTGCAATCTAATAAAATGTTTTCTATTGAAATTGTTTGTATATAATTAACCTAAATTTCCGGCGCTACCACCATAACAAATCCGTCGATACAAGTTTTATTTTTTGCTATTTTTTAATTAATATCTAATATTAATTTTATCGACCTTAATAAGGACAAGCAATATTATATACGTATATAAATACGTATTTTCATTCCAACGCCACTGTCGCAATTCAAAACTGATACCCAAGATATCCTTGTACTACCCATATAGCCCCGTATTGCATACCTATATTGGTATTCTCGTTTCAATATATTCTATAAATAAATATTTGAAAACAAATAAAAAATAGAATATAAATTCGTAATTTATTACATTCACGAATACAAAACATGTAAAATATGGACGTCAACCGATAACAATCTTATGGCTCGTTTATTTGGCTTTATATTATATACGTGCATACCCTAGCGTAATAGAGGCACAGCAACTATCTCTATCATGAAATCTGCAGTGTGGATTTTTGTAGGTTCTGTACCTTAGGCAACTTAGTAGTCACCTTCTCACTGGCACTCGATGAGTGCAGGTCAATTACAAGACAATGGATTTGATTGTTATTGGCATTGTTACGTCCCCACACGAAGCGTTGTGGACCACAAGCATGATACCACAACTTGTGGCATCATACATATGTATGCGAGTACGGTCACGTGACGGCCACTACTACCAATGACTACTAACACAAATACACAATATCGCATCAATACAAAGTAAACACCGTGCACGTATATAACATATTTTCTATCTCTTACTGGTTACACTGGTTCCAGTAATATAGAGATAGATATGTTGTCTCTATTACTCTATGGTACATACCAATCTTTGCTGGTTAATTGCAATATTTCGTTACTTATTATATCGTGTTTAGAAAAATATTAATATGTTTAAGAATATATAAATAATCACATTAAAATATTTTCTTTATCTTTTTTGTTAAATTTGTAATATTATAAATATAAATAATTATAGTTTTAACTATTTATTTTAAATTTTTATGCCGTTTATGTTTTCAGCTTGTAAAGTTAGAGAAAAACTGATAAAAAGCTTAAAAATTAAAATATAAGATTAGAATCACTACATAACAAATCCCTGTTCCAACAATCTGCATAACATAGTGAATTTTCCAGGACTTATTTTTAAGGACCTTTGCCACACAGTGTATATTACAATTCAAAAAATAAAACCCCTCTAAGATTAAAAATTCTAGAAGACATAAATATTATTATTAATAATAGTAAGAATTTACGTCAGTTTTTCAGAATTTTGTTAATACAAACAAAATAATTTAAATACTACTATATTTAAAAAAAGTTGTCAAGTGCAAGTTGTAATTGCGCCAATAATGTTCCGTACAATCAGTGATTATTATACATTTAATGTAATATGTAGCATATAAAAATAAAAAAATTATTTTTCCTGATGAATAAATTTTATTTCCTATTTGGCCTGTTTTCGCTTACCAGAAAGAAATTGATATTTACTGAATGTATCGACGTTCGCTACCTGTTTTTCTTTAAATAATTAGGTAATAAATTTTTTGTAAAAAAAATCACCAGACTCATTTTAAAAATAAAATTTTGTCACATATAAAAGTTATTATAATTTCTATTATCCTTTTTCAATATATTAGATCGTAGATCTTGTGAGAGATAGCTATATTACGAGTTTGTCCAAAATATAAATTTATGTGAATTAATCATCTGTAGTTGTCGTTCTTTTCACTTTAGGTATGTATAGGTACTTACAGCAAACAAAATATACGTAGTAAAGTCCAAAAATTTGCGTTCTGGCCAATAAAAATGAGAGTAAATTTCGAATAACTATTTTTATTTTTCAATATACTTTCCTTTGATTTAAATACACTTTTCACAACGCCTCACATACATTTCTATACCCTTAAAAAAATAGTCTGGACTTTTATCCTCAAAATGCGCCAAAACCGTTGACTTCTTCATCTCATTATCTGTGTTAAATTTCTTTCCTCTCAAATCCTTTCAAATTCTTTCAGAGTGGAAGATGAAGGTGATGAGTGCCCGTATACAACATCCAAACGTTGCTTGATTTTTGATAGCGTCTTCCCTTCTCTTGTTAAAAACTTTACGTATCACAGCCCTGTATTTGATTTTGTGCATTTTAAATTTTTGAGTCGACAATTCTATTTTATTAACCAGTATCTTGATAACAAAAAGATTTGACGCAATATTTTTTTTTGTCGGTAGAGCACAATAGGTTCCTAATAGAATGACACTAAAAATAAAAAACCCCTGTCGCAGCATCTGCATAACATAGCAAATTTACGGTCATAAAAGTTACATTTTCTCGAAAACCCGCTTACCTAGAATAATAGTGCAAAATGTATCTTCTGTGATTTTCTTTGTTCTTTACCATAATGTAAAAAAAAAATTGGAGACTTTTAAATTTTGGTAAATTTTCGCAAAAAACTCATTTTTTTAAGGTTTCAGGCATCGAACGTGTTTAGCTGAAGAATTCATCCAAAATTTTTGGACTTCCAACGTTTTGTTGTTTTATTATATTTATATCCTAAAGGTATCCTATTAATATAACAAGTTTCATCCCAAAGTGAATTTCTCGGAAATATAGGCAATCAAACTTTCGAAAATTTGAACGTAATTTAAAATAGAAGTAGTCCCCACTAAATGAAATTTTGTATTATGGTATATTTCAATGTTAAAAAAACGTCCCTCAAAACTACCGATTCAAATTATAAGTAGGAATGCTATAAAATGGATAAAATTTTTATTTTTTGAGATAAAATTTGTTGTAATGTTATTTTTATCTAATTTTTAGCGAATAAAAATATTAATTAAGTCAAAAGAATAAAAAAATTTCAAAATACTACAAAATAGTGCGTCTTACGTTGTCCGAGAAGTATCAAATACATTGAAATGAAACGAAACGTTCCACTTTTCACTTATCCCTCACTGGCTGCCTACCACAGATTTCAACTGCGGAAATATTTGTTAATCATACATTAAAATTTGTTTGGCAAAATAAACTAAAAACTTAGAAACTACATACTACATGTGCAAAACTGATCAGAATAAAACTAATAATATACATACTGTTGAGGATTTAATGTTATTACTCACTGTAAAAAAAAGTAAAAATAATAATAAAGTAAATAATAAAAACAAAATAAACACAACGTTCATTAAATGCATATATTTTATTTTTCACCGAAAACACAAAAAAAAAAAAATGTATCCAAAATTTGTAATCCGCATGCAGCCTTAATAAGCACGTTTCTAAAACATAAACTGTGTTATTGTATTCGAAATAAAATCATTCAGACTGTGCACCCAATATATTGTTTTGTCCGATTAAAAAATAAATGCAGTATGAATTTACTTTTTTCCATATTTGAAATAAATACAGTCAACCTTCAAATGTTCGTACTAACAGAGAACACGGCTGCTGCGAAGTAACAAAATTTCGCAAATAATTCGAATCGGTCAAAAACAAACATAAATAAATAATACTTTTTATTATGAAAAATTTTATATTTTAACTAAAATTTACTTCATTGTAAGTAACTGAGTTTAAACATAACTGAAATTTACGTGATATAATTTCTATAAACATAAGCCTTAACTAAAAATTCCAAATGGTGGTTAATTGGAATTACTGTACAGCAGAACTTCTGAGAGTGTGAACTTCCCAAAGTGTGACTTCACACATACATACTCACGAGATAACAAGTACAATACGTAGTTATTTGCATATGTGTATGTAAGTTTGATGTAAACAACAAAAAACAGTGGCGGCTTTAATAATTAAAATTAAAAATATTTTAAAACAAAATGAAATTTTTTCAAACTTTATTTACAGTGGAGATGTAATGGTACGTATTCTGACTTAGTAGTGACGTCAGCGACTTAGTGGGGTTCTCCTCTCACAGATATGTTATCGTTTATCTGTGTTGGTGAAAATTTATGTACCAAGCCAAAGTCAGGGCCATAGGTACCTACTATTGTCATAAAATTTTAAAATTTTATTGCATACATATATGCACATATTCTGCATACGTAAGATGCAAAATGCAAATGCAAAATGAGTAACGTAAAATTCTAGAATATTCAAATCGTCAACTAGCAGAAATATCAAAAAAATTCTAGAATGTTCTATTTGTCAACTAGCAAAGATATCGAAAAATCAATTACAGCATTTAATTGGTCATTGAAAAAGAGGTCAAATAGCATAACTTGACAAATGTTCTGGAATATTCTATTGGTCAGCTAGCAAAGACATCCAAAACAGTCGTCGCCACTGAATTAGTTACCCAAAAAGAAACCAAATAGCTTATTGGGAAATGTGCTAGAATATTCTATTTGTTAACTAACAAAGATATTGAAAAATCGTTTGCACCATTTAATTGTCCAAGCAAAATTAAACTAATATAAACTAAGTGTCCCACTTTGGGAAACATTCTAGAATGATCTGTTTAGCCAGAATAGAATATTCTAGAACATTTATCAAAATGTGATATTTCGTCTTTTTTCTGATGACCAATTAAATAGTGCAACCGGTTTTTCGATATCTTCGTTAGTTGACGAATAGAACATTCTAGAATTTTTGCCAGCTTTCACTATTTGGCGTCTCCTACGCTGACGAATTCGATGATGAAGTTAGTTTTCGACATCTTTGCTAGTTTTCTAAAAGTCGTCACTTATATTCATTAATATAACATTAAATTTCGTTTATTTTTACTAAGTGAAATATCGTTATTTTCGATATCGATAACTTTCGATAATGAAAGCCACGTTTTAATAGTCGCAATATGTTCAGAATACCCATAGCTTGCTTCGCTTAAGCCTTCAAAAATTTCGTTATTTTTTCGCTATGACGCACCGTTTACGAGATATTTACGACTGAAAGTTTACAATTACGAAAAGTAACGAAATACAATTTCTGGAAAGATTTTCTATTACTGATTAACTCAATGACACTAATGCAGCCTAAAGTAACCAATTATAATTAATTTATGGTACATAACTCGGTATCGATAATTTTCGATAACGAAAGTCGAAAAGTAGGTTTTGACAGTCGCAATGTGTTTGGAATACCCACAACTTGCTTCGCTTAAGCCTTCAAAAATTTCGTTAATTTTTCGCTACGACGCTCCGTTTACGAGATATTTACGATCAAAGTTTTCGATAATGACAAGTATTTATCATTTAAAAGCAAACATAATAAAGTCATTTACATTAATCATTTAGGTAATCCAAATTCGGAAGTACTTTTATTGTGGTAATATTGACGTATTGACATATTAGTAGATAGAGAGAATACAAATTTACCATTACGAACCTACTATACGACTTTAAATAACTAATAACTATGAGGTTTTAATACAGACGCCGCCTATATCATTTATATTATTTTTTATTTAAAAGATCATTGGCACACAGGATTCATTAAAACAGGGAAATAATTAAGTATCACTAGAGATTAATTTTATAACATGAAAATATTTTCAAAATTTATTTATTTTTAGCGCTTCTGGATTTAGGATACTGGTGGATTTCATATAACATAACCTGTATCTATCTAACAAGGAATGTTACGAAGGTGTTACCCTGCGCTTTCGTTCATTTTAAGATATATTGTAGTACTTGACAAAGTAACAAACATATTTTAATTGTACGTGTCCAATCCCATATTTAGGGGGTAAAACACGCCTTCAAAAATTTGCTGAAGAACCATATTTTGGTATTTTTCTCATATTAGCCCTGTATATAAGAATGAAATTTTTAAAAAAATTAAATATTTAGAATTTTCCCTATTATAAAATTTATAAAATATAGAAAAAATCAAGTTAATTACTTAGTAATTCCTTGACCTCAAATAGATAGTTTTAAAACATTGAAGTAGCTTTATGAGAAAAACTCTAGGATTGCAGTTTGTAATTAAATGTCATGTATTATGAAATCAGAAATAGTGGAAGAGAATATAGATAAAAAGATAAACTAAGACCTGGGTTACACAGTATGAGTTAGCATGCGAGCTAGCCTGGTCAGTTACTGGAGTGCAGCTGCTCGCACCGTCTGACCGCACCATACAAGTTACTGTCATGTGCGAGTCAGACAGTACCTCGCATCCGAGTTACTACAATATTTTTTGATTTTTTGTTTATACTCGCCACTTGACTTCCCCCACCATGCCCAAGCAACAACTCGCATGCGACTCGGACGTCAACTTGCACGGTATTGAGAGATGACCGTAGCTCGTAACATAAGCTCGTAAGGACCTTCATTATATGCTTCTTTAAATATTGTATGCGTTGCCTCTGTCAGCTCGAAATATTTCAGTGCAAAGTATTTTTGTAACCGTTTTTATTAAGTTATAAACTGCGACCAGTCGTGTATTTTGCGACAATATTGCACGAGACCTAGCCATTGAAAAGATGCGAGTATACTATACATGAACAGTAGCTGTCTGCTTTCACATCACCAGCTCGTACTTGTGTGACCGGGTGAGGCGGGTCGAGCTATTGTCATGCGAGTACACAGGTGCAGTAGCTGCCCACTGTTAGGTCAGCAACTCGTATTGCGTAGCCAGGCCTTAATTAGTTTCAAGATGTTGATAAAAGAGCATTTTTAACCAAATGCCGGTAAAAGTGTTATTTAAGAAAATTAGCAGAGTGGACATTTTTTGAGTACCTACCATTAACGAATTAACACCTACCGACAAAGAAATAACAGTCTTGATAATACCAAAAGGGACTACGGGGGAGATACAATCACTAGATGTATATGGATTCCGAATATGAAAGAATTTCATCAAGCGGATTTTCGATAGCATAATGCTACTTAATTATGATATCAATCTTCATTCTCCTAACAATGTAATAAAGCTCCAATCATTGATTCTTAACCAATTTTCTTCTCTGTATCAAAACTCATTCTATTATTCATGGTACAAAAACGGATACATAAAAAAGATTAGAAAAAATTTGAAAATTCAGTTTCATTTGCCCTCCAAGTGTCCCTCAAATTCGAAATAGAGGGTTGTGAATAATTATCTTTTATAAGACGTTCTTGTTGCAAGAAATCGCTCTGAATAAAACACTTCTCTGAAGAATATCATTACTGCGAAAATGATCATTCACAGTTCTAATTAATATTTTTTAATACATCTAGAAAATGATATAATTACCTTGTAAAATACAGTCATACTAAATCATATTAACGTCTGATTACTGTACCACTATTCAACATTTACTCAAAATAATAATTTAAATGTAATTTATATTTTCACTTGTATTTTCTTCCACTGATTTATAATAGCTGACATTTAATTACAAACTGCAATCCTAAATTTTTTCGCATAAAGCTACTTCAGTGTTTCAAAACTATATATTTCAAGTCAAGGAATTAACAATTAACTTGATCTTTCCTATACTTTATAAATTTTATAATGGGAGAAATCGTAAATATTTAATTTTTGTTAAAATTTCCTTCTTATATAGAGCCACCATAACTCACTGTTACAGTGGGTAACACGTACTATTTATTAACTAGTAAATTGTAGCATTTGTACAGAATTTGAAAGACTTTGAGTTATGACCTTCCTAAAAAAATTTTATTAAACCCACTCTTGGGCGTGTTTAACCCCTTAGAAATTAAGTGACCTAATGAAAAAAATTCTATAGTAATGTAACCTCGGTCTAAATCTTTTGACCACTTTTTATCAAAATTGCTTAAGGGCTAGTATGAGAAAAATACCAAAATACGATTTTTCAGCAAATTTCTGAAGGCGTGTTTTACTCCCTAAATATGGAATTGGGCACGTACAATTAAAATGTGTTTGTTACTTTGTCAAGTACTACAATATATTTTAAAATGAACGAAATCGCAGAGTAACACTTCCGTAACATTCCTTGTAAGATAATTTTGTTTTCTAGAAGTAAAAAAAAAAATTAAAAATTGGTTGGGTAATCTATGTTTAGTACTTTTAGTTTCACAAGACCTTGTCCAACCTCATATAACATCCTAACGACCTATATCCATCTAAACGGATAACGAGTAACGAACTCATCCAAAGGTTTTGAATTTTAAACGTTTTTATTAAATTTTATAAACACTGGATGTTTCGTTTGAGCAATAGCTATAGAAAATAACTGAATTTTCTTTTTGGGGATGCGCTAAAAGTAATACGTTAGTTGGGTTGTTCTACTTTGGAAATGATGTGTAATATTACGTTCGTATAAAATACATTAAAAGATTGGTGACTATTTATTATATATTTAATATATAGTATTTAGTATAGTACAGTGGCTAGTATGAACTTTCTAAGAAGAGCGAAGAAAAAACTAATGTTACCTCTAACATGTATTCTCAGAATCCATTTATATATATGTATATGACGGTACTTTTATAATGGTGTTTATGTTTTCGTAGAATTTATAAATTTGCAATAGCAGTACGAATACACAGTAAAATAATTCTGAGAAATATAAGAGTAGGTATGAGCAGTATACAATTTTTTAAAAGCACAGGTGGTCCGTATTATAATAGAATTTTCTATATTAGAGTAAGGGAAATTTCGAAAAATCTTCTCATAATACAATTTCCTGTAATATAATCTTATCTAATAACTAACACTAAGAAAATTGAAGGAAGATTTAAATTTTGTAAAGAATTAAAATTTTCTAAAAACTGGAACTAGACCGTACTATAGGAGGGAAATCTGTATGCTCTTGCTTAGTTAAGCCCATTCTTTTTTTATGCTTACAATCAACTTTTTGCGAAATCAATTATAGCTTTCGGGCAAAATTTTAAGGAACGTCATTTCGAACAAATTCCGTATAGCATTCAAAAAATATATTCCATTTAATAATGTGTATCTAAAAGGTTAAACATTTTTTCACCGATCAAAAATCTAAGTAATTTTGGGTATTAACGGTCGGTGGGTAGTGATCGGTACTGTATTATTAACATTATAAAATACAAAAAAAAGATATTAGTTTATACTTTATATCATTAAAACTTTTAGTTAAATAGTAATAAAATGTAAACAGTGAAAATTTTAAATCTTTGTATTTGCATGTATGCGTATAGGATACGTATATATGAATTTATACACATAATACTGTATGAACCTGGCATCTCAAAATTAAACTATTTTATTTTATTTTATATAGTTTCGTACGTAATGTACAATTAATTTTGTGGTTGCTATAATAAATATTGATAAAAATTAAATGTGACGTATGGTCAGAGAGCCGTCGAGAGGGGGCCAGGTGGTACTGTACCTTGGGAGCCCGGGTCTAAAAACAAGGGTCTGTAGTCATTAGTAGAGGCCTGGGCAAAAGTGCAAAAGTTTTTTCTCTGCTCGTTAAACATATGATTTCAACCAAATTAAGAAAAATTTTCTGTTTGCCCCTGGATTTTTCCTTCCCCGGCTCTGGGTATAATAATGCTAATAATAACGTATTTCTCCCAGTCGGCTTCGAAATCACGACATACTGAACAAGAACGGAGTTGCTTAGCCACTAGATCAACTCGGAGTCGAAGTTAAAATTAAATCGGTAGTAATTTCTTTGGATGTGCTAGACAATCGAGATCAAACATAAATAATTTAAAAAAACAAAATTGTGTAATGTGCTGTAATAAAAGGATAGCCTCTTTTGAGTTCGTTGTTCAGCAAACTATAATTATATATAATAAATAGTTGAATCAACAAACTGTCGAAAATGGTACCTATTACATTCTAGTTTGAAAGACTGAAATTTTATCATCGTTCAAGTTTTTACTTGTTGAATGTCACAATTCCACCGAAACCTATCGCTGATTAATCAGAGCTATGAGTTCCAGGATTGGTTTCTGATCGTTGTAATAAGCTTTAGGTACCAACCAAAATAAAACTAAATTAAATTTAAATTAAAAAAAGATTTTAATTCTATTTTTTGTTACATTACGATACATTATTCCTATATAAATTTTCAATTTTAGAATTTCGTAGGCGCCTATGGATTTAAAAGCCCTGGGCCTCCTGTGCCTAAGGACAGGAATAAGACGGTCTTACTGAGTTCTACTGCCTTGAGTATTTGAAATGGGCAATAGATTAAGTAGCCTACTATAATGAGAATTTATTGAGACAGATCTTGGACAAAGGGATCACTGAAGTGACTGAAGGTAATCAAAATAGAAATATCTTACTATCAGAAACTTTCGTAAAAGAGAGCCATGCATGTGTTGTTGAAGAAGGACAATAACTCTAACGCATTAAAATTTTAATAATATCACTTCAATAGATCTAAAGTTATAAACAAAATAAGAAAAAACCGCGCCCGTAAGTTTGATCCTGATGACTTACCACAATTTCGAAGAAAATTCAATCTCGGCCACAATGATAAGAACAAGGACAATAAATTGTTAACTCCTGTACAATTAATTTGTATCGTACTAGCTGAAAAATAAAAATTTCTTTCAAAATTTTATACAATTTACTTTTTCGACATAGTGTACCGTATGTAAACAATGAGCTGGCATGTACATAATGTAAATGTATCACACACAAATTTAATGCAATGTTTAATACATATTTAAAATTTTAATTGAAAAGTTTCTCATTTAATAAACAAAATTTACACTTATAACATACTCGGTAACGTTTGGATTTAGTTTTGATGAATAACGTATGAGAAAATGTGAGTTATACAGTCCTTATTTAAATAACAATAAAGAAATTATTTTAAAAAAATCGTAAGTGCCTAAGACACACTGTTTAAGTCATATATATATATATATATATATATATATATATATATATATATATATATATATATATATATATATATATATATATATATATATATATCGTACAATGGCAAAAATATTAAAAAAATTTTTTTTACAATTGTGGGACTAAAATACACACTTTAGTTACTTATAATAGGGAGTAAAGTATCCCTTTAATTGCGAAGGTTAAAAAGACTTTTTATCACACTTTTCAATCAATCTACAAGTATAATTTACAGAATGTCGTCAATCAACAAGTGAAATTTAATTTAGACAGCGTTGCTAGATAATAAATTACTTAAATTTACAATTATAAAAAAATTCAAACTTTTAGATGAAAAGCAAATAGTTACATGGTATTTTTCAGTTTGATTGATTTGTTCAGTGTATACTAAGATGTAATATTATTTCACACAATTCAAATGGATCCGGAATTGTCACAAATAATATACACTCTTTAGAACCACGGTGTTTCTTTTGATCCCTCAAGCGAACTGTTGCTCGCGGGCCTTTCAAGCTCTCTGGCAACAAACATCACACAAAAAATTAAAAGTCACAATTTAGTCCCTTGGTGTATAATATACTATTATAGCCTTCCCCCCCCCTACCCCAAGAAAACTCTTCGTAATTCTCCCAAAGTTAAAAGGCGAAATTAATGTGCCCTATAGAATGCAAATCGGATAAAAATTGATTGAGTTTTGATGCACGTCGATTTGAAAATATGAATTTCCAGAAAAACGAGAAATACTTTTTAGTATAATACATAGATTCTTTCATAAACTTTAAGTAATGTATATTCAAATAAAAAAATTTCAAACAAAAATCTCTTACGGTTTTCGAGAAAAAACTTATTAAAAAACATACCTTTTTCAGCTCTCTATAGATTAAAATGTCCGGTTAATATTTTTTTTTTTTGTATTGCAATATATAATACCTGTTTTATGTAACTGAGGTTGTTCTAGTAAAATTAAATCTTGAGAAAGTCACTATCTAATGCAGGATGCTGTGACAGAGGAATTTCATTATTATTTTACTTTCCTTATGACCTAGAAAAGTCTTGAGCGATGTGTCGAATAGATCATTCAAATAAAGGACGGAGCATGTAACGTGTTGTCGGTTTCTTATTTTGCTTTATTTCAAAATCGCTTCAAGATGCAATCAATCTGGTTACCCTACTGGTTGACGTGACAAAAAAGGATTGCATGTATATAAACTAAATTTTCATATACAACATTTATCTTTGAAATGAAAGCTTCTTTAATGAGAGCGTAACGAAATCTGTAGTGTGTGGGAGTATAATCAAAATAGTGATGCTACTGAAAGTTTTCTATGTAACAGTGTGAGAAGAAACTGTGTGTGTATCAACGTAAAAGAAATCTTTTAAGGAAAAATCTAATAATATTGGGTCTTTTTTTAAGCGGAGGTTCATAATATTGGCTTTGATGGTGGTACAATATATTTATAATTTCTGTAAAATGATATTTAGAAATATTCAGTTTTGATGGTTAATTTATTGTAATTACCACAAAATGAAAACATTTCAATGTAGACTTACTTAATAGAATTATTTCAATCTAATCTAATTTTAGTATGTTTTCGAACACAAATAAATAGACAAAATAGATATAGATGCCAAGCAAGCAAGCACCAAAGCGTATAATTAATGTAAGTAAAATATTTCGAAAGATGTAAACACGTCCGTATTTAAGAAATATGAGACGTTGTGAATAACTGAAAATTAAAACAGTCAGTAAAGAAGAAGATAATAATAACATGTAATTGTAAAGTGTAATAAGTAATGCGAACGTACCGAGGTAGAGTCGCGAATGGGTGGCGGAACTGGTGGGTACCAACAGAACGAAATCAGTAGAATGTCGGTGAAAACGACGTGACGTTGGTAACAGGAAGCTTCCATTACACTTACAAGAAAACTTATTACTATTAGAAACTTTATCACCTTAATAGATTAATTACAAAGTAAATTTATACTATGCAACTAGTTGTTGTACTGTTGTACTGATATATTATGTATGTATGTAGGACGTAGGTATATGTGCATACATTCTGCTATCATGGTTACAGTTTAGCGAAGGAAGGAGACGTCAGTTAGTCTCTGGATCGATTTATTTGAACTGGTTAGTAATGAAGTTCAGTTTGATTTCTATTCGTTACCTTAAGATAACTTTTAACCGTTTATAAGACTGGTAAAAAAAGGCTCGAGTAAAATAAATTTTTTATGAATAGAGATCTAACTAATCCGTAATATTAGTAAATAAAAACACTTTACAAAATACCACTTTTATTGAGTATAAAACCCTTATGACATGTTTCGGTCAATATGACCATTCTCAAACGTGTAATCTTTACACGTAAGATTACACGTTTGATAATGGTCATATTGACCGAAACATGTCATAAGAGTTTTATATTCAATAAAAATGGTATTTTGTAAAGTGTTTTTATTTACTAATATTAAATATGGAATACCATAAAGTAACACTCGAATGTATTAAATTTCTAACTAATCCGCTTTTTAAGGCTTCTAAATTTCTTATAGCAAATTTAAACAAAATCGTTAGAACCATTTCCGAAAAACAAAGAACCTAGATACAAGGAGAGTTTTAAGAGTAGGTACCTACAGCATATTGAATAATTAGATAAAAGAAAATCTTAAATCACTTTTAATCGAAAATAACTGTTATTTTTGAATATCATATTTAACAATCTATTTTAGAACAATTTTCTATTCATTAATTATGGCCTCTTACCCACCGATGCAACAAACCATTAAACTCTGTTAAATCTAAATATATGCAATTTACTATAGTTTAATAGTTTATTTTTATTTACTACATAAAATTAAACTAACATTTAATAAAGAGAAAGTAGGGTAAGAGTATCAGAGAAGAGTATACATAAACAGAAATTATGAATTGGGATTTATAAGAAGGAGGATTACAAATATGGCAGCACTGACCACTAGATATTTAGTTAGTCCATTTAGTGAGTCCATTCATAAAAATATATCCAAGAATGATATTTTTTAGTTTATTGGTGACTTTATATTTACACTTTTTTTGGACACTTACTTTTTAAACATTTATTTCATTTTTATTTTTTGAACTAAAATAGGCCGACTTTGGGAAAGTCGCTGTGTTATGCAGGATGCTGCAATAGGTGTATTATTCCCGTTATATGACTAGAACTTACACCGAACATAATTACTTACTTTCATCTTTATTTTATTCAAAAATCCTGTGGTTAGTTTTAAATTCATACAAAATCAACGAATATGTTGCTAAAAGTTTTTCTTATAAAAGGTAAACAGAAAGTGAAAATACAGAAAATGCAGAAAGGTTCCTGTTAAAAATCAAAACAGTCGAAAATAAACAAAAAAAAAACTGTGATTCGCAAGAACTTCAATGATCTTAAAGAAGTTATTTGTTATTTTCTTTTTCTGGGGGTGTATAATGATTCTCTCGAGGAGGATTAAATCTGGTATTAATATTCTGAATCATGGTGGCATGATAAAGATTTGGGTTAAAATGGATTTGACTGCTTTAGTTGCGATAAATGTAAAAAAAAAAAATTAAGCCGAAACACATACGAACAGTCTCAAAATAGATCTCTTGTTTAAGAAATTTTGAAGAAAGAAATCATTCTGAGAGATTTCTTACTTTTTATAACAAAATCAGGGCCACGGAGAGAAATGACATTTTCTCGAGTACAAGTGACGAACAAGAACTTTTCCTTTTTCTCGAGCCTCAGTGCCACATTCCCGACTGCCCTTCTTTCGTTGGGGTTGAACGAAACACGAATGTATAAATTTTGCTGGCATAACAAAAGGTAAAAGTATGGAAAATACAATATTTTTTCGTGGCCCTGATTTTGTTATAAAAAGTATACGAAAATGATATTCACTAATATATATATATATATATATATATATATATATATATATATATATATATATATATATATATATATATAGATAGATATTAGTGAATATCATTTTCGTATTCTAGGGACCTCAAAACATATTTCTGTTATAGTCTCGACCTCAGATTGCGTCATAAGAGCGGCCGTAAAGGCTGAATATATATATATATATATATATATATATATATATATATATATATATATATCCGCGCGATAACTCTCGAACGAAACGTTCAATGCTTATGATTATTTTGTGTGCGAACTGCATTCCGGATTGGCTCGGCTAAATTCGTTAGCCAGATACGTCGGATGCCCAGAATTAGGTTTTCTGGCCATCTTTTACCATTCGATCCTATCATAAGACAGTTCGATTTTTACATCGTTGAAAAGGCAAAAAAAATTATGAAGAAAATATTCTTATAATATTCTTTCTATGTTTAGTAGTTTTCGAGAAAAGCGTAATTTTTCACTTTTTCCTCACTTTGCTGTCTTTGTCAGTCTAATTAGTAATTTAAATTTCTGTCTCAATTCCTTATAAAATATAGAAAAATTTCATTTTTTTACGTAAAACAAATGGTAGTTATTCAAAATCTGTGTATTATAAATACCATATCTCTGTCTCATTTTTTTAAACTAAAATTAACCAGATATTTTAAGCATATGCAATGAAGAATTTTTTTTTTATTGAATTTTAAATGAACAAGATAATGAAGGTAAAAGGTAATGTCATAATATAATATTAAATATTATAGAAAGATAAACATAATAATTATGTTTGTATGCCAGGAAAAAGAAGTGGATCGATTTTGAAAATTTTTTCGCTATTAATCATTAATATTAGAAAGCTAAACAATTTTAAATGGATTTAAGGTATCTTATATGAGATCCGTCAAGCTATTGGGGACCTAAAAATGCCAAAAATTAACTACTCAATCGATTCTAAAAATTCTATCACCGTTAGTGAGCTAAAGTATCTGAATTGGTTAAGTTATTAAATAATATCCGCAAGACCTTCACGGATTGCCATAAGTTATATGACCCGCCAGGGTTCACTGATCCCATAATTGTAAAAAATAAACTAGTTGACCAGTTTTGAAAATTTTTTCACTGTCGAAGAGCTAAGCTATTTTAGATACATACAGACTACGTTATGTAAGATCCGCCAGGGTCCATGGGACCCAAAAGTGTCTAAAATAAACTAACCGACCGATTTTGAAAATTTTTTCACTGTTAGAGAGCTAAACCATTTTAGATAGATATAGATTACCTTATGTAAAGTTTGCTAGAATCTAAAAGTGTCGAAAGTAAAATAACCGACCGATTTTGAAAATTTTTTCACCATTACAGAGGTGAGCTATTTTAGATAGGTATAGATTACGTTATGTAAGGTCCGCCAAGGTCCATGGGACCCAGAAGTGTCAAAAATAAACTAACCGACCGATTCTGAAAACTATTTCATTGTTAAAGAGGCAAGCTATTTTAGATAGATATAGATTACGTTATGTAAGATCCGCCAGGTTCATAGAACCCAAAAGTGTCAAAAATGAAATAAGTGACCGATTTTGAAAATTTTTTTACTGTTACAGAGATAAACAATTTTAGATGGATATAGTTTATATGTTGTATGAGGTCGGCCAGGGTCCTGGGATCTTAAAAGCGCAAAATAAACTAACTGACCAATTTTGAAAATTTTGTCGCTGTTAGAGAGCTAAACTATTTTAGATTGATAAAGATTACGTTATGTAAGGTATGCTAAGGTCCATGGGATCCAAAACTATCAAAACTAAACTAACCGACCGACTTTGAAAATTTTTTCGCTGTTAGAGAGCTAAACTATTTTAGATAGATATAGATTACGTTATGTAAGGTCCGACAGAGTCTATCGGACCCAAAAGTGTCAGAAATAAAATAACAGACCGATTTTGAAAATTTTTTCACTATTGCAGAGGTAAACAATTTTAGATAAGTACAAGTTATGTGATTTGAGATACACAACTGTCCTGCGGATGCAAATGCGGCATAGAAAACAACATTACGGGTTTTAAAAATACTTTTACTAGAAAGATAAAAAATTCTAAGGGAGCGTTTATACACACGATTTTGAATGGACGAAAATCGAAACAAAAATCATTTAATGATATTTGCGGGTTTATACACATACGATTTCTTCTTTCGACTTTAGAAAAAGAAAATGGCGCTTACATAAAATATCAGCTTTTAAGTATTCACCTCTGATAAAAACCTCTGATTTTTTATGTATAAAGGTGGTATAAAGCATTATACCTAAATGACAATTATAAAATATACATAATTATATGAAATATTATAAAAAGTCAACCATACAATTGCACTTTTCTTTATTTTTTAATCTTATTAAAAATTGAACAAACTGAAATGTTAAATGTCACTAAAAATATAGACTTCACGCACACTTATCTTTAAAATAATAATAATATGCACATGATCTTTGTTAATATTTTCAGTTTGCGCCATTTTGATTTTCAAAAAATCAAACTAAAATAGGATTACAATCTATTTTTATAAAAATCATTTTGAAATCGAAGGCAATACGATTATAACTGGATTACCGGTTTACAGATCCAATTGTTATACGATTTTCGTTCGATTCGATTAATATTCGATTGAAATCGTATGTCTAAACTTAAGGTATAAACTATATATATATATATATATATATATATATATATATATATATATATATATATATATATAGATATCAATGACGACCACAGGGATCTTGCAGATCCGGAGATCCGGAAACACTAGAAATAAGCTGCCGAACCGATTCTCAAAATTTTCTGAGTGCACGGAAACTAAGTTATTTTAGGTGGATAGCACTATGCTGTACAAAGTCCGCTCGGAGTCTTGGGTCCCAAAAATACCAACAATAAATTACCCAGCCGATTTTGACTAAGCTATTTTAAGTGGATATATGCGCCAAGCGTCTTATGCGAAAAAGCGCCAAAAATTAACTAGGTACTCAACTGATTTTGAAAATCTTTTCACTCTTAGAAAGCTGAATTATTTTAAATGGGTACAGGTCTTAGATGAGATAAGCCAGGGTCCAATATTTGGAAATTCACTAGTTATGCAGATGCTGCGACAGGGGTATTTTTTATTTTAATAAAATTAAATTTTATTGTATTTTAAAGAAAATTTTGAAAGAATTCATTATTTTGTTAGCAATTTTAATATAAATTATTTTAAAAAAATAAATGTGTATCCTTTGTTTGTTTTACCCTAATAGTATGAGCAACCAATATTCACGATAACGTTCGTCCGCTGTTCGCTTAAGCGAGACTTCTTTAATCTTTAAAATAATCTATCTTCAATAGTTTTAAAATCAACTTTAAACCGCAACTAATACATTAGTTGAGCCATCGTAAGTAGTAATCAATCTACACTAAAGCGGGGACTACCAAAGCAATATTTTAGTATTATAATGTTTTTCTGCTTCTAGAGCTGCTGGTGTTACAGAACTTTTACAGAGAAGTATTTAATGCCGGATATGGTATACAACTTAGACTTATAAATTGTATACTTATACATATAATATATACCGGGTACTAAAGGTCAATCGAGGCAGCCGTCTCTTTAAAATAGTTAAACCATCTGAATATTTATCATACAAATCGTCACCATATTCACATTAGATTCTCTGTGAATAGCTATCACGAAACGAAGATAAGTTCTTATCATTATTATAGAGATAGTGCAACAAATAACCTTGAACACACAGTACAGTAAATATACATGTATGATCGAGTCGATCATCATGTTCATTTATCATCGTGTGTTATCTTGTTTGTTATTTTCTACTTTAAGAGCGCAAGTGAAAATTGTGACGTACACTTCGTCCCTCTAGTATACATATACAGTGCAGATCCCGTCATTATTATTTATAGGATAGATGGAAAATTCTCATTAAATTGTAGTATTTGTTGGTTCTTGTTGGTCGTTTTAGATATGTACTGATATAATGAATGATACATACATATGTATCTCTAGAGAGAATATAATTCTTTTTTATTGGTATTTTGAGTAAAATGGGTTTCAAAATTTGGCTTGTTGAAAAAACATACAACAAATAATAACAGCGAGGAAGCTAAGATCAGTATAACCTCTAAGGTGTGCACAGATGGTTTAAAAAAGAACGTTCGTTTATACTAATATTGTATGAATCAAATCAACTAAATGCTTTTTCAGAATTTCACATACAGTCAACCGTACAATCATTTGAGCAAATGTGTTCGTACTAGTCCGGTCTACCTGGTACGCTCAGATTTTGTATGCGATCAGTGATGGTGCAACATACGGTCAGAGTTCAAGTGAGCCATAAAAACCCCTGAACAAAAATATTTAATACTTTGGAAGATACATGTTTACAAGTTGAAATTGTTGTGAAAGGAACGCAAAACAAACTTCATGAGCACAGCCGACCGTAAGCACTTTTGTATATAAAAATATCTAAAGAAGTATTTAATTAAGTTACAAATGCAAAAGATGACAACTTCACGTACGTATTTAACCCATATTTCAGTAGATACTGTTGAACTAGCTGTCTATTTCTGATATGTCTACATGTTTAAAAGTGTTTACAGGTTCTAGCTTACATTACATTTTAAAAAGACTTACGTACTTTAAAAAGCAATTTCCTTAAAAAACTTTGCATACTCCTTTTAAATTTTTTTTCTCAATAAGTTTTATTTTATTAAAGAATTTAAAATATAGTTATATGAATAAATAGTTCATAGTTTGAATATTTCATACCATAACAAAGTATGTATCTCATGTCTTTATCAAAGACGTCGGTGAAAACATGAAAGAACAAGGAGAAAATGTTGTTTGTGTTGACGTATAAACACAGAACTTAATCAAGCATTAATGAATGTGTTCTTCTATTCATAATGTAAATAATTCTTTATGTTGTTTATACTTAACAAAGTATATACATAGGTAGTGAGTGCCTGGTGTATATCTACACATGTATCTACCTACCAAGTGTAATGTTAATATAGAACAAGAAGTAAAGTAATAGTTTCAATTACATAACATATACCTAATATATTATGTGCTATCTTTACAAATACCTATATAGTGCTGAAAAACTCATACAATCTATACGTATAAATTCAAAACAAACTGAAAAAGTTTATTTATGGTGGGAGAGTTGGCAACAATTTACAAACAGCACATACAAATAACGAATTTGCTCTAAAAAAAAACCAATTTTTTTAGACAATGTCAAATTACGTTAATAATGAAGAAAATAAAATTGCACCTTTTTTTATGAAAAAAAAAAAAATTTGAAGAAAAACACGTTCAAAATTTCTCAATAATATCAGACTGAGTTATTTGCCAGATTGAGTTATTTGCCATATACAGATTGAGTTATTTGCCAGTTGACACCTACGTACAGATGTGTTTATTTATACATATAAGGATGAGGACAGACCGAGACAGGCTTCAATCATAACATCCTGTCTGCTATTTATTTATATATATATATATATATATATATATATATATATATATATATATATATATATATATATATATATATATATATATATATATATATATATATATTGTATTAACGGCAGTCAGTATATGTATAATAAGTTTGTAGAAGGCAAACGTCCACATCGCTGCATTTTTATAAAAAACAATTACAAACATGTAAAAAAAAAATGGCCGACTAAGTCATTTCATCGTCTTTCTAATCTATATTTTTGGATTTAATATACTTCCTAGAAGAGGGAAATAAAGGTGGCAGACATAGGGTCCTCTGATTTTAGCTATAATTAAAAAAAACCTCTGTCGTAGTATCCTGCATAACATAGCGAATTTGCGTTTACAAGAAATATTTTTTCACGAAAACCCGTTTAGATAGGATAACGGCTTGAAGTCTATCGTTTGTGCTTTTTGCCGCTCTTTATCGCGGTGTAAAGAAATATTTTAAAAATTTTAGAATTATTGCAAATTTTAGCAAAAAACTCATTTTTATTACAAAAAATTTTAATTTTTCTCGACAGCTGGTTTAAGTATAACAATGACTTAAAAGCTTATGTGATCCCTTTAACATGCAGTAAAAAAATGTGGGAAAACTTTTGAATTTTTGCAAATTTTGGCAAAAAAGAAATTATTTTTTAAACGAAAAATGTCCAAAATACCCAGTTCAGAGTATTGGCCGATTGGAAGTCCGAAAAGCTTGGTTGAGTTCCTTAATCAGACTTACTCTGATTTTTCTAACAATGCCGTAGATAGAGATAATTATATAATCCAACTTCACTGTCATCTAAATTTTCTTTATACTTTTTTTTTCAAAGCAGTGAAATGTTTATAACATTTGTTGTGATAGAATAACGTTTACTCTACAATTACTGGAATTACAGCATCACTAAATTTTAAAGAAAATGTTTTTCGCACTTCTAATATAGGAAAACATTTGTTAGCGACTTCTGTATTAAATAAAATAACTAGTTCAGAAGAAATCTTTTTGCAAAAACACCATTGTAGTCCAAGATCCCAGAGCCGTAAGACACAACTTATTTTCTAAAGCATATAACTTTCGGTTCACAGTAGTCTCTTGTGTACTTTTTAATACCTGAATGTTTGTGGAGCTTGCCCGGTGACACCTGTGCAGGTACTAGGTGAGAAAGGTAACTAAAAATCAGAGTTACTTAACTTAAATTTTTATGACTGATTTTTGTATATATATTGTAGAATATTACTCTGAAGTCATATAAAAAAAATCAGACGCTTTCCATGGGCCAAAACTTTTATCAGACGCTTTAAAGCTCTAAGGAAAATAAATGAACTTAATTTATTTTTAAATGTCTGATTTTTTTATATGTTATTAAGGTAACTATTACAATGTTATATTTAACCAGTCAGACAAATTGCAATGACCAAACATCCCCTAAACACAAAAATTACTCAACCATGAGTATGAGCGCGAGAGCACTATGCGCATGCGCTTCAGAGTAAAATATCTTAATATTTGAAAAAATACTTACTGCTTTTAATATGTATATCTATTTGATTAAGATAAAATTTATAATTAAAGAAATAATTAATCATTTTAAAAATAATTTAATATATTGCATATATATATATATATATATATATATATATATATATATATATATATATATATATATATATATATATATATATATATATATATATATATATAGGGAAAAGTAAATTTTTTCGGAGCAGTTGTGTTTTAAAGAAAATTATATTTATTTTATTTTAAATATAAATTATTTGATTATTTTTTAATCATCTTCATCATCATCATAGTAATCATTAGAATAGTGGTATCAATACTGAATAAGCCTAATGTCGATGCTACAGGTTTATTTTCAACAATACCCGATGAATTTTTTTTTATCATTTTTTTGTTTTTCTGAGATTGGAGAGTAATATTTTTTCGGCAAAGCAGTAAAACATTTGTAACATTCACGATGGTAACCTCTTTCGTACAAATCATCCGGTAAAACTACATCTTTGAATTTTAAGTTATGGATTGTTCTCTGTTTTAAAATAGCTTGGCACTTTTTTAATGTCTCTATTGAAAATAAATTGATTTTATCATGAGATTTTTTACAAAATACACATTTCAATGATGGTTCCGCGGATTCTTCCATATTTTCTATTGAAAATAATTTGATATCACTCACAAATCACACGATATAACTGACAAAAACATGTGGTCGCATAAACCCGAGTATGTCCGTTCAATTTAAACTTAAGCCTGTAACCACAGTAACTGTCAATCATGGAAAGCGTCTGATTTTTTTTATATGACTTCAGAGTAATATTCTACAATATATATATACAAAAATCAGTCATAAAAATTTAAGTTAAGTAACTCTGATTTTTAGTTACCTTTCTCACCTGGTACCTGCGCAGGTGTCACCGGGCAAGCTCCACAAACATTCAGGTACTAAAAAGTACACAAGAGACTACTGTGAACCGAAAGTTATATGCTTTAGAAAATAAGTTGTGTCTTACGGCTCTGGGATCTTACTCTATTGTAAATTGTCCGTATTATGTAATAAGTCTGATTTTTTTCAGTTGAAAAATTCCACTAAAAAACTATATTTTTATCGATATTACTTTGCGGTATTGATAATATATTTGAAAAATACCGGTATAATATCCATATATGTCCATAGGTACTTTTAAAAATATAAACATCCCTATTTACAAATAATAAAATATGAAATGTGGTCAAAAAAATCAGAAGTGATGACACATTCAACCACTTATTTTCAACGACATGTCTAATTTATGTATTTTTTCAGTTTAAAAATGTATAGAATCATAGATTATATAGTGCCTGTTATCCGAAAATATCTGTTAACATGTGGCTAACATATTTACACATAATAAAAAACATGTTAGAATATGATAAATAAACTTCCAATTTGTGAGTGAATTATTCTTTTTTATTTTGACAAAAAATTGACGAAAACATGAAAATTAGTAAGAAAAACTATTTAAGTAGGTATATTCTATATTATATATGGTGCGAATGGCAGTGAAAGTAACACAGTGAAACTTTTCTAATACATAAACTTTCTATTTTAATCACACCTAATTTATAAAACTCATATCGATCTGTTTGTTGTTTACATATAAGTAACAGCCGTTATAGACTACACACTACAGCATAGAACGTTAAAGAATTATGAGTCTTCTTATTTATGAAACCATATTAAAATTTTCTATATTTGAGAATGAAAAAGTAGATATGTGGATGTATATAGTTTATACATTTTCTTTTGTTATTGTAATATTCAAACTGAAACTTATTGTTAGGTACATTTAAAATTTAAACTTTTCTTAGTCTTTTCAAATTTACAATATTACCTTTTATAAACTAATGGTTGATATAATATTCAAGTTACCTTATTTTAAACTTCCTATTGTATTTACAAGCTGTTACTTAATTTCACTTGTTGTATATGCGACTGTTTAGTCCAAATTATGCAATAAAAATTTAGATATGTTCCAACTAAACTAGAGATCTCATAGTTTGTGTATATGTAAACTTTAATAGCAAAGCAAAATGACAATAGGTGTTGTATAATATATGGTTACAAATATGGTTTTAAATCCCCCCAAAAAAAACACCCAAGATGTCGGAAAGGATTCACGATCAGTAGAAATCAATATAGACAGAAAGTACAAACGAATGTTTTTCGAAATATTTTTGCGTCCTTTTGATAAAATAAAAAATATTGAATTCAATGGTAGAAATAGAACATCTAGAATAAATTTTCATATTACAGTAGAACCCCTAATATGGTATACATTTGGGACCGACAAACCTCTCATAAATTATAATTCTCTTATTCTCCCACTAAAAGTGTCTTAAGAAATTTGATGCATGTGCGTTTTTAATTTTACGATTTATGTACTTTAACAAATTGCGCATTGCCGCGCGTTCACTACTATAGAACTACGCCTGCGCTTGTAACTGTAGTAGGAGCAGCGAAAAAGGAGAAAATATAACTTACGAGAAGTTTATATACTTATGAGAGGTTCTACATTATTACAAACTAGTGTATAGTTTGTAGGTTAGAGTAGGTACATATTTCTGAAACGTAGCAATTTAAGAACTTTATAAAATGTTAAGAATAACTGCGCTCGTATTAAAAGAGTTGAATTTAAAAAAAATGCCAAGTGCGTGCCGGACACGCATTATTAAAATTCCGTTGTCAATAGCGTATTTTTCACAGTTTTCAGGATCAAATGCAGGAAATTTAATAGTATATTATGTAACTGAGATTATAAGTCGCATATTATAAGCGAAAAAATTACGCAAGAAACGCGTAGCGACGAGTTAACTCTTTGCACTCAAGCAAAAATAAACGTGTTTCTCAGCTAGCTGGTAAGACATGTGGCACATGACATGGCGCATGATTTTTATTCCTATTTTTTTAAAAAAAACTTACAACCTTTTTTCTCAAAGCTCGAATTAAATGTTTTAAAAGCTCTTTTTGTTAGACTTGTTACTTTCAAAAGTTGGTTAAACGCTATTTATTGTCCCCAGAGCCAGATTTTAATGTTTAAATGTAAAATATGGTTGAGCTAATGGCCAAATCACCTTGTCATGCTAGACATGTCTTATAAGCGCAAAGGGTTAAAATTTTTTAAAAAATAATCATATGAAAACCAATTAATTGTCCTCGAGCGCACTTGGATTAAATATAAAAAGAAAAACATCAATGAGTAGTTAGAAAACTTCACAGGGTTCATCCAACGTCACTAGATGGCAACATTCCTTACGTCTCCAATCTCACACGTGCTGCTATCTATTAAAAAATCGATGGCTGGAGATTGAACTAATAAAAACCAAAACAAACTGAACGCAGAAGTGCAATAACGAACGTAGAGAAAATTTAAATAGTAAAGAGGAGATACTTGTATAAATGAAAAATATCTCGCTCCCTAACTTTTTAAACTCCAGTGGAAACCGCCATCGATTAATTTAGGGACTTACTGATTACTTATGAAGAATGACAACTGGCATGAATGCATTCAAGTTACGTGGTTGTGGCCACGTAACTTTAAAAGGTGTTTAGTAAATAAATATTCGACTTAGATTCTCATCAAAATTATGGCCAAGAAGCTTTTCCAGTGGAAAATTATTAGAAAAAAAAGTAACGGAAATTCAGCAGAACAAACGTTAGATAATAGTAGACATCTGTCTGTATCCAATTATATTTCATAAATTTTTAATTTCATTAAATGCTTCTTTGTTTTCATAATAATTTTCTGTTACACAAAACGAATTAAATCTAACAAACACAGCTCCAACTACCTTAGTAACACACTCACGACGGACTACATACAGCTACATAGCAGTTGGTTGTTCTATTTCGTTATTCGTTTTTGAACGAAACTTGTGTTGTTTGTAAATTATGAAGTGAAATTTGTACAATTTTCGTTTCAAGTCGAATACTCTGAAACAACAATTTTATATGTTGCTCTTATTTATGGTTTGAAATTTATTAATCTTTATACTATCTAATATTTGCTCAAATACTTTATATTTGTTGGCATTTTATCAAGAATTTCTTATATTAAAGTAGGAATTTATATAATTTACAACATAGTTCTTCATTTCATTATAAGTATTACAATACAATAGAAACAAATTCGTTAATATAATATGAAAACACTGGTGTATTTTATTAGAAATTATGATTAATACATCGTATATAAATTTATTTTTGAGACAAGCAAAAATGTTTCCCGAAAGGAAATAAATATTTTAAATTGGAAATTTGTATACAAATGTTTTTGTTTTAGATTTTAATAACGGAAATTTAAGTTTAGTTTTTTATTGATTTTTATTACATTGTTTACATAAAATATCAAGATAATAAATATTATGTAAAAAGGATGCCATTATAAATAGTACGAAATCTATCTACTAACAGTACTAACTTCTTATTATTAGTGTTTTATGTCAAACGGCAACTACCTACACATTTAAGATTATCTTAGCACATACGTATGAGTGAGAGATAAAAGCAGAGTCCATGCATACTGTCCACTAAGACAATTTTTCCCTTGCTACAAATTTCGTTTTTACTAAGAATGTTATTAACTTCCCATTGGAAGCTATTTTAATGGGTCCGGTTTTACGAATCGCTAATTTGGACATATCTCCACGTTGTATGGTCATCATAACCCGAATCTATCGTTTTTAGTGTGATCTCTGTGTGTGCGTTCGTTAGTTCGTACGTTCCTGAAATCTTTTCCGTCTCGCATATCTCGACAACAAATGGTGATGTCAACTCCGGACTAATTTCATTAGATACGTAACTAAAAAGTGAAGACCGGATAAAGTTCTCAGCGAATTCGGATTATCGCTTTGTGTTTTCTAATAAAAAGCAGAATTAACTTTGTTAACATAACATAGATTAAAAATCACAAAGTGATTGAAAAAATTATCCGGATAGGCCGGGAATCGACCCCAGGATCTCCCGGTAACTAGCCAGGTATGTTCGCCATTACACCAACGATCCTGTGCTCGACAGCCGCCCAAGCCAGACAGTCATTCAATCACCTATGTGTATTGGTACTCTCTCTAATGCGAGAAACAGTTACAATTTTCCAATATCAAATATTATCGAGTGCTTGTGAAACATTACTACGTATGACAAACTTTTGTTTGAATCTAAACACACGCAGTATTCATATGTCCACTTATCGTTCAGCTAAACTGAAACTTTAAGCATTCAATTTTTTTGGTTAGTATGACCAAAAACCACATGTAAATTAAAAATCACAAAGTGATTGAAAAATTATACGGATCGGCCGGGAATCTAAAACAGGATCTTCCGGTAACTAGCTAGGTGTGTTCGCCATTACACCAACGATCCTGTGCTCGAGTACCAATACATATAGGTGATTGAATGATTGTCTGGCTCCTGTGGCTGTCGAGCACAGGATCCTTGGTGTAATGGCGAATACACCTCGCTAGTTACCGGAAGATCCTTGGTTCTATTCTCGGCCGATCCGGATAATTTTGTCAATCACTTTGTGATTTTTAATTTACATGCGGTTTTTGGTCATACTAACCCAAAAAATCGAGTGCTTAAAGTTTCATTTTAGCTGAACGATAAGTGAACATATGAATACTGCGTGTGTTTAAATGCAGACAAAAGTTTGTCATACGTAGTAATGTTTCATAAGCACTCGATAGTATTTGAAATTGAAAAATTATAACATAGATTATTATATTGAATTTTTATCATATCTTTATTATATAATGGCCTAAAAACCTAATTAATGTTAAAAACGCCAGTAAATAATTATAAAATTTAAAAAAAAAAAAAAAGAAAAAAAAACGAAGTAAGAAACTTCTTATGAAATGTCTCGCACATCTTGAAAACAAATGATAATATAATTTGTTTGATAACGGTCCCCACCCTTAGGTACAGTGGGCGAAGCCCCCGGTATGGTGCAAGGGGGAAAGCCTCTCTCGAGAGACCAGGGGAGGAGCCTCCTGAAATGAAAAAGGAATTATTTATGTATAGTAGTCTCTAGTTGTTAAGGATATCTAATGGCAAGTTGACAAGGTGGGTAGACCTGTCCCCCCAAATTCTTTTTATTTAATAATTACCACTAAAAACGTAGTTCCTGTGAATGTTTAAATTCATCTACAATCTACAATGTTCCCAGTGAACAAATACGAATATATCAATTTGTTATTATATAATATACAAATTGGTTTCTTACTATAGTTTTGATGAAAATACTGTTTCAATAAAAACGTATAAAAATTATATTTTATGATTTTTTGGTTAATTATTCCATGCTATTCTACTTTTGGAGTTCTTTCAAAATTTTTTATAAAACAAATTACATTCAAGCAGGGCCGGATTACCCAATAGGCCGAGGTAGGCCATGGCCTAGGGGCGGCCAGTTTTTAGGGGCGGTAAATTTTTAGAACAGAGTGCAAAATTTGTAAATTGACGTTTTTTTTTTGCGAGTCAGTAATTAGACGAAATTACACACAGACAGCGAATTTCCAAATATTGGCGGAACTCACCTAACAAGGAAAGGGCAAGAAGTCGAAAATTCAAAAAAATCTGAAACTTTGTCAGTATGTAGAGAGTGGCGACCTAATAACATCTAAAATATCAGTTGCTGCTAAAAGACGTTTTTAAGGGGGTGGCACACCCCCTCAAAGTTGGAACTCAAAAATTTAAATATCGATGAAATTTTGTTTATACGTACCTTAAAAAGTCCTAGTAACAAATATAACACTATTTTTTGCATTTGTACATTTTTAAGGGTTGAAACTACTCCTCAACTGTGTACTTAAAAATTTAAAAATTGATGATATATTGTTTATATATACTATACCGAGCTCTAATAATAAATATGACATTATTTTCTGCATCTACAAATTTTTAGGGGTTGAAGCCACCCCTTCATAGGTGTACTTAAAAATTTAAAAATTGATGATATTTTGTGGGTATATACTATATAGAGCTCTAGTAATAAATATAACATTATTTTATGCATCTATAAATTTTCAGGGGTTGAAACCACCCCTTCATGTGTGTACTTAAAAATTTATAAATTTATGATATTTTGTTTTTACACATTATACGAAATTCTAATAATAAATATAACATTATTTTTTGCGTCCACACGTTTTTAAGGGGTGAAACCACCCCTTCAAGTGTGTGCTTAGAAAATTTAAAATTGACGAAATTGTATTTATATATACCTACTCTTAAACATTTTAGTAATAAATGTAATATTATTTTTTATACCTACATATTCTTCCATAAATTTATAGGGGTGAAATATCCTTTCCAAATTAGAAATTAGAAACAAAAATTGACGAAATTTTGTTTACATGTACCTACTACACAGTAGTCTAGTACACTATTTAAAAGCTATTTGTATTGCTAATTTTGTTGGAAACAATGTTCCACCATATTTTTTGATTGGAAACTATTCCAGTTAAACGAAATCAAATATTTAAAAGAAAAGAAACCTCTTAATTCAAGTCTTATATCCTTAAATCCATTCATAGATTTACATGGATTGTTGCGCGTAGGTGGCAGGTTGCGTAATGCTGATATTCCGTTTACGCAAAAATTTCCAATTATTTTGTGGAAAAAATTGTCATTTTACTAAATTGATAATTATTAATGAGCATAAAAAACTATTGCATGTTGGGTCAAAACAAGTATTAAGTAGTCTTAATTAAAAATATTGGATTATAAATGGGATTCGAGAAATAAAAAAGGTGCTTCACAAATGCATAAAATGTTTTAAATTAAAGGCTAAATGTGCTGAACAGCTAATGGGAACGTTACAAGCATCTAGGGTAACTTCCAATAGAGTTTTTAAAATTAGTGGTTTGGATTTTTTTGGTTCTTTTGAATCTCGTTAAAACAATCTCGTTTAAGAAAATCCATCATAACCAAAGGTTATATTTTATTGATAACATGTTTTGCTACTAAGGCAATTCATTTGGAATTGGTATCAAACATGACAACTGAAACATTTATGGCAGCATTCAAAAGATTTATTTCTAGAAGAGGGTTACCAGCTCAGGTCTATTGTGATAATCAAGCCACATTTAAAGGAGCAGATAACCAAATTAAAGCTTTGTATCAATTATGGAGTTCAAAGCAGCATAAAGATATTATTGAAAACTCTTCCGCAAATATGGGGATTAAATTTAATTTCATACCAAGCTACTCTCCAGTTTTTGGAGGATTGTGGGAAGCAGGTGTAAAAAGCACAAAGTATCATTTAAAAAGAGTGATTGGTAATTCTAAGCTTACTTACGAAGAGTTATCTACTGTGATAGCTCAAATAGAAGCAGTATTGAATTCAAGACCACTCACATCTTTATCCCAAGATATAGATGATTTATCGTGTTTAACTCCAGCTCATTTTTTAATAGGCGAACCATTGAATACTATCCCTGAACCAGATATTACTAGTATACCAACTAATAGATTAAAATTTTGGTGAGTTTGCACACAGCTGCAACAACATTTTTGGAAAAAATGGCATTCTGATTATTTAGTTCTATTACAAAATAGACCAAAATGGAAAAAAGAATTTCCAAATGTTCAAGCTGGTATGTTAGTTCTGTTAAGGCAAGAAAATGTTTCACCTTTAAACTGGCCATTAGCTACAATCACATCAGTATTTCCTGGTGTTGATAATAAAGTATGTGGTTGAAGTTAAAACAAAAACAGGTACTTATCGACGTAACATTTTAAAAATTGCTATTTTGCCTATTTATTAAAAATAATGTTTAGGAATTATTTATTCTAATCTTAAAATAATATTCAATTTAATATTGTTGAAATAATTATAATATTTAATTTAATTTTGTTCTAATAATCATTTATAAAACTGATTTATTTTTGGAAACTTATTTTCAGTTATAATTTGAATTTATATTTCAAATACTTAATTTCATTAATTTTCTCTTCTTAATCATATTTGTTTAAAAGGTAATATTTGATGTTGTGGTGGCTAATAGCTAATATTTTCATAATTTTTTTTTTCTTTCCTGCCCCCAGCATGTTGGAAACAATGTTACAACATATTTTTTGATTGGAAACCATTCCAGAAATAATTTTTATTTTTTAAACAAAAACTTGTTATTAATTTAATAATAATTTAATTTTGTAGGAACCTTTGCAAAAAATATAAAAATATCTAATTTATTTATAAAAAACTAAAAACAATTCATTATAAAATTACAATTCAAATAGAACGCACGTCTATATACATGCGCTTCATTTTTATATACCATTTTATGGTGAATTGTAATTGATTTTTTTTTGTATTAATGTAAAACTATTTTAAAATCTAACAATTGATTATAATTTCATACAACTATTTTTTTGTGCAAATAAATTGCTTATAAATTGAAAATGTTGTGTGTTTAATACCTTAAAAGGTATAATTCTTCATGCTATAACAAATTTTACACATTATTATAATATTTATTGTAAAATTGTTTGTTTAATTGTGTTTGTTATATATGTTTTGGAGCCTCTAGAACCCGAAAATCTACTTCACTAAAATTTATATATATATATATATATATATATATATATATATATATATATATATATATATATATATGTATATATATATATATATATATATATATATATATATATATATATATATATATATATATATTTGGGTTCTAGAGGCTCCAAAACAAATTTCTACCATAGTTCCGGACTTAGGGCTTACCAGAAGAGCTGCTGTAATAGCTGAATTTCCAGAATGGAAATTCGCTAAAAAGGTAAAAAAAGTTACGATTTTCTTATTTTGGGCAAAAGATGGGGGCAGCTTTTTTCACGGTGCCTAGGGGCGGCGCTTGGAGTTAACATGGTCTTGCATATTAAGTATAATTTTTAAATCAGATGATGATAAATCGTATAATATTCATAGTATTATTTTTTAATCAGCAGATATTTTAGTTATCATTATGCCAAATAGGCGGTGTGTACTTTTGCCCATTGCCCGTTCAGCTTGACAAAATACAGTAAATTGAATAAACTTAATTGAGCTGATATGCACAAAATTACATGCAAGAATTAATTTTCATGAATAAAACAAGTTTTGATATCCACCTTCTACGCTCCCACCGTGTGGCTATAGTTTCAGTGGATGCTACACGGTTTCGCATGGCGCGCAGCACGCTGTTTAACAATTGAAACGCGAGGATATGTTATACCTATTAGAAGAATCTGGTTTAAAAAAAAAAAAAAACTGATAAATTTTTCAATTGATCAGACTTTTTGTTTTATAATACAACTATCATTTACATTAACGGTTTATATTTTTGTCATCTGAATTACTTTTTTACGAGTCGAATTTCTTTACGTGATAATCGTTGAAAAGTACACGCAACCAATCGTAGTTCTGAACAAAACAAACTATCTAATTATCAAGTTACTGAACTGATAGGAAAGAAAACAAAACACTGATTATAGTTCAGGCAGATTGTAATTTAAACTATTAAAGTTATATAAATAAAATAATATTATAAGGAATAACGACTGTCTGATAATAATAGAATAATTGATGATTTTATGTGTCATTGTTTGTATATTATGAATCAGTATCTACAACAAAGCCACTATATATTCTCCTCATTTAAAATGGTTGTTATTTTCATTAATTCTACTCACCATTTGGTTCTATATTGTGTTTGTATTGTGTTCGTTTCATGGCTAGTTAATATGTTATTTTAGTATACGAATATACATATGTATAAATTAAGTATAAATATATATTTATGTCTTTAAATATACGTTTGTGTTTCAACCAGAAATTAATTGATATTGATTATATTCACATTAAATTCTGTAAAAAACAAGTAAAGGGTCGATCTCTGTTTAGGCACCATAGATACCAGAAGGGTGCGATATACTATCCAATACTTTATGTATTCAGCAGCAGATCTGTGGTACCTGTAGTATCTATCTTAGACAACTTAGACAAAGAGTGAGCTACGGTTGTTTATATAATAGAGTAATCATTCATATTAACCCACACCGTACATATACTCTATATAATCTATATATCAATCGTGCATATGGTATTGTATATATACCCCCTTACCTCATACACTCGTCACTCATAAAAATCGTTTCGTTTTTAAATGGAAATCAACTGTAACTACTACTTGATTATATATTTATAAGCAAGTTTATATGAAAAAGAGATATGAAGTGGTGGGTACTCTAGAGCGGTCATAAGGATATTTTATTATTTTTGGAAGTGTTGCACCCATCTCATCTGAATGCACTTTTTAGTGATACTAAATAGTAGACATACTAGGCTACATTATATATTTTTTCTGTGATTGTACCTCTCCGAGAACTATGGAAAAAAAAATAGGAATTTTTTATTTTTAAATTTTTTAGGTGGTAGAAATTATTAGAAAATTCTATAAAAAATACAGAATATAGCACAACGTACTACCTAATAAACAGTCTTGGTTTTAGCAGTCTGGATGTAATAATTTCGGAATAAAAAAATTTCCAAAAATACCCGCTCTAGCATATATATGGTCAAAATTATCTCAAGAACGCAGAGAGATCAGAGGCTAAAATAGATGCCAATGGTATATTTATTACTCACCGATATGGCAACATAACTTATTTTTAATAGGCCTCTCTGGGGCCACAAACCCTATCTTAACCTGCTAGACCCTTTATAAAATAAGGCATTGCACATTACGTATGAAGTTTAATTTTAGAAAACTCCATCGAAACAAGCCTGTCAGAACCGGGAATATCTGTTTATTGTTTTTTTAGCTATCTTAAATTTATAACCATTTCTAATGACTTTAAAAATTTAAAGTGTGTGTCATAATCTTTAGGGTAAAATAAGAGATAAGTACAATTTCATATGTATTACGTTTAAATATATTTATTCAGTTAAATTCATTCATTATTTTTATAGATAAGAAAAATCCTGATGTAGGGTGACCGGGATAAGTTTGGTACAGGGGCAAGTTTACACAGTCCTTATAGTTCACAAACCGTTAGTCGGAGCGCAACACTTGCCAGGCCAAACGAGTTACCGAGACTGCCATTTGCAATCATGTCAGTTTGGAACCAGTAGTATTAGTAACAAACAACAGAGAGCAGAATTTGTGATTTTTATTGAAGTAAGTACATATTTACACCACTATGTTGGTGTTAATAATAATTATACTATTAGATCTTTACAATTCATAATGGATTATCTTGTTAGGCCGTTCTTTTACGGTTATTTTAAGATAGTCTGTTAAATGTCAATTTCAGTACAAAAATCTATAGATTACATTTTGTTGAAAATATGCCGAAGAGGCAAGTTTACACAAGACATATAGGGCATGTTTACACATTCTTTAAATCGCGTTTAATTTATTGATTCATCAGCGCTTCTTTCCGAATGTGCTTCATCTGCTTCCGCAGCACTCTCATTTTCTTCTGGGCATGCTATCCATTTCTAAACTTGTGTTGTATTTAGTCTTCTGGACAACCTATCGCTGAAACATCTGTTATTAGGTTTTTTCAAACTCTAGAAGATATGTGACCATTTGAGAAAACAGATCCAAGAAAAAGAACTAGTAAAGGCAGGAATAAAAGGTAAAGAAAGATATTTTCAAGAATAAGAAAAGAAAAACGAAATAAAAAGTTGTTTTGTTCTAAAAAGACAAAAATAGAAAAAAAGCAAAAATTACAAAACCAAAAAATGACGATTCATGTGAATCGGATAATGAAAATGTATTTGTATATATTGCTTGAAACGATTGAAAAATTCGAAACCTGGTGCATATTGGATACAATGCACATAGTGTAAGAATAAGAGATGAACACTTAATGATTGTACGCATTTTGAAACTGATTCAATTTGATTGTATGCTTCAACTGTGAAAGCAATTTTGAAGGTGACATTCTAGCCGATTTGTAGATCCTACTCATTATTTCATACTAATTTGTATATTAATTGTCAATTTGACGTTATTTTATGCTTTTTAGTATTTGAATTTGAAGTTTTATACTCTTTTTTTGTTAATAAAACTGATTTACATATTTATTTGTGCTTTTTTACAATTATTACCCTTAAATTTTTTCATTTTAGAAATATGTAAACTTACCCCAGGTCCTGTGTAAACTTGCCCCCTAAAGGGGGCATGTTTACACATGTGACATCACTCAAAAATAAGTTCAATATCTAAAAAGGTATAATAGTTGGAAGTTTTTCATAGGTGCCAAAATGAAGCTTAACAATCAAGTTATAATTGAGTACAAAAAATATGTAAGTAGCTGTAACACAAAAAATTAGAATAATCAAAAACCAAAAACTGTATAAACATAACCCGGTCTACCCTATTAAAATATGTTTTTAGTTCATCTGAAAATATCAAAAAAATAGCCTTAATCATAACGAAAGTTTTTTTGCCTTTGGGTCGTGTTTTTTCTCTTATATTTTTCTTCGAAATTATTAGGCAAACCTAATTTTGCGTGACTCGACATGCACTTGATGAATTTTTAGTTGTAGATTTTGATAGAGCTATAAGCAACACCATTTTTTAAATAGTAAATCTAAAACAAAGACGGTCGAATTTACATGACACGTGATTAAAATTAAAGTAAAACTAGTGACCCCAGAGGTCTCCAGTTGTTCTTGGTAGTTCAACTGTATATAATATACACAAAATAAATGGGGCGCAAAACCAGGCTCGGGCTTGAAAAAGGACTTGGAGATGCTGGTAAGGCGCCCGGGAAAAAGTAGAAAAAGTAAAACCTATAATTTTATTGGTAAGTCATACATCTATAAATTATGTGAATATTGTGTTATATAGACATGTTTAATATCATAGTGATCGCATTTGAAATTAGGTGTATATGAATAAATCTGTGTACCAATCATATAAGAAATAAATCGGTGTATTTGTTACCAGTTTGTCCCAGTGCAATCCTATCTTTAAAGTAAACCATATTTATCTGCCTGCCCTTTTTAAATTGTCTAGATCCCGCCAGTGGCTATAGAAATGTAACGGACGATTGGACAAGTCGAGTTGATAAGATTTCCGTGGTTTTGCCTACGGAACGTTAAAAAATTCATAATTTTGCAAATATCAATTTTATAATAAACAGTAAAAAGGCAATATTGTTTATGAACAATTATTATTGTTTCGGTACAACATATTGTACCGAAAAATTTAAATATAAAATATAAAACTATTATTCTTTCTCTTTTTAATAAGTTTTTTTGGTTTAAACGACCAGTTTATCTGGTGACAATATAAATCTTCATAATTAGTATTACGTATAAAACAAGATTATCCCAATATTAACTACATAAGCCGTTTCAAATTCGTTTTGAAAATTCAAGTTCAGAAATTGAATTTTGAAGCTTGAATTATAATAGTTTACCAACTAAAATTAGTCTGAATTTCGGTCTTTGACCATAAATGTAGCTAATATCCAAAGTATCTGTAAATTTTAAATATACCTTATCGTATAATTTAGAGGTACCGTCAGGGCCGGACCTAGAGTTATAAGGAGGGGGGAAATTTTCCTGTTGGCGCCCCTCGCAGCAAAAAAATTTTTACCTGGATGATGACAAAAAAAGTCACCTGGACCCTACCATAAATCGGCATCATTGACCCTTTTTTTCTTTTTTTTTGGCCATCACTTACAAATTCACCAAATTCACTTTGACCCTATCATAAATTGTTAATATTCACGTTTTTTTTTTTCTGCTCACCACTTGCTCCAGGACCATTGACCCTATCATAAATTATGACTGTCGACCTTTTTTTTTTGCTCCTCACTTCAAAAATTTTTTAAATTTTGCTCCGCCCAAAAAAATTTCACCATTTTCGCGCCCCTCAAATTACGTTTTTGGCGCCCCTAAAATCATCCAGGAGGGGGCACGTGCCCCCGCTGCACCCCTAGATCCGGCCCTGGGTACCGTAGACACATGTAATTTTACCTTAATTTTCAATTCAAATTTGAAAAAAATGAACAAGATATTAATTTGATTATATTTAACTTTTTTTTTAATGAAATCAACATCAACTGATAAAAATCTTTGACTCGTAAAGATTATGTACATTTGTTATATGACAAAAGTTACATACCTAAGTATTATAGCTTTTGAAATATCAACTAAAGTTAGCACACTTTTTGAAAACAAGAATGTATCACATAAAAAGCTAATGCTTTTGAGAAATGGCGACTGGTAATGTCAGAAAAATTTATAGAACACTAGTAGTTTATTAGAAATAGCCGTCACTAAAAAGAAAATGCTATAGGTATTATAGGCAATGAAATTTTACTTTATTAGACACAAAGTGTAGTATGGTAAAATTAGGTTCAATAGGTAAAGTTAAGGGTTTTTACGGTATATAGGTATAATATGAATTGTAAATGTGTGTAATATTTAATAGATGCATCGGTGATGAGCGGTTTCACATTAAACATTTTCACAATTTGTTCTAATTAAAGCAATGAAACTCACTTCACATATTATTACATACATACTTACAATGTGTTGTGTTTGTTATTGTTATATTTTATAATAAATAATCAATAAATGTTATTTATTGATACCTAGTTAGAAATTAATTAGTATGACAGAAGATATTTATATATGTTGTTAATATGTTTTATGATGGTAATTAGTTTAATTAATTGTACCTACATCGACGTCGTAATAGGGCAGCGATGCGATCGACGCAACCGCGCAGTCTATTGTTCGGTAATGAATCGAATGAAAAGTTTTTACATTTAAAAAATTAATAAATTTATTATCACAGTCACTGACAAAAAAAAAAAATAAATAAAAGAAAGGAAAATACAATACCTACCTATTTTTGTTGTATATTTGATGATGATTGCTTAAAAAAAAATTAAATTTGTGTGCAAGAAATTTGAAAAGAATTTTGTGATATGAATATTTGACTATAATGATATAATGGCGGCCGGCTCTCGAACTAGAACCGATCCCCTGGTGACACCAAACCAATTTGAATCAATTATCCTTGTATTACGGAACCGAAAATATCAGCAAAGCCGCGAGGAAGAGTTAAAGTCGCCGGGACCATGAAAACGACGGTATGATAACGTCTATTGGAAATCGAGGAACTATCAAAGTATCTCAAGTATGAATTACTATCGGCGTATTAGCTGAAATTAATGACCATATGGTAGTACGAATGAAGTAAAAGAAATTATCAAAATAGTTAAATATAAAGTTTATTTATATTCAAATATATTATTATTGTACAAATTAAAATTAACAAGTAGAATGGTATAGTACGTAGAAAGAAGTTAACAATATGTAAACTTAATATTTAAGAAATAAGTCTAAGCTAATTTTGTTCAAAAACAAGCACGAATTGATATAATGTTGCTTAATGACGGAGAACCCTTTAGAAAATCATTTAGAGAAACCAAAATAGCGTCTCAATGACAAATAAATTTAATTATGATATATATTAAAAACAAATGTTATAACATTATGAATATTGCGTTTAGTATATATATGATATATATATATATATATATATATATATATATATATATATATATATATATATATATATAATACAACACATAAAATTTGGACAATAAAATCCATCACCGTGAGATCAACGCAACATATCGACATACAGGATGTGAAAATGCAGAAAACAGCATAATCCACGAACCAGCTACCGGATGTTCCCTAGACATATTAAAATAAAATACATTTTCTATTTTATACATTATATTTCAATATTAAAATAATTTCTATCTTTGTTAAGCAAATTTTGCAAACTAAACATAAAATTCATTATAAATTCAATGTAATTCAGTTATTTTCAGTTTTGACCGTTTTAATCAATTTTGATCAATTGTGATAAATTTTAATAAAGTCTTTTCGTCGTTATGTTCAAACTTTTGTACATTACTATTTTAATTGTTGTAATAATAATTTTATTTTAATAAAATTAACTTAATTTGAATCTTCATTTTTCTCAGTCATCACCAAGTCATATTAAACAACTCAAACAAGAAAATCAACGCTTCATAAATTAATAAAAAATAAATAAATAAAAGTATTAAAACAAATAAAACTTAATAAAAGTAAATAGAATTTAAATAAAGTGAATAAACACATCAACAAAGACTTTAACTCAAGTCAAATCAATATTACAAACGGGATCTCTGGTGTCGTCCGGTTTTAATAAGTATTATTAAAGTTTCGGTCACGACATATATATATATATATATATATATATATATATATATATATATATATATATATATATATATAATTTTATATTTATTTTTATAATATTTCATGTGTTATAACATTATGAATATTGCATTTAGTATATATTTCGCACATATTGAGAAATAAGACACGTTACTATTTGAAACATTCATTAGTTTCAATGAAAATATGACATAACAGACATTAAAGGTCTGTTATGTGAAATAATAGTTTAAAAAGTTAAATGTATTTTTTTAGAGAAGTTATCTTATATTAAATTGGATTACCCAAACTTCTTGTTATTTTGTATTTCCGGTTCAACAGTGTATAATACCATACTGGATTAATAAAATATGTACCAAGAAAATTTGAATAGTTCACACGTACATCGATATTATTACTTTTTTTGAAAATATGATACAATATTTAATTTATAATATTTAAAAAAAAAGGACAAAATAACACCGGCAATTTTTCCATTGGAAGCAATCAGTGCAGAACGGAATGGTTAGCTACGCAGTTAAAACGTAACTAATTCAAATTAGGCCTGGGTAACACTGCGCTACGCCGCGCAATTGCGTTAACTCTCTGTACTGTGTTAAATGCGTCAACTCACGTTTTTTAAGACTTACAACGCATAACTCAGTTGTTAACTCAAATTAAAGATTACAGTTTTAGACTTTATATGTATTTCATTAAAGACTCACATTAAAAGTTTAACTCAAATTAGCGCACCTTTCATGACATGACATTAGAAATGAGGTTAGAAAATGTACATAAGTTTAAATTATAATAATTATTATATTCTTTGATTTATACCATACGTAAACGTAATAACACCAGTAACACCAGCATTTTATTTAGTTTATAATATTATTACATACATAGGTATTATGACGGAGGTGATATAGGAATTGGAATTTTTGATATAAAATAAATAAAAAACTTTTACATATTTCATTGTTATTTATTTCATTTATTTTTAGGAATTATTAATTTTGGAATACACGAAATATAATAACACACTGAAATCTGAAAATCTTGATACGACTTTTTGGTAGTTTGGTGTAGACTTTGTTCTCATATAAAGTCGGATTTCCTACGCAATATTAATCTGGGGACATGTAAGTGGTGTTGCCCGTATATTCAAATTACAACGAAAGGCAATTAGAGCTATTTTTAAATTGGGCTATAGAGATGACTGTCGGAGTCATTTCATTTCATATGGTATTCTGACTGTTCCATCTATTTATACTATGCAGTGCATTATGTATGTTAAGGAACAAATAAATGTTTATTCATTCAGAGATACATACTTATAACACAAGAAACAAAAATAATATTTGTGTCGATTTCTCCCGCACAGATCGAGCTAGGACGGGTGTTAATTTTTATGCCCCTAATTTTTTTAACAAATTACCTCTAGCCATTCGAGTGCAACCACTATCAAGTTTTAAGAACACTGTTAAACACTACTTGATCAGAAAATGTTTTTATAATTTTAACGAATATTTTAATTCAGATTTTATATTCTAATATCTTATCAATTGACTTTTGTAAACATTTTATGTATTAACAACAATAAATTATTATTATTATGGGACAGTACTGGGTAACATTCACCTATACCGGCATTATGCAAGGTATTAGGCTCTGTGGAAGGGTAATGTGCCAAACCAATCCGTAAAAGTACCGTAGTATATTCACGGACGGGTTTGTCACATCACTCCTTATATTGTTGTTGTTGTTGCTTGAAACAAGGTGTTATGCGTCTATTTTGGTGTATACTGGTTCGTACGACGAGACTTTTGTGGGAGCGTAGATGTTGGCTCAATGACAGACGGCTGTGAATGCCTAGTTCGTTTTCGTGTCCTCAGAGAATAGGTAGGATTAGGGACAGAGAGAAGGGAAAGGACTGTTTGTGTTTGTGTGTGTGTTCGTGTATGTGTGTGGATATGTCGTTCTATTTTTCGTTTCTTGGTGTAAATGTGTTCTGGTTCAACAAATTGCTCATTAAGATCGGGTGTTCCTGGAATTGCGCGTTTAGATGGTACAGAAGTTGACGGACCTTGTGTGTTATTGAGTTGGGGAGGATTGTGCACCAGAGCGGTAACAGTGACAGTGCGGCAGTTGGTCGATCCTCCCTCTCCATCAGACGAATCTGGATCTGTATGTGTGTTAGGTGTTTGCGTTTCAGAGTTAGCGTATTGTGTGTTTATGTATGTATGTTGTGTGTCTGTAAGATGAGTGTCAGTGTGTTGTTCACTCACTGTAGATGGCTCAGATGGAGTACAAGCAGATCTTGTGCTTTCACATATCGCAGTCGGATTCGTATTACTGAGGAACTTCCGTACTATACGACATGTGTTTATGATCACTGCCTTTTGCATAGTGACATATGTGTACTTTGGGAGACCCAAGAGGCTCAAGCTATTGTGTAGTGTGTGTGGAATGACCCCGGTGGCACTGAGTACTATTGGAACAATGTGGACATGTTCCATTCGCCATTGTTGTTTTATTTCGGCTGTGAGGTCAGTGTATTTCTCCAATTTAACTGCGTGTGTTTTTTTTAAGTTATGTGTATTCGGAACCGCAATGTCGATCAGATAGGTGGTCTTAGTTTGTTTCATTACGAAGGTGATATCTGGTCGATTATGATTTATGGTCTTATCTGTAATAATCGACCGATTCCAGTAAAGTCTACAGGAGTCATTCTCCGCTACTACTTTTGGTGTGAGCTTGTAGTAAGGGGTTTTATCGGTTATAAGGTGGTGCTTAACCGCTAGTTTCTGATATATAATTTTGCCAACCTGGTCGTGACGGTGTTTATATTCGGACTGAGCGAGCTGAGTACAGGCAGCTGTGATGTGTTGGATCGTTTCGGGTTTGGAATGGCATCTCCGGCATGAGTCAGATGTTATTGACGAGTCACGAAGTATGTATTTTGAGTAATTCTTTGTATGAATTACTTGATCTTGTATAGCCAGCATGAATCCTTCAGTCTCCGGGAAAAGACTTCCTTGACTCAACCAGGCGTGCGACGCTGCTTTGTCGACGTTACTCTGGTTAAGGTCATGTGGATGTCTCCCATGTAGAGGCTTGCGCATCCATTGCTGGATTTTGTCCTCCTTCGTGACCAATGGGCAAAAACTATCTGGCATTTCTGTGTGTGAGAGGTTTAATGGTGTGTATGCCTTGTCGGCTTGGATTATTGCATTGTGTAAGTGTGATGTGTCTGTTTTGGTGTAAAAGTATTCTCGCAAGTTATGAACCTGTTTATTATGCGTGTTCCTTATGTCTATAAGACCCCGACCCCCTTCGGCTCTTGGCAGCGTCAATCGTTCTATCGCTGCTTTGGGATGATGAATTCGGTATTTGGTCATAAGGACGCGGGTCTTGATCTCGATGTTTGTCAAGTCCGTAGGCGTCCATTTGATTACCCCAAATGAGTATGTTAGCACCGGAACTGCGTAGGTGTTAATTGCTTTGATGGTTTTTTTTCCATCAAGGTGGGTGTTCAGTAATCTCCGTACACGCGTTAGGTATTGCTGCATCAGGTGTTGTTTTACAGCGCTGTGATCTATACGTTCGTCCTGATTGAATCCGAGATACCGGTACGACTCTCTCTCGTCCATGGGTTGCATAACAGACTCTGGTTCGAGTTCGAATGCGACCGCATCTCGTTTTCCTCCAGAACGACATTGTTTCGTTATTTATCGATTCCGAACTCCATACAGAGGTCTCGCGAAACCTCGTTGGAAAGTCCCAGCAGCTGCTGTAATTGATGTTTAGTAGCTGCATAGATCTTAATATCATCCATATACATCAGATGTGAGATGGTATGGCGCGAATTCGTTTGCGTACCTACATTGTAACCGTATTTGGTTTCATTTAACAGGCGAGAAAGTGGATTCATTGCGAGACAAAACCATAATGGACTCAATGAGTCGCCTTGGAATATGCCGCGTCTTACTTGAATAAGGTCGCTTGCTGTTTTTTCATTACCAATACTCAAATGTAAGGTCGTTCGCCAATCGGACATGATCGTTCCAAGAAAGTTCACGATACTTGGGTGTATTTTGTACAGCTCCAATACTCTCCGTAACCAGGAGTGCGGGACCGAATCAAATGCCTTTTTGTAATCAATAAACGCTGTGTACAGGTTACGTTGTCTCCCTTTCGCTTGTTCCAGTACTACGGAGTCAATCAGAAGCTGCTCTTTGCAGCCTTGTGACCTCTTTCGACATCCCTTTTGTTCTTCCGTCAGTATGGTGTTAATCTGACAATGCTCATTGATTTTTTCTGCCAGACAGGACGTCAAAATCTTATACACTGTAGGCAAGCAGGTGATAGGCCTATAATTCGCAGGATTTTTTGTATCACTGTTTTTAGATTTCATGTATGTGATACCCTGCGTTAGGAACTTCGGTGTCAGGTTTGGTGTTCTTATAAATAATGTGAATTGTTCAGCGAGGTACTTGTGTGTTGATGTAAAGTGTTTGAGCCAGTAGTTTTGTATGTTATCGATGCCAGGTGCCTTCCAGTTATGCGATCTCTGTAAAGCTCTGGAGACGTCCTCTGTATTATTATTATTATTATTATTATTATTATTATTATTATTATAATTATTATCATTATGCATGCTGAACAAAATTTATAAAAAACCTGACGTTTAAAAAATGTTTTAATGACGTTACCGCGTAAATAAGAAGCCGCCTATATAGGTACACGATCCGTAATACTGTCAGTATTTCGAAATACTGGCATTATTATTGAAGTATCCCTATTAGATTTTATATTATAAAAATAATAATTCATTACTTTTCTCAGTAAATACTGACAGAATTATTAATCGTGTGCAGGCCGCCACAAAATAGCAAAAAATAGGGAGTAGGCAGGAAATATTAATGGTGTCATGACAAAATGTCACAAAGCGCGTGCGCCGCATGCGCTTGATACTTTCTGTATGTATATTTGCTTTCTACAATACCTACTGCGTTAGATAGCGCAACGAGTTACAACACTGCGCTAACACAGTAAGGTGCGCTTGAGTTATTGCGTCAACTCAAGATTTTTTGCTGAGTTACCCAGGCCTAATTCAAACACACTGAACAGACGAACAGATAGCTTGCCGTTGCACACGTGCACTCACTCTTACATATATTGAGTATAAGAACGTATGGATAAGATTCGAAACGACTACTTACCGTCAGTTGGGGCGAATCTGGACGATTTTTTCAGTTTTTTGGCAATAAATTGTTTAGAGTTTATCTATAAGATTCTAAAAAAATAATTTAAATGCTTTAATATCACGAGCATATAGGGCAGTAATAAAAATATTAAAATTGGTAGCGCAACATTTTTTTTTTGGTTATATAGTGTCTAGATTCGCTCCTATGTGTGGGGCGAATCTGGACAGTGCTATATATATATATATATATATATATATATATATATATATATATATATATATGTATATATATATATATATATATATATATATATATATATATATATATATATATATATATATCACATTCAGTCATGCATATAGGTAAAATTGGACATAAAAAGATAAAAATAGCTCAACTCCCAATCTGGAAATTCGCTAAGATAAATAACTGTATCAGCGAATGACTTTTGATGGGTGGAATAAAATATTTTGGGTTTAAATGAATTTATTTCGATTTGCCTTTGAGTCTATCATGCAAGGTCGATTTGGAAACATGGAAATATTCAGCAGCTTGTCTGAGCGATTTTCTTTTATTTTTAATACCGGAAAGCAGGGGCGCAACAACTACATATCTGCAAGGGGTCCAAGAAAAATTTAAATTATCAAATTTTTTGATAACGCAGTTCTCCGATAACAAAGGAAAATGTTGTAATAAAATGTCGTCTCCGAAAGTTTGATTTTCAAATAAAAAACACTAAAACCACTAAAAGTTTTACTTTTTAATATAAATAAAATAAATTGACGGAAAATTTCCAGGTAATTTTAGGGGGTTGTTGCGCCTCTGTCGAAAAAAGCCAATTTTATGTTATTTAGACTACAGTTTATGTAGTTTATACCCACTTTCTTTTTATACTGACGCACCATGGTGCATGAATTCGCCTCACCTATAGACAATTTTTTGTTAATCAATTTATAAAAAAAAAAAATTAAGCACAATACAGCTTTCATTTTTAGTACATATATTGTCAAAAAAACGCCAAACATTTTGTTGCCAGTCCCTTCTTTATACATATAACTGTTTTTTCTGTACAGCAGTTTCTTTATAAGATTTCAAAACGCGCATTATTTTTAAAAATTATAAACAATGCGCCTATAAAATAACAAAATACAAAGATGTCACGTTCACAGCTTTTCTTTGATGACTAACTCATAACTGACAAGATTCAGTAGCAAAAATTGATTTATGACCCTGCACGGTCATAACACTGACGAAGATATATCAAGAGGCAGCTCTGTCTAGATTCGCCCCTACTGTCCAAATTCGCCCCAACTGATGATACCAAGACTGTCTATTGAAAATCAAACTAGCTATTAAGTAAAGTATGCTTGTATTCATGAGTTTGCGCTTTTATTAATTATTTCAAAAAGAAAATACAGTGAATATATACTCTATAATAATTTAATACAAATAAGACACGAAAAAATGCTAGTTGTAAATATAATTATCATTATGTGCCAATGGTTGTCATTTCATGGCATCACTTTTAGGGTTCCGAGAAAACATATTTCGAAATCCTGATAATTGCGTTATAATATCTGTCTGTATGTCACACTTTTTTGCTCTCCTCTCACTTATAATGTTTTAACTATTGGATTCTAAAACAACAAAGAAATAATATTTACCTTATAAGAACGTGCAATTAAAATTATTTCGGGTAATTACTTCGGGTAAATTTTGACGCATAACTTTTAAAGTTATAAGCATTCAAATTTTACATTTTTGTTATAGTTTAAATATGTAAAATAGAGTTACGGTGAAACTACTCAAAATCTAGCTTTATGATAGGATTCTAGTCTAGTGAACGATAGATACGATCGGTTCAGGATTTGGTCACTACTTTTACGAGTACTTATTTATTCCATTCTTTTTTATTTTTACTATCACTGAGTAAATTCGTTAATAATTAAGAAATTCATAAATTCATAAAAAAAGAATTAAGAATGGTTAGAGTTAGGTAAACCCAGCCATCGCTTTTATCGTTTGCGCGTGCATGAAAATTGTTAAAGCGATAAATTTTTTGAACGCTTAAATTACACCTGCTTACTATCTAGTAATTTTTTAAGATTTCTAAAATTTTTTACGATGGTTAGCTTTTTTATTACAGCATTTGGATTGAAACACTTATTTGCATATACTGATACACAAAATGCAACTATATACCAGCAGTAGCACATAATATATAACTTTGTCGTTACATACACAGATATCGAACCGTGAATAAACCGTCTGTATCGTTCCAGTCCGTCGGATTATCATGCTTAGCAACCAAACAATTTAATCCGATTTAAAAAATTCAAATTTATAAAAAAATATCACGTTTGATTTTTTTACATGCCGAGCATTTTAAACATATTTATTCTTTTTTATTGTGTGGACTTCTCTTCCGATTTGTTCCATTTTTTTCTCTTTCATCACATTCGTCACCCCGACGCTTTCCTAAAATCCTGACGAAAGATTTTTAAGTTGTATTGCCACCAATATGACTGGCATCGTATGGCAGATATTATTGTTATAAATGGCAGCAGCAGTTAGAAAAACGAGGTGGGTTATATAAAGATTTTGCATTGTTAAACCGATTATAAAAATATAACAAATTGAAAATGGTAACATGATAAAAATTATATTAAAAACATGTGACACATGTTTGGAATATTAAATAAGGTTGGCTCACATGGTACATTCACATACGTACGTTTACCTGCTCATTCACTCTGGCTCCCGTTAATCTTAAGTGATTCGACATGAAATTTTTTTATAATACATAAATCATTCGGTACTTGATAACAAAAATTCATTTTTTTCTGTAGTTCTGTGGTTGTACATCTCAGGTGTTGAATATGTAGTACTAACTTCTAGAGTCGGCAGACCTAAGCACGAAAGTCGAAATTGTTAAATTTATAGGCAAAGTTCTTATTTAACATCCAAAAGTAATAATTTTCAATAATTTCTTTTTCAGTGATTTTATTAACTATAGGTACAATTTTTTTTCATTGTCAAGCAATCAAAATTACAAAAAAAATTCCCTTTTCCTCAGATCATTTTTATTATAAAGGTGTCGAAATGCAGGCGCCAAAAAAGAGGTATTTAACGGTAAATAACATCGATAACTCCGGTCCAAAACACTTGAAACCAAAAATCACACGGCAATTTATTAGGAATTATGTTCTGCGATGTGTTAACTGGAATAAAGTCAAAATTCAAAAAAACTGTAAGTGTGGCGCGCATTTTAAAAAAAAGCACGTTTTGGGGCCTAAAAATACACTTACGGGGGGAGAGGGAGAGGGGAGCAATAAACACTGAACAAGTGCAACGAATCAAAAGCGTAATCCCATTTATTTATTGTTCCTTACTCACTGGTACACATAGTATATGTGTGTATTGTATACTGGGTGTCCCGGCCGGATGTATACATATGATTTGCATGTTAATTTTTAACACTGGATCCCCATAAGGAAAAAGTTATATCACAAGAGTGTTTTGGATAAACATATTCCTATTTTCGGTAATTTTCTTTTATAAAATAATTTTTTTCCACCAAATTATCTGTACTATTTCTTCAACAGAATATTTTTTTGGTATTTTTATTATTTTAATATTTATTTTCAACAAAATAAAAAAATTCCTTTTTGAATTTACAGCAGATGACACAAATACTTATTATGTAAAAATGTGAATTGCTTGAAAATTGCGACATTCATTTCTTTATTTTACTGCATTATTATTGTTAAAGCTATAGTAACAGTAGTTATAATATTAAATTAGTATTATTAGTTTGTTCAAAGTACTCTTGTGACATAACTTTTTCCTTATGGGAATCCAATGTTAAAAATTAACATGTACCTAAATCGTATGTATACATTCAAATGGGCCACCCGGTATACCAACTGCAATTTAATTTATGTGTACCTAATGTATGCTTGTAATTTTGTATAACGACTGCATTTGTATTTATACTTATAACACTGAAATTTTACCATCTAAGCAACTGATTTCGAGTGTCAAAAAACAGTGTCGGAGCCAGGTTCAGAACAGATAAACAGATACTTCGATCTTATAAGTATAAAGTCTTGTGACAATATGTAGTCTTAACGCAGTTTCTTTGTTACATATAATTTTGAAACTGCTTCAAGTCTAGTTGGTTAAAATTTATATATTACATAAATGTGTCAAAATAGAGTATATCAGTATCCACCGGAGGTCTCTGTTATAAAATGGATAGATGAAATTCGGACCTACCCAACTTCGGACTTATCTAACTTTAACAAAAATGAAAAAAACATTTACGTAAATCAAAAAGTAGTTCTAGATTTCATGTTACAGGATCTTTAAAACATTTGGTATACCTAATGCAGTCATCAACTTCAATTTAGCGAACTTTCGAATCAAAAATTTAGCTATTACACTCACTGTCATGATGCGACTTGAATCCGGGACTATGATAGAAATTTGTTTTGAGGTACCTAGAAGCCAAAAATGACATTCATTAAAATTTATATACAGGAATGATTCTTTTTATAATACACGTGCGAGAAAGAAAGAAACATATTTCGTAATCTTTTTAAGAAAAAAAGAAATATATTTTTTATTCCATTTAATAATGTACTACGAATATATAATTTGTAGGTATAAGGATGTTTTATGTATGAAATATGAAATGCATTTTTAATACGAAGTATATTTATTTTTATAAAAGTATAACTTTTTAACTGATTATTAAATATTTTACACTAAATTAATTACACTTAATTATCAAATTTGTATTCTATACACATCGGAATCGCAAATCATAGTTATCAACCTGTATACTTATTTTGAATTTATGTTTAAAAAGAGACAGAAATATAATTGCATTTCTATCTGATCAGGGTCTATTATAAAAAGAATCCTGGCTGTATATATATATATATATATATATATATATATATATATATATATATATATATATATATATATATGTACATATATATGTCCGCGCGATAACTCCTGAACAAAATATCCTATTTGTATGAAATTTGGTGACAATGCTGCAAGTCCAAAAATCTTGGATGAATTCTTCAGTCAGACACGTCCGATGCCCGGAATATGGCTGTTTGGGCATTTTTCATAAAAAAAAAAATTGCCAAAATTTCTCCAAGTTCAAAAGCTTTTGCCACATTTTTTTACACCATTAGAAAGAGGATCAAAAATCACATAAAAAAGGTTTGTAAAACCATCTAAGATGAGATGACTTACATCAGATAAAACTTACGATAAGAATTTAAATATATAATTTCCATTTTCATTGTAAAAATAGCCAAGCTTATTCAGAAAATGTGCCTTATTTTCCGGATGTGATTGTAGGCTATACCCGTATTTTAAATTTTTAATTAAATTAGAAGATCGACCAAAATTTGTTCTGTGATCGATCGGTTGATGGCGAGCCACAGATTAAACACCACAGTTATACCGATATAACGGAAATGACAGAATTTAAGTAAACAAACACATGTTTTTTCTTTTTTTGTGTTTTTCGCAAAACTTTGACAACCCCTGTTATAGATTAATTAAAATCTAAATTCAATATTTAGTTCAAATATTGATCTATCCCAATTTTGAATTAATTTCTTTTTAAATTTTGGTTTTATTTTGTAAAATATATTTTATAAATACACTTAATAGAGTATCACTTGTAAATTCAATCTATATGCTGATTTTAAATTGAAAATTAAATGTATCAAACACTAAATGTAGTGTGTACAGTTGGTGTAAGCAACTTGTTCATCAATCAACATCAATCCATTTCAATTCAATATGCCTTTCGTTCAACTAACTACCAGCACCAGAACCGACAGTATCAGTCGATATACGCACCGACATAAGCATGTTTCTACTTTAAAATTGATTACACGGGCTCTTTTTTTGACTTCCGTAAAATTTTATTTCCGCTACTTCATTCGTTTTCATTGTCAACGACTGCATAATATGTACTACCAACGTTAAACAGTCCGGCCTGATTTTAATCAGATCAATTTCCTATTAAAAATTAAAATATAAATTCACGTATTATGTACGTTATTAGTGAATTTCTAGAAGGAAAGCTTAGCTCTAAGAGCTGATAATACTTGTGAACAGTAAACAACTGTTATGGTAAGACTTGAACTTTAGACTGTAACAGAAATTTGTTTTGAGGTTCCTAGAAATATATTTAATCTATAATTATGTATATATCAAAAATAAACATTATAGGAAAAATTTGTCTTATAAAAAACTTAATACTTCTGAAGAAGTTATCTTTCTGCCCTAAAATCAGTCCTTCACTCTGCCCCCTGTGTGCGAGGTGTGGGGTAACTTTGAAATCTTAAATAGAAACTTCCATTGTTTATTGCAAATTCTACAAGATGAAATAAGTCACATTCTTCCGAAACAACATCTTTTTCTATTCTCGACAGATGTAACTGTAAAAATAAGTTTTATGTTGATTCTGGAATAAAAATGTGGAAATGGTGAAATATCTCGAGAATACACATCTGATTAGAAAATAAAATAAAAAAGAGAACGCAATGAAAAACATCATTCCGCTCAAATCTTACAAAGAATCAAAATTTATTTTGCAATTTTAGTGATTTCTAATCATTATGACTTTAGTACCCAGTGGTCCATAATCACTATAACCTTATTACCCAGTGGTCCATAATCATTATGATCTTGCTAACCATTAGTCCATAATTACTGTCATCTTACTACCCAGTCGCCCATAATCATTATGATCTTGCTACCCCGTAGTCCATAATTACTATGGTCTTACTACCCAGTAGCCCAAAATCATTATGATTTTACTACCCATTAGTCCATAATTACTATGATCTTAGTACCCAGTGGTCCATAATCATTATGATTTGTTACCCAGCAGTCCATAATTACTATGATCTTACGACCTAGTGGTCCATAATCACTATGATTTTACTAAGTTCCCCATAGGTGTTTATTTTAAGCTCTTTTTAGGTCTCTAATACCCTGACGGAAAATTTAGAACTCACGTTTTTCTGGGCAACCTAATATAATATAGTAAAATCGGTTGGGTTTAATATAATATAATATAATAAATTAGGTTTTGGGATCCCCAGGAGTAGAAGGATCTAAGAATATATCTTATAGTGAGTGGATATTATATATATATATATATATATATATATATATATATATATATATATATATATATATATATATATATGTATATGTATAATGCTTACGACTCTTTCGTACGAGCTCGCACGACTTTTTGATACGATCAAAATATTTTGTTTTTTGATGGGAATTCGTACGAAAAAAATGCAATGGATATACATAGAAAAAATAATTACTTTTGCTGAACAAAGGCGATCTTCAAGGGATCAAAGGCGTAAATATTATCATAATTGAAAGTTAAATAAAAAATTGTGGAATAAGGTGGCAGAGGAAATGTTTAGATAATTTTTTAATTAAATATATTACAATATAATAAAGCTAACCTAACCTAACAAAAACATTTTAAGTATATGTAATGAAAAATTAATTAACTAAATATTGAAGCTGAAATTCAGTAGATTTTAAAATGTAATTGAATGTGATTTGCGACATGTTTAAATATTCTAAAAATTTCTGTTTGTCTTGAAAAATTTCCTCAAAGTAATTCCAGAACTCAGCTTTTTTTGCTCTACATGAATAAAAAACGCCGTGAGCAGCGGAGCCCCATCACGGGAGTCGAATTTTTCCTTTCATCTTCGGTATTGAGTGTCTACAAGAGAAACGTAATTGAAAGTCCACAAGCAATTTGTCATTTTGGTGGTTTCAAAACTGATGATGAGTGTCCGGTTGATCGGCGCTTTAAAAAAAGATTTTAAGTTTTTAAGAGCTGAATCTCAGTAAATTTCAATTTTGTGCCGATAGCAGTTAACAGGGAAAAAGCCAACACAATTCGTATGAGGGCATTCCTACCCATGCTTATCCGCCAATTGCCTTTGTGTTTTATTTTTAAATATTAAAAAAAAGGAACTTAAATAGTAAACTGGAAGGCTTTTATGAAGATATTTTTTCTTTCCAAAAAAATCCAAAATTTCTATTTTATAAATAATAAAAATCCAAAATTCCTATTTTATAAACAAACAGTGACTTTAATAACATTTTTAAATTACTTAATATGTATGTATTTCATTTGTTAAAAAATCATATTCACTTTTTTTAAATTTTTTAAAATTACTATTCGCCTACTTGTATTTAGAATAAAAATAATGCATTTAAAACACATTTAACAATAGCATTCAATGCCGATGTAAAAATGGGAGAAATGGGGGGAAAAGTAATGTGGACTCCCTAAAAGGTACTAGCTGGATACTAACTGAATACACGTACAAAATTTCAGCCCTCTAGGTTTCCTTAGAGAGTCTCTAGACGTGTTAGAAAACAAGCAAAAAAATTAAGAAAATATTGGCGTAAAAATCGTGGAGGTAAGGGTTAAAAGTTGAAACTTCCAAAAAACAGTGTCTGGCTATTAGCTTAATCTGTACACAAAATTTCACCCCTCTAGGTTTATTTGAGGAGATTTTGACCCGAACTAAACTGTTAAAAAACCAGAAAAATCATGTTCTTTTGGGTATAAAAATGGTGGGGGTAGGAATTAAAAGTCGAGATCCCCAAAAGGCACCCCATTGATACTAACTCAATCCGAATACAAAATTTCATCCCTCTAGGTTTATTTGGGTGACCTGTGCGAGTGGTACAAACTTCGAAAACGTCGAAAATGCATGAAATTGTAGCTTAAAAATTAGGGGGGTGGGGGTAAAATATTAAAACCTCCAAAAAGCACAACCTAGGTACGAACTTTATCAACACACCGAATTTCAACCCTCTACGTTAATTCTGGAGGGCTGGGGGCCTGTTAGATCCAGTGAAAATCGTTTTTTCCCCCTCTACTCCTACCAAATCATCCTAGGAAGCTGAATTTTGGATATGTTGTAGATAATTGACCGAAACATTATTTTCAACCGGTTTGGAAAAGTTTTATTGCTTTTCCGCCCCCCACCACCACCTTAAAAGTTGGGTCGGATCCAAAATTTGCCCAAAATTTGACCCAACTTTGATAGTATTGTTGTGCATCGGAATGAGCCCCATTTACCAAATTTGAGCTCTTAACTTCCATAGGGGGGCCCTACATATATTAAAAGGTAGCGGGAATATATATATATATATATATATATATATATATATATATATATATATATATATATATATATATATATATCGGACATTTATTTTTTCTACATATTCGTGTTCTACGGGTCCGAAAACGGATAACGCCCCTACTCTCGCCTCTCGCCGTTCTTGTCGTATAGACTGTATAAGTCTAATTTTTTCATGGAAAAATTCGACTAATAAATAATTGTTTACACAGAATTGTTTGTTTTCTATTTTGAAAACGGTGATTCTAATAAATAAGATTTGGTAACTGGATCCATTGTTTGATATCATGCAATATGTACTAACGGTTTTCAATTTAACTACGAATTCGTATTACGATTCCGTATCCAATGTAACCACACAGTCGTACGAATGAATTTCGTACGAGCTCATACGGATCAATTTTCGTACGAATTCGTATACAATGTAACCGCAGCCTTATGTTAATTTACACGTAAATCACTGTATACAAAAATAATTAATAAGTTAATTTTTTTCTTAGAATTTTAACTATTATATGCTTATTACATAATAAAAAAAAAATTGCTACCTACTGCTAAATTTATTTCTTCTAGTAGTTATCTACTGTTAAAATATTATTTTGATATATCGCTTTAGTTTGAACAAGGCACAATGCAGTTATGTTTTACAATGGGTGTGTCACTTTAGTTGTTTTTTATTTAGGGATTGTTTACGTGAATAAATCAAATGATGACTCTTGTTCCACAACTGAGTATGATACAATCGAGAAACTTGAAGAAAAAGATAGCTATATTGGATGTATGTGGTATGTGTTTTATTATTTGATCGCATTAATCTGTGGAATGTCAGGAATCGGTAGATAGGAGCGGATAGACTTATTATATATATATATATATATATATATATATATATATATATATATATATATATATATATATATATATATATATATATATATATTGTTGTAAACTCGAAATATATTTTAATAATATATATATTTACTTATCGTCGCAGATATATACGAAAATAATATTACAACAAATAGAAATAATTACAAACTGCTAATTGTAACAAAAACAATTTATTCAGTTATTACATGTACACACTCTTTTTGTACGAAACGAGACGACTCTACATTATGACCATAGACATGCTAGATACGTGTATCACATTCTTAGAGATGTGTTGATATCATTGATATAGAAGAATATGGATGGAGACTATTTCTTAAGAGAGGGACAAGATATAGTTTAATATGATATGTTAGAATGAATACGTAGATTCTTTTGAATGCACCACAAAAAATAAAAAACAAAAGAGTAAATATACACTATAACACGTGCAAATAAGCACTAAACATCCAGTCCTACAAAAAATTAAATTTAAAATAAAATTAGTAAACGTAATACACCGTAAATATAATATTTGGGTAAGTAAATATTGTATTGATCAATAAATGCAACCATTTCTAGCGAAAATTTGTTAATTTTTCTACATTTTTCATTTAAAAAAACAGGTTTATAATAAGCGGAAAAATACCAATTTTGACATTACACAAAGTAAAGGAAATATCGAAAAAGGAATCATTCTACGTAAATAAGGAATTCGTTTTTTAGTTAAAATATGTGATAATAACGACAAAAATTTTAAAAATATTGTAAAGAATAAAATTATGTAAAAATTAAAATATAGGTTAGATTGACCCTTCATTTCAGTAGCGTCTTATATGTAAAATTAATGAGCATATAAAAATTTAACTTCAAGATTATGTATCTTGTTTGTATTTATTTATTTATTAATAAAATGATAATTTAATAACTGTATAGTTTTATTTATGTTTCTGTCTACTTTTATCAAAAAGATATGTCTTATTAGTGATGAAAAATTATAAACCAAAACGTAATCTTTTTACAAAAATTGTTATAAATTGTCAATAATCGATTAATTTGAGCAATTTTTGTTTTCAGTTTATGGTAATTTATAATATTCTTTAAGCACCGTTAAAAAATACAATAATTTAGTAGACAATTAAGAATTCGAAAAATTAACTGATAAAATAGTCGAACAGCATTCTTAAGGAGTTGATTATTGAATTAAATAGAACAGATATTAAAAATAATTAATTAATTGTTTATGTTTTTATATAGAAATCACAATTATAAAAAAATATACTAAATATATTGTTTTAAAAGCAATGGCAATGTTTTAATTAAATTAAAACCGTTACTGTATATTTACAAAATGACGTCATTCATAATACGCACGTTTAATATTCATAATATGTTGATCAGTATTTTGGGATATGCTCCTTCCTTTACAATATTATATACCTCTCCTTCTTCCATGGTTGATATCAAACATACATCAAGAACTAGTCCGAATTATAATAAGTATACATACATAATAATATCTATGATTTAATAAAACGAAAATTTCACAACAGTTCGGCTGTCCTGACATAGAAACGCCCTCGTTTCGGTATTACAAAATAAATAAAACAATTACATATTCTTAAATTATACAGTTACAAATCTTTGACATTTTTAGCGTAATCGATATGATACATTTGAAAATCTTATAGCTTTTACGAATCAATATTTTTATTTATTCATTTTAATAGCATCAACAACAAACATAATATTCTTTTTAACAATTAATTCAAGTTTTATATAAAAAAAAACAAAAAAAAATACTTTCAAAAGAGTACGCTTAATTATTCACTTAGAATATGTGACAAAAATCAATGCATTACTAAGACTTTAAAATAAATTATATTATTCAAAACTCTAAAATATCAGTTATCAAATAAACTTTAAGTCTTGGGTACTAGTTTTAATCTATCAGCCGCTATGATTCCTTTATAAATCCTAGCCGATTGTTGTTCCCCTTCAACGTCCTGTATTAAATACCTATCCTTATCGAGGCACTTCACCACTTCATAAGGACCCCTATACTTTGGTTCAAGTTTCCGACTTGTACCCGTTGACGGAGGTTCTTGCCTTACTAACACCAAATCTCCCTCTTTATAACCGTACCCCTCAGTTCTGTGTTTATTATAAGCATCACACATTCTACTCCTATTTTTATCTAGTAATTCTACGACATTGTCCTTTTCCTCTACATTTCCTAACTTTAAATTAAGTTCCTCTACTTCCTTTGCTAAAGGATTATCCTCTAATCCTACACCTTTATATTTAAATAGAATATCGAAAGGCGTACGTTTAGTTACAGAATGTACCGAATTATTTATTGCCCATTGAACTTCGAAAAGTTTTTCGTCCCAATCGTCACATAATATACTTTTACTAGTAGTAGCCAAACAAGAGATTATAACGCGATTTAAACGTTCTACTTGTCCGTTTGATCTTGGCGACGCAGTAGCTATTTTTACGTGCTGTATATTATAATCACTACAAAATTTTTCGAAAATTTCCGCGGTAAACGAAGTTCCACGGTCGGTAATTATCTTTAAGGGTTTACCATAATTAGAAATGAATTCCCGCAAAAACATAACTGATGTTTCTGCCGACACATTCTTTGTCGCTTTTAAAACCGAATATTTACTAAAACCGCAAATTATAGCACCAACGTACTTATTCGAATATTTCGTAGTTACAAACGGCCCTAGGAAATCAAAATGAACTATCTGTAAAGGACGATCCCCTTTATCGAAAGGATGTAACAATCCCGGTTGTTTTCCGCTTGGACTTTTATAATAAAGACAATTTAAACATCGTTTTATATAATCTGATACAAATTCCTTCATATTAGGGAAATAAAAATTTTCTTTTACTTTCGCGAGAGTTTTCTCTTCACCCAAATGAGCTAAATTTCTATGTGCTTCGCTCACGATTTCATAACGTAAACTCTCTGGTACGTATAAACGCCACTTTCCTTTTTTAATACGATAAACGCGACCTTTATATAATGTAAATTTTTCATGTGTCATTTTATCTCCTTCCTCTAACTTATCCCGAACCTTTAATATTTCATCACAATTACGTTGTAATACTGCTATCCAATCAGTATTAATTTTTAAACCTAGAATGGGTAAACCTACTAATTCCATTTCTTGTGCGTCCTCTACTGGATTACGACTTAACGAATCTGCAGCTAGATTAGATTTTCCGCGTTGATACTCAATGCTATAATTATATTCCGATAATCTAACAAACCACCTACCTATGCGAGGATTTAAATTCTTTTTATCACTTAGAAGTTTAAGACTATTGCAGTCTGTGCGGATTGTAAAATGAATTCCAATCAGATATACACGAAAACGTTCTAATGTACAAACTATCGCTAAACATTCCAATTCGTATGAATGATATTTAGATTCGTCAATTGTTGTTTTTCTACTAAAGAAACATACTGGATGAAAATATCCATCTGTCTGTAATTGTAATAAAACCCCACTCAAACCTACACTACTTGCGTCTGTATGTACTTCGGTTTTAGCATGCGGATTATATAAGGCTAATACAGGTTTGTTTCGTAACCTTGATTTAATATTATCAAAAGCTTGTTGCTGGTCATTTCCCCACATAAATGTTTTATTTTTACATAACAAGTCTGTTAAAGGTTTTACAATTAATGCAAAGTTCCTAATAAATCTCCTAAAATAACTAGTTAGTCCTAGAAAACTTCGTACGTTTCCTATATCTTTAGGTACAGGAAAATTATCAACTGCGAACAATTTCCTGTTTCCAGGTGTAATACCTTTTTCACTTATTTCAAAACCTAAATATTCTATATTAGTTTTAAAAAAATGACATTTTGACAATTTTAAAGTTAAATTTGATTTTCTGAGAACATTTAACACATCTGATAAATTTTCCATTCCCTGTTCGATAGTTTTTGAGGGTAAAATTATATCATCAAGATATGCTAAGGCTACACAAGACTTAAGATTCTTAAGCACTAAATTTACAAGTCTTTGAAACACAGACGGAGCGTTACAAAGGCCAAATGGCATTCTTTTGAAAGAATAACAACCATCAGGAGTTACAAACGCTGTTTTCTTTCTTGACTCCTTCTCCATAGGTACTTGATAATATCCACTATAGAGGTCAAGAGTAGTAAAATATTTGTTACCTTGAAGAGCGTCCAATTGATCATCAATATGTGGCAATGGATAATGATTTTTTACCGTTATTTTATTCAAACCCCGATAATCTACACATAAACGCATATCCCCGGTTTTCTTTTTCACCAAAAGACAAGGACTAGCAAAAGGCGAATCGGCATCTTCAATCACATCAGCGTCCTTCAATTCGCTGATCATTTCTCGAACGTGTGCTCGTTCCTGAAAAGATAATCGGTATGGTTTATAACGCACTGGTGTATCAGATTTTAATTCGATCTTCATTTCGATCTGATTAGTTAAACCAATTTGTTTTATGTTACGCGCCACAACATCCTTAAAATCGTTCAAAAGATTATGTAATTTATTTAATTCACTACCCGTAAGATCTGTATTTATTTCATCGATAGTTATTTCGTCAGTATTCACTTCGCGTCGACGATTTTCACTAACGTCATCTTCACTACAAAGTTCCCCGCGAGTAATATTTTTATTACTTTCAATTCTTAATTCTTGTCCCGAAACATTTAAAATAGGTATCACTGATTTTCCGTCAATGTTTGTTGATATTACACATCGCGGTATCAATTGTCCCGTCATTCTAATACCACCTTCAACACACAGTTCACGATTCGGAGTTTCTGTGACAACCGACACATGCCCGATATAGTTATTCGGTATTACTGTTTCTTCAGCACTTTTTAAAATGACTTTTTCCGGAACTGTCGTTTCGTTTCTAGGCAATTCACTTTCAACACACTGTATACTTAAATTATCAGCTGTACTTGTTATTACTATGTGTCTTTGTTCAGTGTACGGATGACCCACTAACAATGGTACTACTTGTGATTCATCAGGTACCACATGCACTTTAACTTTTGCAGGTACGTCGTCAATTTTTAATATCGCGGTGAACATACCTAAGGGTTTCACAATTCCCTGTCCGTAACCGATTAGTGGTTCGGATTCACATTCTAAATACGAAAAATTGAGTTCACTAGCATCTGATTCACGAAGAGTTACACAACTACTTCCGAGATCAACATAACATCGAATACGTTTATTGTTTAAATAACCGATTTTATAATATTTTGCATGAGTATCATTCACGTCTGTTCCATTTACTAGATTTACTGAACTTGGAACTTTATTTTCGTCCGTTTTTGCGTTATTTACACTTGTAACTTTATTTTGACATGCACTGGCATAATGTCCCTTTTGATGACACTTAAAACATGAAATATGACTTTTAAAATTACCGTTTTGTTTAACATTTTTATCATATTTATTATTTTCTTTGTTAAATTTATTGTCTTTCATATTACTTTGTTTAACACTTTTATATGACGTATTTTCATTACTGATAAACTTTGCACCTTCCCTCAAATGCGGTAATAGTTCATTTGGTTTAGAGTACTTATTTAGTGGTCCTAAAAATTCTCGGAATCGAATATTGTTTAAACCATAAACTAACCATTCGATGGTTTCACTGTTGCTCATATCGCACTTGTTACATTTTGCAATTTTTTCGAAATAATACTCAACTACGTTCTGTCCTGATTTCCACTTGTAGTTCTGTGCATCCAATCTAGCAGTAAGTGCACTTTCTTCACACGAAAATGTTTCAGTAAGCAGTAATTTCCACTCGTTCCATATTGTTGGTTTCTTTTTTAAACTGTCGCGCCATTTTTTGGCTACCCCGACTAACTTACATAATGCGTAATGTTGCATTGCAATTTCATCCCAGTCGTATAATGTACCGTATTCTTCCACTGTTTCGATCCAATCGTGAATTGAAATACTATTTAACACCGGATCAAATTCTGGCAGAATAGCTTCAACATTTTTAAAATGTCGCGGATAATGTCCCGCTTCTTCTTCCGCAGTTACACTTGTATCGACTTGTGACATGTTGGTTTAACTATAAACTTTTTGTACCAGCAAATAATTTTATTTCGCGTCAGTTTTGTATCAACGTTTGTACTTATTCGTTTCTCGATTTTGTAATGGTTTTGTACGCTAGTTGACCACTCTTCAACTCACAGTAATCCAATACACTTGAGAAATAATTAATATGTACCATCTACGTTAAATACACGCGCCAAAAATTTGCTCTTTTTTTGTTTCAACTGAACACGCGGTAATAGCTGCTCGTTTCACAATGATAACCTCACACTTGAATATTAGTTGTAAACATCCCCACTTCTGAATATTTGTTGTAAACTCGAAATATATTTTAATAATATATATATTTACTTATCGTCGCAGATATATACGAAAATAATATTACAACAAATAGAAATAATTACAAACTGCTAATTGTAACAAAAACAATTTATTCAGTTATTACATGTACACACTCTTTTTGTACGAAACGAGACGACTCTACATTATGACCATAGACATGCTAGATACGTGTATCACATTCTTAGAGATGTGTTGATATCAAACATACATCAAGAACTAGTCCGAATTATAATAAGTATACATACATAATAATATCTATGATTTAATAAAACGAAAATTTCACAACAATATATATATATATATATATATATATATATATATATATATATATATATATATATATATATATATATATATATATATATAGGTTTGAAACAAACACCAAATCCTTAAGTGTGTTCTTCTGTCAGATATAGCCAATAATTCTTATATCTTTTTCGTTAAAAAAGGTGAATATTGTTTGATATACAGCATCTAAGAAAAACAAGTCTCGTAATTCACAGGGTAGACAAGTCTCATTATGCTAGTTCTTCTGCTAGTAAATATGTATTGATAAAGTTTTACTTCAAAAACTTTTGATTACCAAAAAGGAAAATTCGCTATGCTACGTATAATGCTGTGACAGCGGTATATTACACTTTAGACCCACTATTAGAAAAGGTAAAATAATTATTATTTTTCTTTTGCAACTAATCGGCACCAGTTTGAAAAAAAATTATGTAACAAAATTATTTACTGTATAAAAATGAAATTTTGGAGATGCTGTGTCATAAACGTGTGAAATAAAATGTATGTAAATTCCAGAGGGTACACGTTCTGGTACCATAAATGTTAAGGTATTGGTATTGGGTTTGATTATTATTATTATTATTATTTTGAATTGTAAAAATGATGTGACATTGAATTTAAGATAAAAAATTTGAAATAACTCAGTGGTTACATGAGTCAAAATTATTTTGATGAATTTGGTTTATAATTGCTCAATAAATGACGGACAGTACGAATAAGCAGACGCGAGTGGGTTGGTTAACGTTTGCGGCCCATAGCAAACGTAATTACCCGCGAAATATTATAATAACCTTTATTACCAAGTATTTAGTTTTTAAATTTTAAGGCTGATAATGTTTTCACTGTAGTGTTGTCTGTGTAATAGGTATTTTAGTAAGAAAAGAAATACTAACAATAAAATATAACATTTATTGTTAGTATTTCTTAACAATTTCTATAAATTTTAAATATTGAAATGTTAACAAAATTTTGCCCACGGCTGTAGCAAGTCCAATTTAAAATTATACATAACAATATTAACTTATCTATGAGAATATCGTGAAAATTATTTTAATAATTAATTCAATAACTGTGACATAATATTTTTTTGAATACACCACAAATCCAATTTTACGTAATGGTTGGTGAAAATTTAAGGGGAAGTACGTAAAATTTTTTGACCGTTGACCCAAAACGGTGGGTCAACGGTCAAAAAATAATTAAGATTACAAAGTGTACCCAAAAATATTCTTCACCATTTTGATAAATGTTCTAGAATATTCTATTCGTCAAATAGCAAAAATTGTTTGTCAAAATCGGACATTTGGTTTACATTAGTTTAATTTCGGTTGGACAATTAAATGGTGCAGTAGATTTTCCAATATCTTTGTTAGTTGACAAGTATAATATTCTAGAACATTTTTCAAAATGTGCTATTTGGTCTCTTTTTTGGTAGCCAATTCAATGACGACGTCTGTTTTTGAATATCGTTGCTAGTTGACGAATAGAATAATCCAGAACATTTGTCAAAATGTGTAATTTGACCTCTTTTTCAATGGACAATTAAATGGTACAATTGATTTTTCAATATCATTGCTAGTTGACAAATAGAACATTCTAGAATTTTTGTCAAACTATACTGTTTAATCTCATTTTTAATGACCAATTCAACGGTGAAGTCTGTTTTTTGATATCTCTGCTAGTTGACGATTAGAATATTCTAGAATTTTACGTTACTCATTTTGCATTTGCATTTTGCATATTACGTATACAGAATATGTGCATATATATCTGCAGTGAAATTTAAAAAGTTTTAAAAGCTACGAGACCCTTAGACAATATTACCTGCGGCCCTGACTCTGGCTTGGTACATAAATTTTCACCAACACAGACAAACAACAAGATATCTGTGAGAGAAGAACCCCACTAAATCGCTAACGTCACTACGTAAAATCGGAGTACGTACCATTGGATGGCCACTCTAATGAGTTGAATTGACAAAAGAAAAAAACAGTAACATAAAATGGCGTCTCTTATGTAACATTTACCATCAAACATATTGACTAAATATTCTAATATCTCTTGTTTTTAAATACTAAAGTATTAATTTTACAATATTATGAAGAATTTATTGAAATAAAAGAAAAAATCTAGTACCTTGTTTTTTTTGTGACAATAGTGAAATTAGCACAATATTAATCACGCAAGGCACATGGTTTACACAAAGAATTTTATGTATTCGATGTGTTTAAAAAATAAATAGTATTTTTAAAAAAAATTATAATGAAATAAAAATATAAAATACATATTTACCTAACTTTAAATTTTCAAACCCAAATATTCCTTGGTTACATTTTCAAATTCCAAAACTTTTTAAATTAGAAATGTAAAAATATTTTACGCCATTTTAATTGTAATAGAACTATATCTATTTTAATAGTTGTAATAGAACTATATCTAACTACAAGCCGATATCAATCTTGTATGAGATCTGTTTGTTTCATCTTCCTATTGTTGATGTCAATCTGATTGTTAAAACATCATGTCTAGTGATTTAAAAATAAACCGCGAATTACTTTGAAGATTTTATTCATATATATCAAGGTCAGAAATGTCTTTGGCGTATCAAATCGAAGGAATACGATAATAAAGTAAAGAGAGATACAACATACGATATATTATTGAAACAATATAAGTTAATTGATGTAAACGCTGATAAGGATACAGTTATAAAAATAATAAATTCCTTTAGGACAAATTATAGAAGAGAAATGAATAATTATATAAATAAGGACACAAGCAGGTGAAGCGAGCGCATCGTCGTCCGAACTCGACATCTTTCAAGAACAAACTGGCGTTTGTGCAAGCATGCTTGAACCGTGTGGTGGCGAAGGGAATTTGTGCATGCTTGTACAAAAAGCTTGATCATGCATGATTGTCAAGCTTGCAGTTACGTGTGTAGCCACCTTTAGACAACGGTTATATAACCATGGGTTATAAAACCGTAAATGTTATAATTTAGTTATAATAACGTTTCACGAACGTTTGACAAACGTTGTCATAACCGTTTTTGTCCAATTTTCTTACAACCTTGGTTACTTTCTGAGTTGTTTCTAACGTTAGATTAACGTTAAATGAAATCATTAAGCCAACGTCTTTTTTCTAACGTTAAGCTAACGTTTAATATTAATTTTTTACTATTAAATCCGATGATCGTAATTAAAAAAAAATTAATTTTTGCAAGATAAATTTATTTTAAATTCCATTATATAATTTAAGGTAACATTTTTTGGTACAAATTAATTTTTACAAGTAACAAAAATACGTATTTCTTATATCATACAGGTACAATATATTTAATACATAAATTACGTATAAAGTTTTCTGAATTAAAAAATGTTTTATTGTAAACAAATGGAAAACATTTGTATTATAAGGAATTGAAAAATTAGAGATATTTTTTAATAGAGATAGGTACATTTATTTAATTATTTATTAATCTTTAAAATAAATTTAATATGTAATAATTATATTTAATGTAATAACATTTGAAATCCTTAATTTTTAGCAATTTGTTTATTTGAAACTTCAAAGTAAATATGAGTGATTCCGTTCTAACTGTGATTTTTTTTACTAATAATTTTTGGATTTTAAAATTAAATTATTTTTATTTGTATATGCATATTATTATTATAAATTATTGTAAAAATGAAAGTCTGAAAGGATTTCGCTACAACTTTAAAGTTTCGAAAATGACAATCAAATTTCAAATTTTTAAAAATAGTAAGAAAAAAGAAATTCCAAAAACCCCTACATCGGACTAATTTTAATATTTAATAGTAGTTACAGTTAATTATGATAAATATTTCAAATCAAACGGACTGAAAATATACTGGGAAAAAAAATATACTGAAACTGAAACTAATAATTAACATCTTGTAAAAAAGAAAAACTAAGTATAATGATTTTATATAATATTCTAACAAATATATTTTTAAAAATACTGATAAATCAGCTTGTGATTTATTACTGAAATCAAATTTTATTACTGAGTAATTATTTTTTCACGCGGTACTGACAGACACACTACTGACATTTTCATTTAAAACAGCAACTGTAATTATTTGGTTATGAATTTAATAATATCCATTCACTATATAATTAAGGCTAGTCATAAGTACAAAAATTTATTACTTATGATACAAAAAATTCATAGTTGATAAAGTTTATCAATACCACGGTACTAACAAGTAAATTTATGACATACCTTTTTTGAAATTGAGTTCTAAAATGACACAAAATTTATTGCACTAATCCATCAACTTGATGTTTGTAAATATTACTCAGGTGACGTACTTTCAACATGGCTCATTAGCCGTTTCATTAATTTCGAGGTAGATGGCGCGCGAGTCACACAAATTCAAATTCAAAAATTCGTTTAAATCTAAGGACAAAAGTTATTGAGCCGGAGTTCAATGTTAAATTAATATATTGGGAAAAAATGTGTTAATTTTTGTAAATTTAATCATACTCATTAAGATTTATTAGGTAATTAGTTTGAATCGTATATTGCGACAAAAAAAATAAACAATTTATATAAAAATTCTAGAGATGGACATGCCACGGTACTGACATTTAAGAGATAAAGTGTAAGTTTTCTTTGGATTGCAAGTCATACTTTACAAAAAAAGTGATGAAATATGTTTAAGAATATACAATAAAGACAAAAATTTCATTAATGATTGTTAATTAACGACCAGTGAGAGCAAACAGTACAGGACATAAAAAATCAGAGTTAGAACGGAATCACCCATATATTCAATAAATAATTTAATAACAGTTTAATTTAGTTATAGTTTATACTGACTTTATTTAAAACTTCTGCATTTTGTTTCAGAGAAATAAGAACATATAAGTTTTAACATGTAAAAAAATTGTTAGGAGTAGAGTATGCTTATTTTTTAAATCTGTAATTTGTACGTAGTACGCATGTCGTATTTAATTTTAAAATAATATTTTTTGAAAATAAAAATGTAACTATAGAAAAAAAGTATAACTATACAAAAAGTATATAAACTTTTGCTAAATGTTATCTGCGTTATTAAATAGTAAAGTTCAATGTTAATTTAACATTTACTTATAATTATTATAATTTTGCTGTAAAGCATTTAACGTTGTAGTTGACCAATCCCTAATTTCATCTTTAAGTGGTTCATCATCATTTTGCAACTCTTCAGATGAAATACTTGTAACCGCTTCATAATTTTCAGTAACAAAACATTCAAAAGTAATTTTTGAATTTAGCAAAACATTATCTACAAACATGGCAGCACTATTTTCATTTTAGAAAATATTATTATGAGTATTATTTTGAACGATTTCACTGCTTTTCACATTATTATTTAATACTAATTTGACTTTCCTTTTAAATGTTCTACGACTAATAATTTTATTTTTAAACATCGATTTCATTTTTTATAGATAATATTTATATGTGGAAATTGCCTGCAATAAAACCAATCACTTATATATAACAGTTACAACGAAACTGACGCTAAATATATGGATGCGTGGGCTCCATGATGCTGGCACACCATCTAAAAAGTTGCACAATGAAAAAATTTTGTCTAATAGGTCACAAATTGGTCATAATTGCTCACTTACTCCCACTAATTGGTCAGCAATAGAAAATTTTTAAATAAATTTTAAAAATTTGTAAAAATTTCAAGGTCACTCAAAAATTTTGGCACACCATCTAAACAAGAAAACAAAAATAATAAGAGTAATCGATGGGATTTTAAACCTTGATAATTGGTCAGTTAAAATATAAAATTGGTCAAGTCCCCAGAATTTACAAAAAAATTAAAAAGGCTTTTTCATTCTGTGGCGCATGCGCAAAATCTCTACTGGTAAATCTAACTGTCAGTAAATCTAGTCGATACGTTGAATTTTTCAATACGGTAAAGCCACCGGTATTCGACCAGCCTATATTAGCATTATTTTTGTATATTAAGGCATTTTAATGAAAAATTAAATTATTAAATTAAGAAAGAATTTTTTCCAATTAATCAAACCAGTTGACCTTTTAGGACCAATTTCTGACCTTTTAAATAATCTAATTGGTTATCCAAAATTTCACATATGAGGTGCTAAAATTTTTTGATTGACCTTGAAAGAACTTTAATCCTTAGTAAAAAATTTTCTATCGCTGACCAATTAATCAAACCAGTTGACCTTTTATGATCAATTTCTCACCTTTTGAATGATGTAACTGGTCATTTGAAATCTCACATTTGGAGTGCTAAGATCGCGGAGTCCTAACAATGGGTTATAAGGAAATAACGTTTATTTTCCAAGAAATATAGTAGAGCAAATTTGTGTGGATAAATATTCCAATATTCCTTAATTAAAGATCTTATAGTATGGTCCATTTCACTTAGATTTAACCATGCTTTATCACTTTAAATTTAAATAATTTCTGGTTTCTTGACTTTATCTCTTTCATTATTGCATTTAAGTAAATTTTAAATTTGCAGTTTGTTTTTAGAAAAGTATAGAAGATTGATTTGTTTGGAATATAAGAATTATTTAATTTTTTAACGATGACTCCTGATCACTTGTATTTGAAATGGGGTATACTTAAGAATGTGTATAACAAAACAATTGATAATTAATTGAAAAATTAAATTAATTACCAAAAAACCAAAAAATAAAGTTAAAATAAAAACAATAAATATATAATCAATGTTTGTTGATTATTTTCAATTTTATTGAAAATTTTAATGAAAGGAAATAAATACATAATTTACATAGAAAAAAATAATACTTTAAATTCAATTTTGATTTAAAATCAATTTTTTTTTTAATAAATGCTTTAATATACAAAAATAATGCTAATATAGGCTGGTCGAATACCGGTGGCTTTACCGTATTGAAAAATTCAACGTATCGACTAGATTTACTGACAGCTAGATTCACCAGTAGAGATTTCGCGCAAGCGTCACACTATGAAAGAGCCTTTTTTAATTTTTTGAAAATCCTGGGGACCTGACCAATTTTTTATTTTAATTGACCAATTATCAGGGTTTAAAATCCTAACGATTGCTCTTATTATTTTTATTTTTTTCTTTAGATGGTGTGCCAAAATTTTTGAGTGACCTTGAAATTTTTACAAATTTTTCATAATTCATTTAAAAATTTTCTATTGCTGACCAATTAGTGGGACTAAGTGACAAATTATGAACAATTTGTGACCTATTAGACAACATTTTTTCAATGTTCATCTTTTTAGATGGTGTGCCAGCATCATGGAGCCGGATGCGTGTGGTTCAGCACAACTTATGGTTTGAAATTAATTATAAAATGGTTATATTAGAACCATTGTTCTAAAATGATTATATTATAACCGTTAAATTAAAATATGCTGTAAAATGGTTATATTGTAACCAGAAGTTACAAATATGTTGCCAAATAGTTATTTTATAACCAGAAGTTTAAAATACGTTGTATAATGGTTGGATGTAGGTAAAATTTCAAACTATCAATTTCATTCTGAATAATTATGATACCTATATAATTTTTTTAGATTAATCTAAGATTAGTTATACATACTTTTTATGTACATAAATAAAGAAATAGTTATTGTTGAATTTCGATACCAAAAAAAAAATCTAAAATTTGTTATAACATTTTAAAAAAAGATATAAGGCGGTTCTAGTATAACTTTTAGTTTATAATGGCTATATTATAATCAGTTCCATGTAAATTAGAAAACGGTTGGACATAAACTTTAGCTAAAAACAAGTTATAAAATTTCTATATTATAGCCTAATTTAAAATAAGGTACAAAATGACTAATATAACTTTTAGTTTAGAACGGTTATATTGTAATTAATAGTTTAATATGAATTACAAAACGGTTGTATATAAACCTTAGCTAAAAATAAGTTATAAAATTGCTGTATCGTACCCTTTAATTTAAAATAAGCTATAAAACGGTTGTATTATATCTTTAAGTTTGGAATAGGTTATGAAGTTACAAGCTCCTCTTCAACTGCAAAATAACCAAATGTTATGAATTAGTTCCTAAAACGGTGTTAAGAAACTTTTGTATACTGATTAAATTATAGTTTTAAATCAACGTTAAAAGAACGACATAAGTTAACTAATTTATTGTAAAGTTGAAGTCTAACTTGTGATTAACCCTTCAATACCTACAAGGAATTTTCTAACCAATTTAAAACTAATTTATTATTATTGGCAAAAGTTACGATCTAACCTCGGTTATAAATTGTGTATTTGGGTATTAACGAAAAAAAAATTATTTTGATTGTATTTCACAAAGTACCTACAGACATTCAAAAATTATATCTATGTACATACATATATTGTATTATAGAAACCTGAACTAAACAGTTCTTTGATTCTTGACTTACTGACTTGCACACGGCCACGAACTCGATCAAAAGTACGAAGTATAACCACGAAGTGATTGATATTAAAGCAAATTATCTTTGGTGAAATTGACCAAGTTATAAGTTATTTAGTTTCTTTAATCCCTTTGTATTCCCTTCCTCTTTGGGCTCCTACTTCACTATTTCCTTAATATTAATTGTTCATTTTTCATAAAGAAATTATTAATAAAAGTTGTAGAGTCAAACTGCATTGGGTAACAAAAAAAAAGATTTCTTTGTCCCAAAGGGTTTAATGCCTGATCTTTACAGTATTTTATACGCTTAATCAAAAAATAAAAACAGTTTATTCCTATCATGCAAGGTTTTCTTGTGACAATCCAATAAATATATTACAATTAATACAAATTAACTTCAATATGAATCCAGGTTTGGTACATTAAAAAATAGTAGTAAAATATCTTTTTAAATATTTTGCTTCTGGTACATCTCTTTTAAGAGTCCAGTAGAAGAACTATAAAAAAAACCTTACGTGATGGGACAATTTTATGGTGATTAGAAATTCTGATTCTACTCATAAAAATACATAGGAATATGTGTAAATAATACACGGGACAAAACATGTGTTGTCCCGTAATATTTATTAAAAGGCCTTTATAAAGTTTTCGTTAGACTCAAAATTACGAAGATAATCAAAAAATTAATTTCAACCTTATTTTAAGAGATGTGCCCGACCTATAACACCATCAGTCCTAAAAAATCAGTTTTACACTCATTAAAAAGTTCTCTGCGCGTTCCCGAACAACACCAACCCACTCAAAATGCACAACTGATCATTTCAATAGTCAGTACGATACTTACTGATACAATATTGTGTTATTCGCTGTTCAAAATGAAGAACTGTACATAAGGTGATGATGATAAGTAGTGTAAGAAACCGAGTCAAATGGGTATTCTGAAAAAGTCTATCGAGACACCGTGATAAGAGAGTGAAAACTGGGACGAATTCGGGAAAATCGGAACGGATGGACACTCTACTTACATTATATAATTTAAATAATTATTATACGTTGTCTTCATCTGTTGGACTGAATGTTAGACCCAAAATTTTACAGTTTACTCATATGTATTATCTGTATCTATTATGAAATTGCTCATTTCATCCAATGACACTTTATACAGCTTCACTGCGCTCGACAATATTTTTCCATCCATATAATTATGAAATAGATAATTTGTACATATAAGCATACATGGATGTCTAGTGTATGTTTTTGCTTGGTCATGTACATATGTATTGTATCTGTCTGTCTGTTATAAATGGTCTTCGTACTGAATGCATACAATATACATATATGTAGGTACCAAGAAAATTTTATTATTTACTTGCGCTAGACTAACTGGCAACGAACGACACACCATCACAATGTCTCAATGTTTGTTTTCCGCCACATCAGTGTAAGTGTGGTGTCACCTTGCGTCCACCCATAAAGATGATTTTCGCTCGAGAAACTACAAAGAAAAACATCGGTTGGTTTGGTTGGTCGATTGTAAACCACATGACCGCACGACAACGGACCATCAAGTAAATGAAAGTGAGATGGCTGGATAGTAACCAGCGCAACCAGTGTATGACCGCCCGTGTCTAATGGGAGTTTGGGGAAATCAGACGAATGCACTGTGGACTGAAAGTGTTATTTAACGCTCCCATGATTATCATAACGCATACAACTTTTATCAGACCTATTTTGATTCTTTTCGTTTTTCTTGTACAAAGTGCTTTTTGATTTACTCTCTTTGTTTATTAAAGTGCTGCTATTTTTACCGTTGTCATAAAAAAAAAATTGTTTAAAGATTGGAGTACTTTGTGATTTCTTTCCGGAACAAAAATATCAACTAATACTTTTATTGCTGAATCACATTGAAAGAAGTAGTGTAAAGGCTTTGAAGAAGCTTTTAGATATTACACAAGCTAAGTATTCACAAAAAGGCACTAAGCCATCAGTTAATCTTTTTGCTATTGGTTGCTTTACCGAGGCGTATCAGTATTATAGATTCTGAGCATTTCTAATTTTTCATACTTTTAATGAAGTAAATTGAGTAATTACCCAGTAGTTATTTGATAAACAAATTTTAATAAACACTGTTCCCCAATTTATATTTTCATTGTGTTAAGACTGACTACAGAGCTCAAGGACCGCACTGCAGTCCTTGTATATTACGTACATACTACATACGATATTTAATAAATTTATTTGCCAGTACACTATAAAAAAATCATTTTAACAACAAAATGTACATAATTTTATTAACACAGTTGTGTCCCATAAAAATGAAAATAAACTTGTTATTACGTTGAAACTTGAATGAAACATAAAATGTGATAAAAAAAATTACAATTAGAGATAAAAACCAGATTGATATTACACCTACCTGCCTGACTTCACATAGTCTCTATTTGCATGTATTTTGAACGGTATTTAAGCTAAAGTAGGAAATTTTTGATTTCCCTTTTAAACATATTGAAATCTTTTCTGTGACCTTTTTCTAAATTTTTGGTGAATCATGTAGCTTAGCAGTGTGAAAAATAGGAAATGGATAGTAAAACTCTTAACTTACAAGGAGCATGATGGGGTGTACTCCTCCGATTTTGTTTATTCTTTGATATGTTGTAGAACATCAAAAAATAAGAGACATGTAGTTTTTTTTAGCGGCTGTAAAACAGTTCGAAGGGGTGAAATCACCCTTCAAAAATTGGCCTAAAAATTTAATTTGTTAAATATCTCGAAAAAGGTAAGAGATAGAACAAAAGTTTAAATTAGCGATATTGCCCTTTTTTAAAGAGCTATCTATTGATATGCAACTTGTTTAAATTACATCAACAGGAGTGGTTGGGGGTTAAAATTTAGGGGTTAACTTTACGAAAAGAGGGTTAAAAATACAATATATCAAAATTTTGTTTACCGATTTCAAAATCTACATGAAAAAATCTAATTGACCTGTTTTTGCTCAATTTCATAATATTAAGTTTAGGGGTGAGTAACTAGAGGGTGATTGTGTTGATATAATCATACTATTTGAGCAATTCAAGGACTTCTTCATGTAAAGTAACTGAAAACAATCGTAATAACGTAAAAATGATATTCTCGAATTCAAAATTCAGTTTGATCAACATTGAAGGGGGGGGAGGTAACTCACCCTCTTAAATTACATACAATCATTTTTAGTATAAGTGTATATATAGTACTTAAGGGTAGCAAGTTATGGGCGTTCCAAAAGTATTACGACTATCAAAATATAGTTTTCGTTATCGAAAATTATCGATATCGAAAATAACAATATATTTGAAGATGGATAATACATACGATAGTGTAACTTTCGAAACACATTTTGACATTACTATCCTCCGCCAGTATGTTAATAATATAAATGAGTGTATGAAACCGTAATGTAATTTAAGAGGGTGACTCACCCCCCCCCCCTCCACAATGTTGATCAAACTGAATTTTGAATTCGAGAATATCATTTTTACGTTGTTATAATTGCTTTAAGCTATTTTCCATGAAGAAGTTCCTAAATTACTCAAATAGTATGATTATATCAACACAGTCACCCTCTAGTTACTCATCCCTAAACTTAATATTATGAAATTGAGCAAAAACAGGTCAATTATATTTTTTCACATACATTTGAAATCTGTAAACAAAATTTTAATATATTGTATTTTTAACCCTCTTTTCGTAAAGTTAACCCCTAAATTTTAACCGCCAACCACTCCTGTTGATGTAATTTAAACAGGTTGCATATCAATAGATAGCTCTTTAAAAAAGAGCACTATCGCTAGTTTAAACTTTTGCTCTATCTCTTACCGTTTTCGAGATATTTAACAAATTAAATTTTTAGACCAATTTTTGAAGGGTGATTTCACCCCTTCAAACCGTTTTACAGCCGCTAAAAAAAAAAATACGTGTCTCTTATTTTTTGATTTTCTATAACATATCAAAGAATAAACAAAATCGGAGGGGTACACCCCCGTGATGCTCTTTGTTAGATGAAAAATATCGTTTCCCTATAATTTAAATTACGAAATTTATTCCTTAAAACTGTTAGATTTACTTGATAACGTCATGAGGACGTTTAGCATTTATATTTTTTTAATGAAATATTACTGAATTGACTTTACATGTACTTTCTGGTGATATCTTAATAATTTTCCGTTTTTATTATCATAATATTTAAATCTGGTAGTGTTTGCTTAACTGTAAGTTTTATAGTCTTGTTTAAGGCGATAGCAAGATTCAGAAGTCAACAAAATCGTATCATTAAGATTGAAATTTCTAAAAAAAAAAACTGTTATGCACACTTCTAACATTTTTCAATTAAATATTCAAATCATTTCTCATAAATTTTGTATTAACTCTACAATCAATGTTACTTGCAATACCTTCAAGAAAATATTATATCGTATGTTTGTTTATTTTGATATATATACCTACTTGTGTATATTTTATAAAAATTGTGTACTCTCGTAAAACAGAAAACATGATGTTATATTTCGTTCAAAATTGCACGTCACATGAAAAGAGTGGAAAAAAAGTCCGTGTAAAAATTCTAATAAATAAATAATAAGAATTATGGAGATAAAACTATATATAATGCAATCAGTTATACTAATAAAACATCGAATAACATTTTACGGGATTTACTGCGAATTTCCATGGGGAAAATTCAGCTATTACAACGGGTGTAATGGTAAGATTTAAATTCCGAATTATAACTAAATTTTTTTAAGGTCTCTGAAAGCCGAAAACTTTTAGATGTTGTATGGAAAAACATATACGTGTAAAATATTCAAACATATATTTAAGTCCAAATTGTACACTAAACCTTATCAGCGGTAAGCAATATCTTCAAGATAATTTCAACATAGCTTTAAAGGGATTAAATCCGTTTGTCTGGCACGCACTACTTTACCTAGATCTTTCAGTTTATGAACACAATGTCTTGCATATACATGCTATTGCTAGAGATCACAATTAATATGCAACAAGGAAAGCTTTTATTTATGTGGTACACAATTTAATCATAAATTTTTAATAGTTAATCATGATTAACTTTTCGCAAACACTACTCTTAAGGTATCATATCTACCTAAACACAATAAAAATGTACGTCAGTTTAGAAAATTTTTTAGGGTATATAAAGTTACCAATTACACAGGTGGGTTTTTTGAGAGTTGTCATTTTTATTACGATTAAACTATTGACTTAATCACAAAATTGTTCAAATAATAGTTGTAGATCCCGCTAAGGGCAATTGACTGCTATAACCACGAACTTTATAGCTCCTTTAGTTTTCAAACAATGATAGCAATCTATACTTTTAAAATGGAAATATATATTAATTTGTTGATAAAACTGATCCAGTGTATCAATAAAAACACAGGCGGTCAAAAACGTTGTGAAATATATTTACATATTTTTATATGATATACCACAAAAGAACGTACCTACTTAAGGCAGTAATCTGGTAACTTGCGCTATTTTTCATGCCTATTTTTAGGGGCATTTTTTTGAGAAATAACAAATGAAAAGTTTTTAATTTTTAATATGTTTTTATTTACATCTTAAGGTTACAAAACAATTTTTTTTTTTTTTTAGATAATAATTATGAAATTTTATGGAAAAGTAACAAAATGACGGACTTCGAAATAAAAGTCATTTCGTAGTCCGCCATTTTGTTATTTTTCGATAAAATTTCATAATTCTAGTTCCGACCAGAATGACATAGGTATCTATAGACTAAGACTAATTAAGAGCTTTTGATTTCAGATGTCCCCAAGAGTCAAAATCACCCGGGCCATCCAAGTGCTTTTTTTTGAGACGCCAACTTCAAGTGATAATAATAATAATAATAATAATAATAATAATAATAATAATAATAATAATAATAATAATAATAATAATAATAATAAAATTCGTCTGATGGTGAGGGGGGATCGAACAACTGCCGCACTGTCACTGTTACCGCTCTGGTGCACAATCCTCCTCAATTCAATGACACACAAGGTCCGTCAACCTCTGTACCATCTAAACGCGCAGTTCCAGGAGCACCCGATCTTAATGAGCAATTTGATGAACCAGAAAACATCTACACCAAGAAACGTAAAATAGAAAGACACATCCACACACATACACAAACACACACACAAACACAAACAGTCCTTTCCCTTCCCTCTGTCCCTACTCCTACCTACCATCTGAGGACACGAAAACGAACTAGGCTTTCACAGCCCTCTGTCATTGAGCCAACATCTACGCTCCCACAAAAGTCTCGTCGTACGAACCAGTATACACCAAAATAGACGCATAACACCTCGTTTCAAGCAACAACAACAACAATATAAGGAGTGATGTGACAAACCCGTCCGTGAATGTACTACGGTACTTTTACGGATTGGTTTGGCACATTACCCTTCCACAGAGCCTAATACCTTGCATAATGCCGGTATAGGTGAATGTTACCCAGTACTGTCCTACTGAGTAGTGAGCGCCAGGTTGGCGTAAAAATAATAATAATAATAATAATAATAAAACAAAAATGGTCGACGTCCCACCATAAGTCGACCAGTGGCCGTTCGAACGCAGGAGTTATTACAGAGTCTGCACTTACAGTTCGCCAAGGTACTTCCCAAACGTCCTATGGAAGTACCTCCTTGGCTGATCCCTAACGTAAGGTGTCGTTTCGACCTGACTGGTCTCAACAAGGAGGAGACCAGTTCATTCGAATATCGATCCCGCTTCTACGAGATCATTAGCGAACTTGACTCTCTCTGCATATACACAGATGGTTCGAAAACAGCTACGGGTGTTGGAAGTGCCATCGTCATCCGTGACGATCCTCACGCTTGGTCACTTCCTCCCCAGGCCACTGTCTATACTGCAGAATTATTTGCTATTCTGAAAGCCCTGCGATTCTGTCAAACATCTGAAGACAGCGCATTCCTCATTTGTTCCGACTCGTTGAGCGCGTTGCAAGCGATCTGCCACTCTCATACCATCGATCCACTGGTGCAGAACATCCGAACGTGTCTCTACATGCTCCGCCAAAAGTCTATCACCTTCTTTTGGATTCCCGGACATGTAGGGATACCTGGCAATGAACTCGCCGACCAGGCAGCACGTCATGCAGCCGAAGTCGGTGAGCCACAGGACATTGCCATACGCCCAGAGGATCTGAGAGTGAGCATACGATCCGCGATTGATCAGAAATGGCAACGTGAGTGGAACAACCTCACGGCTAAGCTCAGACAGGTGAAACCTGAGGTCCGAAGAACTCCGGCACCTGTAAATCTGAGCCGGCGAGAGAGTGTGGCCCTGACGCGTTTACGCTTGGGCCACACGGCGTTAACACATCGTCATCTTCTCGCCGGTGAGGATCAGCCAAGGTGCGCCGCCTGCGGGACGGCGCTAACCGTGAGGCATATAGTTGAGGAATGTGTAACCTTTGAGCCATTGCGCCAGAGGTTGCAGCTCCCGAATAATGTAGCCGATGCATTAAGTTATGATGCTGTCTCTGAAAGAAAGATGCTTGAATTTCTCCGAAATTCGCATCTTCTTCAGAGACTTTAGGGGCTTTACATCTCTGAATTTTAGAAAGTCGTCTCTTTTGTCTCCCCCGATAGTTAAAACTTTTATTTTCAGCTTCGTTTTATTTTAATTTTTGTGTTAAAATGCTTTGTGTGCGTCTTATTTATTTATTTATTTATTGCCTATACCCTGTTCCAGCTGGTCTGGCAGGGTACTTTTAGTATTGTTGTTATGCCACTAAGGGCCTTTTACACCCTTAGTAGTACTTCGTTATTTATACCTTGTTATTTGTTTTCGTTATTGTTTTTTATCGATGTACCAGCGAAGGCCTTTTACACCCGAGGTGGTACATCATTTGTTTTTACTTTCTGTGATATTTTGTTATGCCGCTGTAGGCCTGTTGTTGTGGCTCTACAGCGGTATTGTTTTAACCCCTTATTGCGTCACTGGTGGGCCTGTGGCCTCCCAGTGACGCAATAAGTTTTTCTGTGATACTTACCTGTGATATTTTCTCTAGTCGTTTTCTGTGTATTGTCTAGTCAGGTTCCTCCACTCCGGGATCCTTTGCGCCTCGGAGGGAGTTCCAGCGATGGCTTCCAGGCCTTGATGACCGGACGCTCTGTCTAGTACTTATCGTACCGTCACCAAGGACTGTCCGCTCCCTTTAAGCCCTGGGATGGGAGGGCCCATAGATGGAGTTTATTATGTGTATGTTTGTCCGTTGTCTAGTGCATTTATGTGTCCCTGTCTTTATGTGTTGTTTTTATTTATATTGTGTTTGGCGGCGCATGCCCTTAGTTGGCGATGCCGCCGGACACTGCTGACCGCGCCATCCACCGGCAGCAGTGTCCCAATTTTAATCAAAAAAAAAAAAATAAAATAAAACAAAATTTAAATTGTTCTAAAAATTTTTTTTTAACCTTATAATGTAAATGAAAACATATTAAAAATTCAAAACTTTTCATTTGTTCTTTATCAAAAAAAAAATGCCCTTAAAAAAAGGCATGAAAAACAGCGCGAGTTACCAGACGACTACCTTAAATAACGCCCTATATTTTATCTCGAAAGCTGAGAGAAACCTTAGCTACTGAAGAATTCAGAGTTAATACTGGTCCAACATACACTTAAGCGTTGTTCACACCTAAGTAAGTAGATTAGTAGATTAGTAGATTAGTAGTTAGTAGTTAGTAGAACAACTTAGTAACTTAGTAAAACAACTTAGTAGTAAGTGGAACAGGAAAAAAATATAACAATAGGTATTCGTTGGTGTAAAGTATACCTCATTTCAGATAAAACTGATCATAAGTTTTCGTTAAAAAATTAAATAATTATATTCGAAACAAATCAATCTTCTGTTCTTTTCTAAAAACAAACTTCAGATTTAAAATTTACGTAAATGCAATAATGAAAGAGATAAAGCCAAGAAAACGGAAATTATTTAAAATTAAAGTGACGAAGCATGGTTAAATTTAACTGAAATGAACCATGGTAAAAATAATATATTGCCTCCACAATAAACGTTTGTGTTTTTGTATTAAATATGCTATAGTGCATACATAATTATATGTATACTCTTAGGTAAAAAATAAACAAGTCAAGTGCAAGTTGTACTTACACAAACAGTATTCCGTACAATCACTTGTTCCATACAAATTGTACAATAGAGTAATTGTAAATATTATTGTGATATTTAAATATAGAAAAGCCTTTTTTCTATTTATAGTTTATATAAATTTTAAACATTCATAGATTTTGGCCTTTTTTGTGACGTCAAAAATGATTATTAAAATCTTTGTGTTCCTTGTTGTTCGCATGTAAATAACCATCTTGTATATTTCTAAAACATTTTTTGTAATAAAAATTTCATCCACTACATATCATTATTTATTTTTGGTACTTGTAATCAGACCGAGATAAAGATAAGATCGTTTTGAAATCGAAAATTATAGATTATTTTAGAAATAAAATGTAATGGTCAAGAAAAATATTTTATCTATACTTTCATTTATATATTACTACATTAAATCCATAAAAACAAGTGATTGTACGGAATACACTTTGTGTAAGTACAACTTGCACTTGACGATTTGTTTATTTTTTCCTTAACAATAGCATATTTAATACAAATACACAAAGGTTTATTGCATGCAATATACATATTTTTACTACTTTACACCAACAAATACCTATTGTTATATTTTTTTCCTGTTCCACTTACTACTAAGTTGTTCTACTAAGTTACTAAGTTGTTTTACTAAGTTACTAAGTTGTTCTACTAACTACTAACTACTAATCTACTAATCTACTTACTTAGGTGTGAACAACCTATTAGCGATTGTCTTAAAGCACATTAGTCAATTCTATAATGTATTATTTTTTTTTACTACACTGAGGTGATATGTATCGTATTTTGGTAGTTCTCTTGTATTTGATGATAGAAATGATTATTGAAATTAAAGTGTGAGGTACGGTAATGTTGGAGATGATGTATCTCCCCCGATCGATTTCAAACTCACGATCTACCAGATGAGATTTAAAATGCTAACCATATGACCAATTCGGGGTTTTGCACTGTATTTTGTATACGATCAAGTCCATCAAAACATTTCGGATCCTAACTCTGTCCAACGAACAAAGGATTTATGAGAAAGTAGTGCGTTAAATAATGATAAGGAATCAGTCAGTTATACCTACTATTTCTGACATTTCGTAAAATATCTAATTGACCATTTATTTTAGTACAGTACTTGTTAAAAATAAACCGAAATATAAAAAAGGTAGTATAACTTACTGTTCATAGATACCTCTTAAATACAAAACGGACGTTTTAAAAACAGAATTTTTCTAAATTTTTAAAAATAATATAAACATTTGATTGTCTGATTTTAAGACACTGTCTGATTTTGGGTCAATAACCTTATATTGTGAACGAGGGTAATGACATTTCAATCAATGTTATAGGGGACTGTTGAGTATTGAATACTGACAATATTACTGATCGTCCACAGTGAGTTAAAACTGTCTCTTTGTTGAGCATTTCAAATTGATATTATTATTTAGAGATAAAAATTAATATAATACATGAAATTTCAATGTACGTTCATGTCCGCATATTTTGTACTCACAAATATACTCGCTCATGCCAATATAAAACTGAGTACGTGATATTTTTCTGCTAATAAAATAATATTTTGCCATAATAATTTTATATCTATAAAATTCTTACATGTTCTTCTCCTTAACGATGTATTCGCGTACGATGTGTAGTGTAGGTAGGTGCTTGCCACATTCTGCCACGTTCATATTTATATATTTATGAGCCGTTTACGTAATAAATATAGGGAACCCAGCAACAGAACCAACTCTGTTCTCATTGTAGTCACTGTCAGTTCGCTGTGACCAATGAACAAGAAAATGCTGACTGTAACGACATCGACAGTGCAATATAATTTTGTTATTGCAGCCTGCTACATACCGCCTTTTTTATTATTAATATTTTTGAGATCTATTGTATTATATTGCAACAAATTGGATCGAATATATTTTGATGTGTGAGAAGAAGTACAGCCGTGACAATAAAGTAGTAAACATGGATATAATCTTATTAACAAATCGCTGTTATTAAATGTAATAAAAATGTGACATCTGCATAGGAAAAAAGTATGTATCGTCATTTTTCAAATTCTACTTAGTATTTTCTCCGTCTTTTTTTTGTTGTGTTCTTGAAAGCAATATCTCTTTATCTAGGTTGGTAACTTGTGTGATATAAAGTACAAAATATCTATGAATATAGTATATATATATATATATATATATATATATATATATATACATATATATATATATATATATATATATATATATATATATATATATATATATATATATATATGATGTGTGTTATTCAAGTACCTATATATATATATATATATATATATATATATATATATATATATATATATATATATATATATATATATATATATATATATATATATATATATATATATATATATATATATGTTGCAGCTATATTGTCAAAACCGTTTTATTATAATAACGTTAGTCAAATTATAAAAAAACCAAATATTGTCAACTGATGTTGTCTTTTACAATACACCTAATAAATTTCAGTGCTATTATAATTTCGCTAGACTTATTTAGAGAAATTGTGAAGTTTGAAATTAATTGGTATCAAAACTACTAAACCGATCTCAACAAAATTTAGTAGAAATATTTTATGGCTTAGAATAACTGATAGGATAATTTATATGTTGGGTGAAGGTTCCTGCGGGATATTAATACGAAACTAATCAGTGTAAAACTACAAAATTGATTTCAATTAAATTTAGTAAGGACACTTTTATACTTTGGAATAACAGAAAGGAAATTTTTATCCCGATTAAAGGTTCCTGAGGGATACAAAATAAATTATTCAGTCAGGTCAAAATTACTGAAGCGATTTCTAATTTTTTGGTTTGGAAGCGATTTCAGTTTGGTTTCGTATATAAACTTATACACTTTGGAATAACTGATAGAAAAATTTTTATCCCAGTCAAGAGTTCCAGTGGGACACAGACTAAATTCTTGAGTCACCTCAAAATTATTGAACAATGTCAATTAAATTTGATTTAGTTACGTATTTATATGACATGCTTTTTAATAACTAACGGAATAATCTGTATCCCGTTTGAAAGTTTCTATCGCCTACTATTACGATAGGAAATAATACCAAAACTACTGAAACAATTTTAATCAAATTTAGTATTGGCATATACCTTAAAATAATAAATATATGGTATACTTTTTATACAGATTGAATATTCCCGTGGGAAATGAGCTACTATTTCAAAAATTAATTATTAATGTTGATTTTCTTTAGATTGTTTATTGATTAACTAAAGAATTTAGAAATAATATTAAATTGCTGCTCCGTTTTTTCCGAGATATCGTTCGGTAGGAACATGGAATTTATTTTAATTATATCAAAGCGGTTGAACTACTTTATTGTGAATTAATATGTACAATAGTTTTATCCCGGTTTTCTAAAGGAAAAACCGGACACATAATAAGATTTCAATTTAGAATATTTTTCAGCTTTTTATTATTAGCTCGAGCTTTTTATTATTAGCTCTAGTAAAATTTTCATTAAGAGGTAGTCTAGGGTTTACAGCTTAGATACTAATATAATCTGGTTTATATCGCTGATGAGTCTTCCCATGGCATACAAATTAAAATTCTTGTACTGTGAAGGACATCAGGGTTTTCTTTTGAAATTCACATAAAAATATCTGATTTATAGCATACGGATTGGGAAAAAGAAATCAAACAATAGCATTCACTTAAAAAATCATAAAACTATGTATTTAAAAAAAAAAAAAGTATTCTTCATCCGTTATGTTGAACTGCCCCATACCATATGTTCAAAATTTATATTTAAAGATCGACTAGACCGGTGAGGGTGTTTGGATCATTGCACGAAAAATTTACAAAACCATCAAGTAATAAAATTATTATTATATTATATACTTGACATAAGAGAGAAACGTGACAAACTGATCAAGTTCTATTTAATTTTAATTGTTCGGAAATTACTATGTAGCTATGCCTCATTTCAAATACAATTGATCCTGAGTTATCGTTAAAAAATTAAATAATTCTTATATTCGAAACAAATCAATATTCTATTCTTTTCTAAAAACAAACTGCAACTTTAAAATTTACGTAAATTCAATAATAAAAGAGATAAAACCAAGAAAACAGAAATTATTTAAATTCAGTGATAAAGCATGGTTAAATGTAAGTAAAATGAACCGTATTTGAATTTGAATATAGGTTAAGTATACAATATAACTTTTGTGTGTAATGATTAGTTTATTTCCCACGGGGACCTTTCGTATTTATATTCCACAGAATCGTTTAGTCGGGATACGCACTATGCCACCAGCTATTCCAAAGCATGTGAGCGTCAGTACTGAATAGAATTGAAATCGCTTGCCTAGTTTTGACGTTATTGAACAATTTATTAGGTTTCCCATGGGAACCTATAATCGGGATAAAAATTTCCTGTTTGTTATTCCAAAATATAAAAGTATTCATATCAAATTTGATTGAAATGGAATCAGTAGTTTTAACATTAATTAGTTTCATATTCATATCCCTTAGGAACTTTCAATCGGGATACAAACTATCCCAGCAGTTACTCTAAATCTAAATTAAATTTAATTGAAATTTGTTCAGACGTGATTGAATAACTTATTTTGTTTCCTGAGGGAATCCTTAATCAGGATGAAAATTATCCTATGTGTTGTTCTATAAGGTATAAGTATTCATACTAAAACTAAATGAAATCGTTTCAATAATTTTGGGCTGACTGAATAATTTATTTGGTTTCCCATGGGAACCTATAATCGGGATAAACATTTTCTGTTTGTTATTCCAAAGCATAAAGGTATTCATACCAAATTTGATTGAAATCGGTTTTGTAGTTTTGATACCACTTAGTTTCGTATTCATATCCTGTAGGAACCTTCAACCAGGATATAAATTATCCTATTAATTATTCTAAACCATATAAGTATCCCCTCAAAATTTTATTGAAATAGGCTTAGTAGTGAAGACATTATTTATTTTAGTATTCACAACTCACGGAAACTTTTAAACGGAATAAAAATTTCTTATCGGTTATTCCAAAGCATATTTATGTAAATATCTAAACTTACAAAATCCATTCAGTAGTTTTTTGACATCATTAGTTTCGTATTCATATCGTGTTTACTTTTACAATACATATTTTCCTGTAAGCTGATTTGGTTATATTGCCAAAAAGCATTACACTTCACAATTTCTCTAAATGAGTCTAGCGAAATTATAATAACACTAATATTTACTAGGTGTATTGTAAGAGACAACATTAGTTGACAATATTTGGTTTTTTTATAATTTGACTAGAGTTATTATAATAAAACGGTTTTGACAATATAGCTGCAACATATATATTATATATATATAGGTACTTGAATAACACTTACACATCACGCATGAAAAGATGAAAATTGTGAAATTTTTTTTACAAGTGTGTAATTACACTAAAAAACAATATACGTATACATGCATTGGAAGATAGAAAATTATTTCAGCACATTACTGTAAGTGTCTTGTAAAAAAAAATAATAAATAAAGAACCGAGTAAAAGTTGAAATGCATTCAAATAAATTTTTTTGAAACGGGACTCTGATCCATATTAATATTATACAGAAAGCGTTAATATGCTATGTAAGGAACACGAAATTACTTGGAGGTCCAGTCTTGAGTATGCGACAAGTATAGCCAAACGATTTTGAAGTAAGAGACCTTCCTTCGTTTGCGCAGGTGGAATGGGTAAAATAAATCAACTCACTGACCTACAGTTCATAAGATAAATGTATTTGACAGATATCGACCATATATACGTATAAAATAACTTATCGTTAATTTGATTTTTTTTAAAATGCGTTTCTACACATCCCCCAGTTCATTTTCTGTTGGGTTGATATCAAAATTTCACTGCTGTTATTATTATCACATTTGCAATTTCACATACCACATGATATCAAAGAAAAGCAAATCTTGAAATTCTTGTGTGATGTTGCAAAAATATACTAAACACGCAATGAATACGTAAACATAAAAATATGGTCTTTACGCCATAAAAAAACGAGTCCTATTATTAAGAAGTCTTTTATATATTTGTAAATCAAATTGGAGAAAATTAGATATTTAGCTACTTTTCTGACTTATGCTGACTAGACCATTACAAATGCAACGAAATTATGTAAAAAAAAAACTTGTGCATTTTAAAAAAAACTAAATGTAGGCGAAATATAAAAAATTCTTGCAAGTATTTAAGGGGAAATTCACAATATTTGCTTTTGTATCTTTAAAACACACACACACACACACTGAAAAATAAACTCATAACCTATACTGACAAAACACCCAACTGTAAGCTGTTTTGACCGCTACTACATTTTATATGACATTGTTGGCGTCCTGCAACATGGTGTGTGTGTGTGCGTTTATGTGTGTTAGTAAGGATTCACTTGACGTCTTATGACGTCAATGACCGTGAAGGTGTTAATCAATATTAGTATTTCATATAGATCAAACATAATATATGTAGGTATATACAATAATATGAATTAATATTTTAGCAACTAAAACAAATTTTAGAACATAAAATTTCTTATAATTTTTGTAACGTCGTTAGTGAAAAATAATTTAATAGCTTAAATATTTACGCAAATTCCTTTCATGTTCATTAAGTAATTAAATAAAAATTTTCTTTTTTGGAAGCGGTGCGGTGCGATAATAAAACAAAACAAAAAAATAAAAAAAAATGTAAAAAAAAAATTATCTCTGCGTACTGCAAGTATTTTATAATGATTTTTAATTACTTTCTACAAGTTCGCTAATTCGTGTAGATGTGCGTTAATTTTGATTTTTTTGAACAAAGTACAAAGCATAACAGGCATCCGAACAAAAAAATACAAAATATCAATAAAAAAACTTGATACACAAAAAGCCACAAAAACAATACATAATCATGACATAACTAGTGCGGCTATTTGACAAAACACAACCGAGTATAGCGACTGTAGGATGGGTAGTGGGTGTATTGTAAAATTTTGTGATGTGCGATATGCTGGGTGGTGGGTGGCTCTCATAGTCAACCCAATTACACACGCCTGTGAGAGTGAGGGTAGTCATTATATAACGTGGAAAATTGTTGTATTGTGTTTTATAGTGTATATGGTATGGTCGATTATATTTGTGGTGATTAATTTCAAAAATTAGTTTGTCCAAAATTTTCAAAAATGAGATCTTGCAGATCCGAAAACGCCAGAAATAAGCTACCGAACCGATTCTAAAAATTTTCTCACTGCTAGAAAACTAAATTATTTTAGATGGATACAACTATGCTGCACAAAATCAATTCGGGTTCTTGGGTCCCAAAAATACCAAAACTAAATACCCAGCCGATTTTAAAAATTCTTTTACTCTTAGAAAGCTAAACTATTTTAAATAGGTACAGGTCTTAAATGAGATCCGCCAGTGCCAAATATTTGAAAATTCGCTATGTTATGCAGATGCTGCGACAGGGGTATTTTATAGTTTTACTGATTTAATGAAAATTTTCTTATAAAGAAATGAATATCATATAAAATTTACTATGCCAATTCACCAATTTAAATTACAGATAAAAGTCTAAGGTTACTTTAATCAAAGTTTAATTAAACTTTAATAAAAATCTAATTTCCTTTCAAAATTAGGTTTGTCTAGTATATATTGTTTTACGAAATTAATACATCTAGCGTAATAATAATAATAGATATAAATTTGAAAAAAATAAATTTCCCAGAAAATAAAAGCTAAAAGATTTTTTTTATATGCCTTAGTCCAGCATAATTTGTATTGACGGAGGGAGATCTATAATTAAAGCATAAAGGTTACTCATTAGAATTACTATCAAAAAGCAAAAAAATTAAAATAAAATACATATGAATTGGAAAACAAAATTATGTACGTACATATATACATTTTTTTATTTCAACTCTACAGCTATTTGAAAATATTAGTGACTTAGGTTTTGTAACTGACACTACGACAACTGTGTAGTTATTTTCACCTTTAAACCATTTTTTTTGTAAGCTTATAATTAATCTGACAATGAGAGAATTTTGGATATTATCCCATTAAAATTATTGTTAAACTAGACCAGGCATAGCCAGCATACGGTCCGAGTAATGAATTTATGTCGCCCGCGAACAATTTTTCAATATTAATAGTAATATTTTTATTAGTATTTTTATTTTTAAGAAATACATGTTTTTCTTAATATTTTTTTTAATTTAAATATTTTATTCAGCCCGTGAAAACATTTTTTTTCCGATTCCGGTACGGGGGCAAAAACAATTGGTGACGCCTGAGCTAGACGCTTAGATCACTTGAAAAATTCAATTCAAATTTTTAATTTTTTTTTTGCAACTTTTTGATAACGAAAATATTTTGTTTTTGTTGCAAGGTTGCAATATGTAATTTTTATTTATTTGACATAAAGCATGAATAAACTTGCCTTTGAAATTAATTTCCACATTATGTACACAGAATATCTGTTACGTACATTAATAAATGTATGTATAACCACGTTTAGGTCATAATAAGTTCGTCGGCCACAAATTGCCGACATAATTACGAGGTCACTCTCAAACATGGTCTATTCATAAAAGCATTAACCAGTGATAGCATGTTATTATATAGCAAATTTACTTTTCTAGTTACGTTATACTATGTACATAGCAAATTTAAATTAAACTAGAACCTGCGTCATCGTTTTAAATTTGAATAGCCTATTGTATTCTGTATCCATTTTATTTTCATAAGTAAATTTTTAATTATAATCGGATCGTTGGTGTTTCAAAGAAAAAACGGCATATGAAATAGTAATTGACTTAACGATATTTACTTTATGGAATATGTCAATCTTTCTGGACATTAGCCAAGTTGTTCCATTATCTATATAACACTTTTTAAATCAAAATTTGAATTTTTATCACCCCTCTAATAACGAAATTTCATTTGGAATTACTCGTATAACATAAATTTTTATTACGGACGCTATTAAATTCTCCAGTTTGATTTCCGATCATTTAGACAAGTTTGTTTGTGTCAAAAATGAAAACAACAATAATCTCAGTCTATAGTTAAGAAGTTAAGATACAATGATTGATTTTATAACTGCATCAATGCAATTTCTGGAATTAATCCGCCTAAAATGACAATTACCTACAGTTTAATAGCTCTTTGAGTATTTATTAGAGTTAACCATTTATTTGTTCATATATCAATGAGTAAAAATATTTCATACTAGCTGTACCCATGACGTCGCTCGCGCAACGCGTTGTCGATCGATTTGGTATTCCCCCTGGGACTGGGATTTTTTTCCTGCAGTAAACAGTATCGTAAATGTTGACCCAGGTAATAAGTAGATTACATTTCATCGAAATTCGTTCCCTAGTTTTCGTGTGATGCGTGCATTTTATCACCAGACACAATTTCATCCAAATCCGTTTAATAGTTTTTGTATACTGCGTGCCCATGTTCAAAATGGTTTTTGTACTTTCCCGTCCGAATGAAACATTTTTTTACAAAAAAAGTATCTTACCTATGTGTTGACTCAAGTAATTATCACACCAAATTTCATTCAAGTCCGTCCAGTAGTTTTTGCGTGATATGTGAACAGACAGACAGACAAAAAATTTAAGAATCGTTGTTTTGATATCTAAATCCATAATTATTTACAGTACCGTAAAACCGTCTAGACCCGGACAATTTTCTACATTTTTTGGTATAGTTTTATGTTTATACATGTTTCCTTCATAGATATCACCAATAAAAGTATTACCATTAGAAAGAGCGTATATTATTTGTTATATCCCTGACCCATTTGTTTCATTACCTATAAGTAAAAATAAAAAAAATAAAAAATAATTAGTAAGTGTCCGGGTCTACACCTCAAATCCGTCTTGACCCGGACACTTACTTAAATGACGTAATAACGTGCAAACTAACCTCTCCCGTCGGGTTTAGGACAGTGTTTAATATCGTCTGATGTCTTTGAACCTGTCAAAGACTTCAAAATATTTTGTGGGAAGGGAGAGGGGGCAATGCATAGTATGCCTCTCTATAAAGTAAACATACGATATGACACCAGAAGGAGGCATAAACCGCGTAATTCTGGGTTGAATATTAACGTATGGACAGTGGGAGTTACAACTGGTGCGATTCGCGGCTATAGTGTAATAAACTGATGTGTCCGGGTCTAAACGGATATACATAGGTATATATAGCATGTATTTTTTATATATATACATCGAATATAACTTCAAATATCATTAAACCATGCGCGATAAAATTCTGAACACATACAAGTCGAAGATATCGAAAATTCAAAAAAATCTAAAACTTTGTCAGTATGTAAGAGAGTGGCTACTTAATAACATAAAAATATCAGTTGCTGAATCCATATTTATGTGATATATTATGTGAATAAAATCTCAGAATTTTTAAATTTTCAAGTCGACAGCTGAAGAGGTGGTTTCACCCTCTTAAAAATGTGTAGGTATAAAAAATAATATTATATTTATTACTAAAATTTTTAATAGCATCTATATACATATAAATAAAATCTCGTCAATTTTAAATTTGCTAAGCACACACTTGAAGGGATAGTTTCACCCCTTAAAAATGTGTGGACGCAAAAACTAATGTTATGATTATTATTCGAGTTCTGTATAGTATATATGAATAAAATATCATCAATTTTTAAATTTTTAAGTACACAGTTGAGGGGTGGTTTCAACCCTTGAAAATGTGTAAATGCAAAAAATAATGTTGTATTTGTTACTAGAACTTTTTAAGGTACCTATAAACAAAATTTCATCGATTTTTAAATTTTTGTATTCCAACTTTGAGGGGGTGGTTCACCTCTTAAAAACGTTTTTTTAGCAGCAACTGATATTTTTTATGTTATTAGGTAGCCACCCACCATATACTGACAAAGTTTCAGATTTCTTTGAATTTTCGACTTCTTGCCCTTTCCTTGTAAGTTAGACACACATTTTATTTCTTTGAAAAACTGTAGGATAGTAATCCTGTAAAATGAGATAATACAATAAATGTTGAAATCCGTAGTTTTTATTGGTATAGCTAATTGGAGGATGTTTTTCTCTCTCTAATGACGTCAAGAACAAATGTTTATTGTTGCAGGTTAATGTAGAAATTATTTAATTTGAAGATAGGTGCAAAGTGTTCGGCTCTAGAGCCCCTGTCCGGGTCTAAACGGTTTTATGGTATCAGTATAATTTTCAAAAAATATTCCATGTACCGACACGGTCTCATTGCAATTTTATTATATTATGTATAGATTAAAATAATATTCATTTTTATGACAATTACATACAATATACTGCAAATAATAGTGTTTTTCACGCATTGGTGGATGTACTTGTATATAATCTGGTTAAATTGGTTTAATTTTTAAACAAAAAGTAATATTAATTATATATCGATACAAGATACATATATAGGCATTTGGGTTTTTTTTGGAAAGAAGAAAGAACCTCATAAAATGAACTGGAACTTTTTAATATTTAAACAATAAAAAAAAAAACATAAATTTCAATCACATTTAGATATCTTAAAAATATCGAAGATGAGGCGAAAATTCGACTCGAGTAATAGAGCTCCGCTGCTCAGGGCGTTTTTTCTTTTTCTTTTTTATGCTCCGCAACTATTTTTTAAGTAATGTTCCGTACAAATTTAAGAATTTAGTGTTCCGCCATGCAAAAAGTTTGGGAAACACTGGTCTGCACTGTGCTAATAGTATAGGTATTATACATTTTATCATTTTAAAATATAACTTTATTTAGAAACTAACACATTTTTAGAACTGCGATAGTTATAGTATTTTGTATAATATATATATATATAACTGCAATTTGCAATATTAATATACATAACGTATCATAAATTCATACTGTTGAGTTTACTTTAGTTGTTTAAATTTATTGTTATAAATTTTATTGTGGTATAGTATTTTTCCATATAATACTGTAGTCAAAACACATTACACACAATATACCAGTAGCTTACATAATATAAAATACCAGTGCCAGTGCTGGGACCAAAAGCAATCTACAGTAATTTTAGTTATTTTATTTATGGTTGATATTGATTAGTTAGTTATTCCACAGGAACTTTCGGCACCTCCAAACTAGTTACCAAGTTTTACCGAAATCCATTTGTAGTCCTCGAAAGTAGTGTCCACATATCACTTTTTAACTTTAGTTTACCTAGCAAAAGCCTTTGAAATAAATTTAAAAAAAAAAAAAATTACTCGGAAAATAAATATAAACTTTTTTGCAAAAAATAGTAAATCTCATATCGTGTAAGAATTTACAGCAGTTAATATCTGGCTGTCTTGGTAAATATCTATTTTAAAGCAAATGCGTGTTAGATACCCATTAAATCAGGGTTCATCAGGGGCTAGAGTTTTTCACAATTTTCGGTGTTAGATACAGATAGGGGATACATTTTTTGTGGTTTATTATAAAAATGGATAAATATATTTAACAACGTTACTTCATAGCTTAAGGAATACAGGCGGCCGAAGTCTTACTGCACATATTGAATACATGGTATAGCGTGGGTGACTTAAGATAGTCGATGAAAATTTAGTATACAACATCGTATCTTTTTGATGGACAGCCACCTGTATTGTTTGTGACAAATGTACATGAATATACACTTTAATGCTCGATATTTCGTCAGCTAAGATAATGGAAAACTAATAACCGAAAGTGGTTGACGTGCCAAAATTATTTCTGAAGTTATTTACAAACAACGAAAATTTAATGCATTTTCCAATACTCCCCTTATAAATTTAGACTTGTATTCTTGTTTAGATGTTTCCTAATACCGAAGTATACCTCAGTACAAAATTTCATTTACCGGAAATCATTTTCTCTACTTGAAGTTACTTTTTGAATTTTCAAAAATTTGGTATTACCAAACATTACCGACATCATTTAGCCAAAAATATTTTGATTTTCTTTGAGTCTTCTTATTAAGGGTTAGTATTTGTATTTTTGTCAATTTCTTGAATTCACAGCTGAGAATTTACAGGAAGAGAGTAAAAATACTTAAAAATGAGAAACTACCAAAAGCATTTTAACTTAGTTTTTTCGAACCTTTTTCAGCAATATCCGGTACGATGTAATACGTAAGAAATATTTTCCATTCCCATGTTTTCATACCCGAAAGCATCTCAAAAAGTCAAGGAAAAGTTATTTTCTTGTATATTAATTAAAATCTACATCTATAGCATATAATCATGTACCAAATTTCATGTTCATAAATCGAGTGATGTAGGAATTATACGGTCTCACACAGGGATGGACGGATTCGGCGATATAACAAGGGTTCCTAGACTGTTTTTCTGAAAAAATAATAAACTGTAAGCCAAAAAAAATTCACCTACTAATATTTTGCGTACGGTTTCTGAACCATTAAACTTTAATGGTTTCCCCTATCTGTATCTAAATGTGATTACTTTAATGATTAAAGTAATCACGCTTATAATATTTAACAAATATAACTTAAGCAGCGCTTAACTTCGGCTGGATTGTGGCGGGACAGCGTTCTGTCACCTCCCAGAGAACTTCTTTTTCTCTTTTGGTTACTGTTTTTAATGAAAATTTATTTAATGCACGTAGTTATAGACGAAAAAATTTTTTTAATTTTTCAGATTGTAATTACAACATCTAGGGTGCCATTTGAAAAGTTGTGGGATGATACGTTCTAATTAAAGGCTTCCGCATTTGTGATTCTCAAAACACCAAATCTAAAAAACACAGATAAATGTTTTCTTTGTTAAAAAATTTTCCAAAATTTCTTTTATTTTATACCTTAAAAATTATTTCTATAAGTATAACCGACTGTTGCAATAGCGAAGCGATATATTGAATCTTTTATCTAATCAACCAGTGATACAGAAAAACAAAGAAAGGAAAAATAAAGCAAAAGGAAGAGAAGTTGTATATAGTTTATGAACATACGGCGCCGCGCCGCATACACCATACATACAAATTGATCCAATTTATTTTATATTATAAACATATTTTAAATGACAAATAAATTTTCACATGACGTGTAACAAGGTGTGAATTAAACTCTTTTTGAAGGTATCGACAAAATATGTAACATTTTCTGTTACGTATTGAATACACTTCAATATTAGTAAACAGATACGATTATCATGTAAAAGAAGCGTTGCACTGCATTTTAAATCAGTACCGGATTAAGACTACTTAATGCCCTAAGCAATCCACACCTGTGAGACCCCCTACCCATAAGTAAACTAGTATCGGTCTTTAAAAAAAATTAGATATTTCATACAACGAGATAGATTATTACGTACCTTAGAATATGTACGAAGGATAAAAGCGATAAGTAGAGTAGGTATTAAATACAATAAAAACGAAACTCCCGGATTTTCAAACAGCCTTACCTTTCACGTGCTAGCAAATATTTTTTTATGTTGTTTCTGGTGCCCCCCCTCACTGATTTAAATACCCATAATGTAAATCCGAAGTTGTTTAGCTAACAAAATATACCAATTTTCTTAAAAATGAATTTGAACAAAGCAATAAAACAAAATAATTAGTATTCTATTTCGGTATTGATAATAAAACAAATTTGTTGCTGGAAATTAAAAACCGGAGCAAAGAAATGTAGAAATACAAAATTTAAAAATTTGTCTGTATTGAACGTAGTCCAATATATCCAGTGGCTTTAGATCATAAAACTACTAATTTAGATAATAGAGATAGATGATGTTTTTGATTAGGTAGTTAAGAATAACTAAAAACAGAGCTCTAAAGTATAAGTTGTATTTCTAACAGCAATTTTTATATTTTCTAACAGAAATCTAAATGGTGAACAGTTGAATCCATCAAAAAAGATTTGAAAAACATTCCAAAAATATGAAAACTGATTTTTAACTTTTTATCCTTATAATCGCCCTTTTCATTTTTGACACAATTAATGCTATAAGAGTATAAGGTAAAGGAATTTCAGCACTTTTATAGCAAAAATTTAACACCAAAACCGTTACAATATTTAACCGTTATTTCAACCATTATACAACCGTTATTTCGCTTTCTGACTTCTTTTCTCACTTTCCATTAACCGTATTAACCGATAAATATGAGCCACATCATATGTTAGCACCTTTGGCTATTTCTTCCATAATTCCAGTAGCGCAAACTTGAATCCCTCTGTATACAGTATATTATATTACTGATTAATATTTCTACCAAGCAAAAGAGTAGAATTTTGTTGGATAAACAGCAAGCACATAGAGAAGCCACGAGATTACTTTTAGGGGGCGCGACGACCTTCAGAAAAAAAATTTAAACATTAATGAAAAAATGAGACTCTTTATACCCTAACCAATTATTGCCGTGAAAGTCACCTAGACTGTTCACGACCATGACAACCGAATATGAAGGATCTCATACAACCAACTAATATTTAGCTAATTATAATTTTTTTAATGAATAAACATTTAAATTTATAGTTAATTTGCTATAAAATTGATTACGATAACACGGAACGGAAATTATACATACAGTAATCATAGCGAATTATAATTTTAACTCAAATATTAACTATTTATCGATATCGTAAAATACTACATATATATCCATCCATACAGATTATTACTGTTGCCTGGATTAAATAATAATCCGACAACGCGCATGTAATTACTATTAAAATATCAGAAAGTCAGACTACCGATTAATACTCGGCACATATAATGTTCAAGTGCCACTTTGTTCTATATTATGTGTAATGATTGTAATATGATGATAGTACATATCACTTATCGAGCGGTAATTTGAACGTAAGATAGAAAAGGTATTGTGTGAAATGAATATTTAATGGTTCTGGATACATTGGGAGTATTGTGACCCATCAAGACCTATTAGTAAAGTTACAACCATGCAAAAAATAATTCTCAAGGTTAGCCCAGATACAATACACAAAATGGAAAAATTTATCTCCATCTATAGATTATATAAAAAATATTTTTCTAACAAAAATTAACCGATTTCCAAACGAAGAAAATAATTTATAATTGCGTAAGTATACTGAATCCTATATAGCTAACAAATTACTTGCTTATATATTACTTTTGAAATCGATTGTAAATTGATTATACAAGTCACTTGTTCACATAGTGATCGTATTAATTGCAAAACTTCCAAAAATCTATAAAACGAAAATGTATATATATATATATATATATATATATATATATATATATATATATATATATATATATATACAGAGTCGGCGAGAGTGGGGAGACAGCTGAGGCAATTGCCCGGGCGTCCGTAGTCTCGGTTAGGGGCCCGGCCAAAGTAAAAAAAACTTCTTTTTTGCTCGTTAACTATATTTTTGGCATATAAGTATGTAGTATAACACATATTGCTAGCAAGGTATGTACCCCATACGAGGAATTAGTCGCAAACAAAGAGAGACAGACAATGCAAAAATAGTGTATCTTTTCTGTTCTGCGCATGTGAAGCGGTTTGTTTGGAAAGTTTTAAACAAACTCATTCATACATTTGATATTTTATTGCCTGGATTTTTAACTCACGGATGACAATTTTATTTATCCAAATAATAAATAAGTAAATTTCTTGCTTATTAAATAAAGTTTACTTTGTAATTTATACTCGTACTTGATAATGATAATCTACGTGGCTAAAATGGAGGCATTTTTGAAATTGTCAATGCATGCACACAATGAAAATAGATATACTAAATAAAAAGAGAGAATGGTATCGTCTGCACTCTAATGTTTGCGACCAAAAATGCAAACTGTTAGCAATATATACCTATTATTACTACATATGTAACTTTTAGAGAAAAAAATGTTTGAAAATTTTTTGTTGTGCAAGGGGGCCCGTCTATTCTCTGGGTATTTGCCAACCCCTGGGTATTTTTCACAACGTAGAGTTTTATTTATTAATAGAAATTTTACTTTAAAAGTACTTAAATTTTGTCAGCAGGCTTTAAGTTCAAAAGTTTACACTTGAAGTGATGAAATGTAGTTTTCGGTTAGTTATATGTTTCCTGCTATCAGTTTAGGCATACACATTCAATTTTATTTGCGATAGTCAGTACGACGCGACGACCAGATTTAAAATCGGACATTTTCGATTACCTGTACCTATTAAAACACTTACCAACAGCGAAACATCTTATATTACAATGCAATTTTATACAAAAAGAAAAAATATTTTGTTTAATTTTATAAAATTTAATGTTACGAAACCATTAATAATACGAATAAATTTACAGAATAATTAACTAATGCACTCGACAAAAAGAAACAAAATTATAAGCGTCCTATTACTTAAGCACACAAACGTCATGTTAAAAATTTATGAATATTTTTAACAGCCCTAAATGTGTCAGATACATACATACCATAAAATATAAAATGAAATATGCCGAGTGAAAAAAAAAAAATTGCAGATGTCATTAACATATTTTACCTTTTAATGAACATATTTAGACTGAATTATTTATTTTTCGTGCTTGCATAATGAAGTATTGTCTGTCTGTCTGTCATACTACAAACATAAATAAATAGGAAAAACCGAAACGGAATTTTAAATCCAAAAGTTGAAAATGCATATTGATATTCTAACATACAGTTTTAAAAATTTGAATCCTGTAAATAAAGTCCATTCACTTATTCAATAAAGTATTAGGTTGTTATAAATGAAATATCGATTAGTTGTTTGCTATTTCGTTTTCCATATCAACCTAATATTTCTGTGTATTAATATTTATTTTACAATATGATGCTTTACCTAGTACCATATTCGGATATCTAACATTATTAGGTACTTCCATTTTTCCTTATTATGACTGACATAGTTTCTCCAGAATAAAAGTTCTAAACCGAACTCAGCGCTTATATTTTTAGTTATCTCAACTAAAATCTGTTGGAGTTTGACAAGGTCACGTTGAATTATGTTTTATATATATATTAACTACGTCGGGTCGCGAAGAACGTTAAAATCAAAGATCAAAGAAGAACGTTCAATCCTGTTATACGTATAAATAAGAATGTTAACTGTCGACCGCTATGGAATGTCGATAGTAGACAATTATCTGATATTTAATTTACAACAACCCCATAATTACTTCAGTGGAAAAAATGACTGTTAAACACGCAATGCTTTTTACATAATTTTTTTAAGTTTCTTTCAGAGAGAATATTTTTAGTTTTATTGGGTGTTAGCATTTCTACTAATTTTACAAAAACGACTCAGACGACAACTTCACGGAAATACTTAGAATTTTAATTACTGTGAATATAAGATTCTTAAAAAAAAAGGAAGTAATGATCACAAATTATATATTTTGTAAATTTCCGACTGCAAAGAGCGCACTTTTTTATAACTAAAAATACATCACATGTTATTAGTAAAAAAAAAATTATTAGTCTTTATACCAAAAACTGAAATTATTCCCGGTTTATTTGGCTACCAAATAAATTATAAAGCCGCAACAAGATAGGTAGTATCTCAACACCCGGTAAAGACACTCACAATCAGTTCAATAATTTTAGTGTATTAAGGTAGTTGGTCGATAAAACGATTTTTTCAAAGGATTTTAACGAAATTTCTCTAGATATTTATTTATTCCAATACCAATAATACGAGCCCTTACCAAAAAAAAATTGACCACCCAAATTTTGAGAAAAACGACTTCAAAGTTTTATAATTTTAATATGGGCTCTTATGGGAAAATTCAATTTTTTTTGAATAAAATGAAAACGTGTCAAAGGAATTTGATAAAATTTTAATGTTATTTAAAACAAAGTTACAAACCATATTTAATAAGAAATAAAAATTATTGACCACGCCGTTTTTGATATATAATTTAAAAACATCATTTTGCAACGTTTTTACCACGCTTTTTCAACAATATTCTTAAATTGCTACAACATAAGCGCTCGGAAATTAAAAAAAGCAAGTGGTATACAAATATAATCACTGAAGAATATTAATACATTATTTAATTTTTGATAAAAGAACAAATTTTTTTTGAGATATACTTTTGTACCCGACTATCTCAGAGCAACTACGTTAATACCTAATTTTACAACTTCGTTACACCTACAGTGAGAAGCAAGACAAAATAGAGTAATATTACGCCAAACACATTTTCTATGTCTGTAAGTAGAACTAGAAATGACACAGTGATATTACGCATATACTTTAGTGTTAGCTTCGGCCTTCTTGGTCCTTCGTACAATATCAACTTGCTATTACAAATGTAACGACACTTATAACCCAATTGGGACGATCTTTTAATCTGAACAATGGAACTTGTTAGAAAATGTGTTTCAAACTGTACAGTCAGTAACAACTAGTTGCCCATTCATACGATATTAATAAGATGTGGATTTGTATGAACAATGTAATTTTTGAGGATATTAAAATTTATGTATATAATAATTATTAGGGCATATAAAGATTGTACCTACACATGGCTTCCTTTAAATATATTAGAGTAGTTATAGTTACCTATATGAAAAATTAATTTAGAACAGGTGTACTTGAACAGGTGTACTTAAAATACTTATGACGTTATCAAACAAAATAATGTAAAAAGTGAAGCAAATTTAGACGAACATAGTTTTTCTCTTTTTTCTTCCCTAGTCACTTATACCAAAGGTTTGGTTAGGTGATAAAGTCAATTATTGAAGGATAAGGATTAAATCTAATTACTTATAGTAACTTACGCTCTGCGATGCTAGCACCCCAAATGTGAAATTTCGATTGACCAATTACATGATTTTAAAGGTCAGAAAATGGTCATAAAAGGTCAAGTGGTTTCATTAATTGGTCAACAATAGAAAATTTTTTATTAAGGGATAATTTTTTTTAAGTTCATTCAATACTGTATCAGAATTATATATTAATTAGTGATGGGCATAATCGAATGAAAATTAATCGACCAATCGATTATTAAAATATCTTTAGATATCTCGAGATATAATAAAAATATTCGATTATTTTTCATTCGAATGATTTTAGAAAAATATCTCGAGATATTAAATCATTCGATTATTTTTCAATCGAACAGTTTTAAAAATATCTTTTTCATTTATTTTCATTCGATTCTTTTTGTCGATTATTTTCATTCGATCATTTTTATCGACTATGTTTCATTGGGTTATTATTATCAATTATTTTCTTTCGATTATTTCTAAAAATTATTTATTGATTATTTTTATCGGTTATATTATTCAGTTATTGAGATGCGATAAAAAATTAAATTTTAATTTTGTAATTTTTCGGAATCCTTTTGTTGTAATTTTTATTTTCAAATTCAAACCATATGACCATGAACAATACGACCATAATCCACCATTCAGTTCTTTTGTCTTTAGATGGTTTATCATATTATCTTCAAAAATCTTTTTTATAATTTTTTTTATAATATTAATGTCCATTAGAGCTTAAACCATTACTAATTACAGTATTATCAGTTTTTCCATTTTAATAGTCGGCATTTTAACACGCTGATGGTCATAATCTATAATTACGAAACACGCCACTAGCGCAGTATTTTGACAACTAATACACTTTATTTATATAGAATTGTTGACGTAGTACAGCATTGTGTCTCAGTTAGGTTTTACTTGACGGTGCACATACAGCGCCCATGACCATTAAAGTATCAATAAGGAGCACCCCTGCTAGGTTGTGCTATTCATTTTATCCAAAACATCGCATCGCCAATCATTGTTATCCTTAAACCTTTTTTTTTTATTTAAACTGTTGTCCGTTTTCAATAGATATGACCCACTAAATAATTATTACCTGGTATTTAGTAGGATCACTTAAAAGAATCGAATTTGTTTTATCTCAAGATATTTTTAAAACTGTTCGATTGAAAAATAATCGAATGATTTAATATCTGGAGATATTTTTTTAAAATCATTCGAATGAAAAATAGTCGAATGATTTTATTATATCTCGAGATATCTCGAGATATTTTAATAATCGAATGATCGATTAATTTTCATTCGATTATGCCCATCACTAATTAATATCTAATTCTGATACAGTATTGTGACCTTGAAAACTTTATCCCTTAATAAAAAATTTTCTATTGCTGACCAATTAATGAAACCAATTGACCTTTTATGACCATTTTCTGACCTTTTAAATCATGTCTTTGGCCAGTCGAAATTTCACATTTGAGTGCTAAAGTTTTTTGAATGACCTTGGAAAAACTTCAAACCTTAGTAAAAAATTTTCTATTGCTGACCAATTAATCAAACCCCTTTTATGACCATTTTCTGACCTTTTGAATGATCTAATTGGTTTTCCAAAATTTCACAATTGGGGTGCTAAAATTTCTGAATGACCTTGAAATATTTTAACCCTTAATAAAAAATTTTCTATTGCTGACCAATTAATGAAATCAACTGACCTTTTATGACCATTTTCTGACCTTTTAAATCATGTAATTGTTCAATCGAAATTTCACATTTGGGGTGCCAACATCACGGAGCCAGTAACTTAAGTTTGCACGTCTGATCTAGCTTTATTTATTAATGACGTCATTATACACTATTACTTAACTACAAGTATAACTATGTAGAAAAAAGTATTTTTACAAAATGATAATATAAAATTTTATTTTTATGTGTTATCTGTCTATAAATTTTTGTAGAAATTATAACACAGAGAGTGTGTTTGCTATTGGTCAATACCAAACTCTACGGTAGTTCTAGCGATTACACAGATGCTGTGTATCCGGATTGTAAAATGTTAAAATAATAATAACAATAAATAAAGTACCTATTAACAAATAATAGACTTAGAATAATTAACAGGATAATTTATATCCTGGTTGAAGGTTCCTACGGGATATGAATACGAAACTAACTTTTTTCTTTAAATTACTTGTCTGTATTCTGTTTTATTGCGTCTAAATACTACATAAGTCTTCATGTGTCTAAAAAATATATAATTAACCTGTTTCATTTTTCAGAAAATAAAGGACGAACCAGGTCAATACGGGCGTTCGGATCATTACACACAAAAGTTATATTGGATACCTAACCTATATTCAAATTCAAATAGCTAGTAATTTCTCTTATGTCAAGTATATAATATAATAATTACCTTATGGTTTTATAACTTTTGCGTGCAATGATCCGAACACCCTCACCGGTCTAGTCGATTTTTAAATATAAATTTTGAACAAATTGGTATGGTGGCAGGTCAACATAAAGGATCAAGAATACTTCCTCTTTTTTAAATACATAAATTTTATGATTTTTTAAGTGAATGCTATTGTTCGATTATTTTTTCTCAATCCGTATGCTATAAATCAGAATTTTTTATGTGATTTTAAAAGAAAATCCTGATGTCCTTTGCAGTACAAGAATTTTAATTTGTATGTCGTGGGAAGACTCATCAAAGATACGAATTAGATTATATTAGTATCTGAGCTTTGAACCCTTTAGACTACCTCTTAATAAAAATCTTACTAGAACTAATAATAAAAAGCTCGAGATAAAAAATATTCTAAATTTGTCTTCTAATCTTTCATGTGTGAGGTTTTTCCTTTAGAAAACCGGGATAAAACTATTGTATATATTAATTCACAATAAGGTGGTTCAACCGCTTTGATATAATTACGATAAATTCCATGTTTCTACAAAACGATTTTTCGAAAAATACAGAGCAGTAATTTAATATTATTTCTAAATTCCTTAGTTAACCAATAAACAATCTAAAGAAAATCAACATGAATAATTTATGAAATAGTAGCTCATTTCCCAAGGAACCTTCAATCTGTATAAAGATTATACCATATATTTATTAGTTTAAGGTATATGCCAATACTAAATTTGATTAAAATTGTTTGAGTAGTTTTGAGATTATTTTCTATCGTAACAGTAGGCGACAGGAACTTTCAAACAGGATACAGATTATTCCATTATTTATTAAAAAGCATATCATATAAATACGCATCTAAATCAAATTTAACTGAAATTCGTTCAATAATTTTGAGGTGACTCATTAATTTAGCCTGTTTCCCACTGGAACTCTTAACTGGGATAAAAATGTTTCTATCAGTTATTCCAAAGTGTATAAGTTTATATACGAAATCAGACTGACATCGCTTCAGTAATTTTGACTTGACTGAATAATTTATTTTGTATCCCTCGGAGCCTTTAATCGGGATAAAAATTTTCTTTCTGTTATTTCAAAGTATCATATAAAAGTGTCCTTACTAAATTTAATTGAAACCAGTTTTGTAGTTTTACACTAATTAGTTTCATACTTTCATATTAATATCCCGCAGGAACCTTCACCCAACATATAAATTATCCTATCAGTTATTTTAAGCCATAAAATATTTCTACTAAATTTTGTTGAGATCGGTTTAAAAATCTTTGATACCAGTTAATTTGTTATTTACTTCGCAATTTTTCTAAATGAGTCTAGCGAAATTATAATAGCACTGAAATTTACTAGGTGTATCGTAAGAGACAACCACAGTTAACAATATTTGGTTTTTTTATAATTTGACTAGTGTTATTATAATAAAACTGTTTTGACAATATAGCTGCAACTGACATATATATATATATATATATATATATATATATATATATATATATATATATATATATATATATATATATATATATATATGTATGTATGTATATTGTATACATATAAATATACATATAGTATACCGTAACTGCGGGTTACGTGAGTCCAGATTTGCAAATCATCTGAGAATCTCAAAGATTGAGCGTAACTGCTATAATTATTTGCGATAGAAAATTCAGTATATTAATCTATTAATTATGACTACGGTTAGTTTATTATATAATATGGATCTTTTTCTTATGGCTCATAAATTTTATAGCTTTTTAGATTTTGGGCTCAAGTTAACCTCAAGATCGGGTTACTTGAGCCCAAACCTAAATTTCCAGGTGATTTTCATTTGAAAACAGTTTGAGACCATGTAGGATGTTGGTTGGTAATTAAAACATGGTACAAACATATAAGGAACTTTACTTATTCAATACTCTAATCGCAGCATCCTGCATAACGTAACGAATTTCCGTTTACAAAAATTAGTCTTTCTCAGAAACTAGTTGATCTAGAATAATAGTTTAAAGACCCTTTTGTGTGATTTTTTCTCCTCGTTCCAATAATAGTGTAAAAATTTTTGAATAAGGAGAAATTTTGGATAAAAGTTAATTTTTTTCATGAAAATTTCCAAAAATAACATCTTTTGGGCATCGGACGTGCCTGGTTAATGAACTTGTTCAACGGTTTAGGACTTTTGGGAATTTCTGCTATAGTCTTGCACCATTTTATACCAAAGTTATAATGGGCTGAAGTTACCCTAATTTTAAGGTTATTTTACTGATTTATCAAAACCTTAATTAAAAAATTAACGAAATGGTTGGCATATGAACATATCTCAATTTAGTTTAGTAATGAACAAGGTATTAAAATTATACACTTACCTTCCTTTGTGGACTACCACAATTATTTTTACAGTGAAAAGTTAGCAACGTAACAAAACATCAATTTCAACCAGAGAGTATACAACACTTGCCTCACCTCTAGTGTCAATTTTCAGAACTACCTGAACTTAAACACCGTAAACCTACTGCTGTTACCTATTAGCTAAACATCTAACTTACTTCTACTACTGACTTATATAAGCACAAAACAGAAAATAATACTTTTTCCGTTTTGGGCTCAAGTTACACCACAGGGGTTAAGTAACCCGCAATTACGGTACATATAGTAAATGTATACATATATTTTTTGCTACTGATTTTCTGTAAAATATTTTGATGGGGTTAGTTGATGCATCGGTTGAAATGAAAAAGTAGCTAAACACATCTTACCCCCTGCCCCTTGCTGTTTGGCGGGAAACCGGAAATTTCAAATTTGTGAATTTTAAAAACTGGTAATAATTTAAAACTTAATGGTCACTTCCTCATGAAATTTTGGTATAGGATCGAAATTAGGTTTAGTAAACATATTTAGATAGCTAAATAACAGAGTCTGTAAAAATAAAGCCTAAAAACCCACTTTTCCAAAATACTACTTTAAGTGGCCCTAAATTGAAACGAATTCTAGCAAAATAACAAATATACCATTCTTTGAAATCTGCTTATTCTTAAAATCACAATTATTATCAAAATATTGCTACAAATATTGGTCTTTCAAAAGAAAAATTAAAAATTTGTCATAAAAAAGTCTCTGGAGCTTTATGAAAGATACTGTATATATATATATATATATATATATATATATATATATATATATATATATATATATATATATATATATATATATATATATATATATAACTAGCAAACGGCTATTTTGCGTACAGAAATGTGTGCGCCAAGTTAGTACTTCTCCCGCATGAGTAATAAAAAATTACTTAATATGTATGTATTGCTTTTGTTATAAAAGTAAGTTCAATTTTTTTAAATTTTTAAATTTACTATTCGCCTACTTCTCTTATAGTATAAATATAAAGCATTTTAAACACATTAAACAATACCATTGAATTCCGATGTAAAAAAGGGAGAAGTGGGAGGAAAAGTAATGTGGAATCCCTAAAAGGCATTAACTGGATGCTAACTCAATACATGTACAAAATTTCAGCCCTCTACATTTACTCAAAGAGTCTCTAGACGTGTTAGAAAAATGGCAAAAAAATCAAAGAAACCCCCAAAAGGCACTCCCTTGATACTAACTCAATCCGAATACAAAATTTCAGCCCTCTAAGTTTATTTGGGTGACCTGTGTGAGTGGTATAAACGTAGAAAACGTCGAAAAATCATGAAATTGTAACTTAAAAATGAGGGGGGTGGGGTAATCTATTAAAACCTACAAAAAACACAACCTAGGTACAATCTCTATCAACACACCAAATTTCAACCCCCTATGTTAATTCTGGGAGGCTGGCGGCGTGTTAGATCCAAAATCATTTGTTCCCCTCTACTCCCTCCAAATCATCCAAGGAAGCTGAATTTTGGATATGTTGTAGACAATTGACCGAAACATTATTTCCAACCGGCTTGGAAAAGTTCTATTCTATTACACATTTAAAAGGTAGCGGGAATAAATAAATATATATATATATATATATATATATATATATATATATATATATATATATATATATATATATCAGAGTTTTTTTTCGGAATCGTGTTCTACGGGTCCGAAAACGGAGAATATCGCCCCTACTCTCGCCTCTCGCCGTTCTTATAGTATAGGCTGTATAAGTCTAATTTTTTCAAGAAAAAATTCGACTAATTATATCAATTAATAAATTTTTTCTTTAAAATAAAGATTTAATTTGACTAACATGGTTGACGTTGGATTCAGCACCTATTAGAATTATTATTTTGACAGTTGACGTATAGAGAATGTTCCATCTAGAAAACATTGTGTGACACAATGCATTTTCTTTTTTTTCATAAAAAAAAACTAATTTTTTTTAAATTTTATTGCAAAACTATTCTTTTAATTGCATCTAAAAGCAATTAAAAGGTTAAAATTTAAAAAAAATTAGTTTTTTGTGCAAAAAAACTAAATGGAAAACATTCATTATATGTTTTACCACATTTGTCGTCGAAAATGGCGGGCACAGTTTTTTGAAATAATGTCAAAACCGCGTGGTTCCGGCTTCTAATTTTATTTTAATTTTTACGAAAAAGATAGGCCGGTGGGTTCGGTTTTTTTTTATTAAAAAATAATACAAAGTATAAGGTTCATAAAACTATTTTTTTTCTCACGAAAGTTGGATAAAACATGATAAATTTTACAAATTTCTTCGTAGCTAAGCTACTTCCGACTCAAGCAACACACAGTAAATGAGAACATTAACATTAATTATTTCGTTTGATTTGTCCGTGACATACAATTTTTTTTCGCTAATCGATGCAGAATCGTCTATTATTTAACATATTCCAAACTCAATGGAAAAAGTTGGAATTTTCTTTTTTTGTATACATCCTTAAGTTTACTCTTTGTTTTTCAATTTCACTGATATCTACTCAACTTTATAATACAATAATAACAAATTACGCTGGCTGAAAAGATGAAAAATTAAACATTTAAAAAATATTCAATTATCCAACTAAGCAGTCTAATAAATTTAATAAACAAAAAAAAATGTACCTAACATTTAACTCAAAAGAATTACAAACAGTAAAAAGTAATGATAAATATAATCCTCTATATGAAGAAAGAAATGATTAATTTTAAGGATTATAATGGGATTATAATGTTGACGAGAAATATCGCACAATGCAAACTTAAATTGTAATGACATACACATTCAGACAAACACACAGCCACACAGCGAGTCGAAGTCAGATTACAAACAGTTCAACCATTCCCCATTTCTCGGGATCCGTCAACGTCCACATTCGCACCCGTCAACTCCGACAGTACCCTCATCCATATCTATTCCTATTCCATATTTATTCTGAACGCTCCCGTACACAAACACAATAACATAGCAAGCAACGAAAAGAAAGTATTGTGCGACATTAAGAAAATATTATCTGTTAAAAGATAACTATTATTAAAAAAGATGACGAGAGTAAAATAAAAAAAGGTACACACACCAAGAGCTTGATTTCAGAAGAAAATTAATTGTCCAAAGTATGGGATCTATTAAAATACCTATTTAACGCATGCGTATTCACTCACACATTGTTGTTAATATGTAACATAAATTTTACCGAGCTCATAGGCTTGTGTCAATCAATTTCGAATCGAATAGAATTGAATACTATTATTCAATTCGAATTTCGAATTAAATAACACATAGCTGACATTTAGTTGAAATTTATTTCGTAGAAATCCATATTAGAAAATATGCGAACGTTTATTTCGTTTTTCAGCAAAATAAAATTTTCGACTATCACCTCATCTTCAGGTGAATCATAACTATAGAAATTTATTTTTGGGAACAACCCTTTATATGACGTTTAGTGGATATATATATATATATATATATATATATATATATATATATATATATATATATATATATATATATATATATTAAAGACGAAACACACCAGTACGATAGACCATAACATGATCTCAGTTTGATCGGACTGTAACACGTGGGCAATACGGTGAAATTGGTCATTCACACCAAACCAGTTAAATCGTAAAACTATTTAGATAAAAATGCGACACAAACGTACAATGATGGTACTTAAGTTTTGGTACGTGACATACTTTGAAACTATATAGGAGGCTTATAATATAATTTTTTCTACTCCTACTATTAAAAGTAACATTTTGTGCACGGCTAACTATATGTAAAAATTAACAATTGCCCACACTGTGCGGAAATACAGTGGGAAATTATTTCCCACGCCTTAACATAATAAAAGAGTAGGCTGTTCCGTTAGTTTAATATATAATATATAGAAATAATACTAAAAATATACTTATTATTATTGATTGTTTATTATTGTTTCTATAGTTTCAAAGTATGCTTTGGCAAAAATTTGAACATCTTAGCACTGACATTATACATTTAAAAATTTTTACTACTTATTTAAATTTTATTTTAATTATTTAGGTTAAATTTTACGAAAAAAAATGTGCTCCTAGAAAAAGTATAGTGTAAAATACGTGGGAAAAGCTTATTTCTCACTTATTTTACAATATACTATTATTATTTTACTTGATCTTTATCCAAACGCTTAAGTAGATAATAACAAAACGCAGTTAAGGTGATATCAATTTTAGACAAAAAAATTTGATATATATATATATATATATATATATATATATATATATATATATATATATATATATATATATATATATATATATATATATATATATATTTTGGTCAGTTTGTTACGTTTTTCTCTTTTGCGTCAAGTATACAATATAATTTCTTTATGGTTTTATAGCTTTTGCAATAAAATTTGTTTGTTCAACGGTTTTATTAACCATACTTCAAAATTGATCGGATGGTTGATTGCGCTAACTAGATCGAATTGGTGCGAACACGTACATTGAAATAAATGTATTTAATTGATCGTACGGTCGACCGTCTGTCTATTGTCAACCGGACCTGTCAGTCCAAATCTTAAAAATAAACGCAGGTACAACTACATCTCTATGCGTGTAAATTTTATGAAAAATATGGCATATGATGTTTTGTGAATGTAGATAGGAATAGCTCCGTAGGGTGTTCATTTATTTAAATAAAACAGCGTATGAAATTTTATAATATTGTATCTGACAATAAGCGTTAATTGAAAAAGTAATATATGTAGGTAAAATTCAGAAAGATTAGAGATTTGAATATAACTGAATGAGTTGTCCAAAAAGCAAAAGACTTGACGATCAGTCCTTTAAATAATATATTATTTAACGTATTCCCTTCCAGCTGCATACTACAAATGAAACTTAAGAAAGCAAGAAAAATGAAAAATAATTAACACAGAAACCAATTTATTTAAAATTCTTTCGAAAACAGATTAATCCATAACAATTTATATTAAAGCTGACAATAATTCTTATGTAATTTTCGCGACATACAATCATTTAATGGAAAAGACAAACAGACTTTGAAATTTACCTCCACGGTTGTACACATTCATCCAGATAGCGACTGAACTGGATAAGGTTTGGCTAATCTACAATAATAGAGTCAGTCTCTCGTAATTAATACAAAACGAGGAATGAATACGTATGTTTCATTGCATTTTACAAGTCAGATTTAACTGTCAGCATAACAAATATTATATTGTTATATTAATTCAATAAAAATTACGAAAATAACTCGTCTTATCTTCACTACATATAGCTCTATGTCTCTTCTCTGTTGCTATGTTATCAGTCAGACAAACAGGATAATTTTTTTTAATTTTGGCTTATCATACTTTTGTTATTGTAAAAAAAAGATATTGTTATACGGTGTCTTTTCTGAAAGGACAAAATTTACAAAAAAATAAACTGTACTACATGTTGGTTGGTTTCAATTGTGTTATTTATTTGATAAAGTTTATTCGATTGTGTTTACCTCTGTAATAGTGAACAAGTTTTCAAAATCGGTCAGTTATTTAATTTTTGACACATTTGGGTCCCACTGACGCTGTCGAACCTTACATAACCTAATCTATATCTATCTAAAATAGTTTAGCTCTCTAACAGTGGAAAAATTTTCAAAATCGGTCGGTTAGTTTATTTTTGGCGATTTTAAGATCCCAGAATCTTGGCCGACCTCATACAACATATAACCCAAATCCATCTAAAATAGTTTACCTCTGTAGCAGTGAAAAAATTTCAAAATCGGTCACTTATTTCATTTTTGACACATCTGGGTCCCATTGACCCTGGCGGATCTTACATAACGTAATCTATATCAATCTAAAATAGTTTAGCTCTGTAACAGTGAAAAAATTTTCAAAATCGGTCGGTTAGTTTATTTTTGGCGCCTTTAAGATCCCAGGACCCTGGCCGACCTCATACAACATATAAGCTGTATCTATCTAAAATAGCTTATCTCTGTAAGCAGTGAAAAAATTTTCAAAATCGATTGGGTAATTAATTTTTGGCGTTTTTAGGTCGCCAAAACCTTGACGGATCTCATATATCTTAAATGCATTTAAAATTGTTTAGCTTTCTAACATTAATAATTGTTAGTGAAAAAATTTTCAGAATCGATGAATGGAAAAATAAAGCCCAAAAATTTGCTTTTCCAAAATTCGACTTTAAGTAACCCTAAATCTAAAACTGTTTTATTAATTCTAGCAAAATAAAAATTAACCCCGTCTTAAAAGTTTGCTTATATATAACATCACAGTTATTATCAAAATATTGGGACAGATATTGGTTTTTCATTAAAAAAATTTATTTTTGTTATAAAAAAACGCGTCTCTGTAACATTGGAGTTCTAATAAGCATGAACAATTATCATCACTTTATTTTCTTTGTAATTTGTAGTAAAGATATGCAGTAAGCTAATTCCCTATGAAAATCTTTTAAGAATAATTCAAATAAATGATCCCAATCCTTTAAAACTGCTAGAAATTTTCTTACTATTTAGGTAGTTATTAAGGTACGTAAGGGTAATATGGCCAGTCAGTTAATATGGCCACTTTCTTATAACTCCGAAACTACGAGGAATTAATTACAGATAACACTGTTAGTATCGACTGAACAGTAAGCAATATCACACTACAAGACCGGGTGGCTGTATGTTGTCTGTGGGATTTTTAAAAAGAGAAAACGTTATTCTCGTGTGCGGTTATATACTTGTTTATAAATTTTACTTCAAAGAAATTGAGCGCGTAAAATTTAAATTAAATAATTGTGGCATTGAAATAAAGATAAGTGCGTTGCATTTTTAATTCTAGGTCTGATATCGAAAGTGTTTTTTATAAAAAACGGATATTTTTTTGATACAGTGGATTTTTTAACAACAGATTCTAACCTGTTAATATAGACACTGTGGCCCAGGAGTTAATAAAACAAATTTCAGTTGAAATAATCTGATGTGGATAAACCTGGTCCCACATCTGATGTGGATAAACCTGGTCCAAAATCTGATGTAGATAAACTTGATCCAAAATCTGATGTGGATATACCTGGTCTGACTTCTGAAGACAAGGATGATCTCATATGCTCAAGTTGCGAAGATTAATAATTTACTGAGTATTTTTTTTTTTTTATTGTTAAAAGAATTATTCGTTAAATTATTTAAATAAATGTGCTGACTTTCTTAAAATTTTACATAATGTTGATGTGGCTAGAGTTGGCCATATTTTCACCTATGTACGGAAATATGGCCATTTTACACAATTTTTAAAAAACCAAAAATTTCTAAAAATTAAAAACTGAATCTTCCTAATTTATTATAACATTAATAAACCATTAGTCGTAGAATAATGTGGTATTATTTATTTTCCTCTTTTATTTGTTTTCAGATAATTATAATGCTTCAAACCTTAAGGTGGCCATATTACCCTTACGTACCTTATTAATATTATCAATATTGCCGTGATTTTTGTGTATCATGACTATATTGATAATAAAATTTATTAATAAAATATCAAATATTACCAAAAATTCTAGTAATTTTTATGAACTGGAATATCATTTATTTGAATTATTCTTACCAAATTTTTTTGTGAAATTAGCATAATAGGTATCTTTGCTACTAACTATAAAGAAAATACACTAATAATAATTGTTCATGCTTATTAGAACTCCAATGGTAGAGAGATATGTTTTTTTAGTACAAAACTAAATTTTTCTATTGAAAGACCAATATCTATAGCAATATTTTGATAATAATTGTGATTTTATGAATAAGTAGATGTCAAAGAATGCTATAATTTTTATTTTGCTAGAATTTGTAAAATTATTTTGAAGTTAGGGCCACTTAAAGTCGCATTTTGGAAAAGCGAATTTTTGGGCGTTAAGTTTGCAGATTATGGTATTTAATTGTCGGAATATGTTTACTAGACCCAATTTTGATCCGATGCCAAAATTTCACGTCGAAGTTATCAATAACTTTGAAATTATTACCATTTTTCGTAATAAACAAATTTAAAATTTCCGGTTTCCCGCCAAATAACAAGTGGGGAGTGAAAAGTGTTTAGCTACTTTTTCGTTCCAATCGATGCACCAACTAACCCCAGTAAAATATTAATATTAAAGTACAAAAAAAAAAATATATATATATATATATATATATATATATATATATATATATATATATAATATATACATATATGTATATATATATATATATATATATATATATATATATATATATATATATATATATATATATATATATATATATATATATATATATATATATGTGTGTGTGTGTGTGTGTGTGTAGGGCCCCCCTATGGAAGTTAAGAGCTGAAATTTGGTAAGTGGGGCTCATTCCGATGCACAACAATATTATCAAAGTGGGGTCAAATTTTGCATCCGACCAAACTTTTAAGTAGGTGGTTGAGGGGGGGGGGGAAGCAACGAAACAATAAAACTTTTCCAAACCAGTTGGAAATAATTATGTACAATATATCGAAAATTCAGCCAAATTTGGTATGTTGATAAAGTTCGTACCTAGGTTGTGCTTTTTGGAGCTTTCAATATTTTATCCCATCCCCACCATTTTTAAGCTACAATTTCATGCTTTTTCGACATTTTCAAAGTTTGTACCACTCGCACAGGTCACCCAGATAAACCTAGAGGGTTGAAAGGTTGTACTCGGATTGAGTTAGTATCAAGGGGGTGCATTTTGGGGGGTCCCAACTTTTAACCTTTACCTCCACCATTTTTATACCAAAAAGAACATGATTTTTCTTGTTTTTTAACAGTTTTGTTCGGGTCAAAATCTCCCCAAACAAACTTAGAGAGCTGAAATTTTGTGTACAGGTTAAGCTAATAGCCAGCCACTGCTTTTTAGAGTTTTCAACTTTTAACCCTTATCCCCACGATTTTTACGCCAATATTTCCTTGATTTTTTTGCTTCTTTTCTAAAACGTCTAGGAACTCTCTAAGGAAATCTAGAAGGCTGAAATTTTGTACATGTATTGAGTTAGTATTCAGTAAGTGCCTTTTAGGGCTTCCACATAACTTTTCCCCCTACTTCTCCCATTTTTACATTGGAATTCAATGGTATTGTTAAATGTATTCGGTCATTACACGCCACTTCATCCAGGTCATGTCACCCATGACCTCAGATTTAGCTGAAAATTTTTTTATTTGTTTATTTAACCATCCTAATCATCTGTACAAAATTTAAAAAATTATCTCTAATAGTTTTCAAGTTACGAATTTTTGAAATTTAGCCAAATAGCGTTAAAATGGTGTTTGTCTGGTATCATTTTTGGCGACGTTATTATATTAAAAAAATCCATAACTTCTGTAATATTAAACATAAAGCAATAATTTTTTTCATCAAAATGTTCAGAAAAGTCAGGAGATTACAGGAAAAATAAATTTGGTTAATTATCACTTCATGTTTCTATGTAATGCTTTGTTAGACTTAAATTTTGAGACATTTTTTAATCGATAAACAAAAAATCCGTGATTATTGACCAAAGGCATAGCAATAACCGTAGTAACTGTTTTTTTTTTTTTTTTAAATTTATTCTAAAGATGTAAACTAAAATAATCTGGAACAAAAATAATGGTTTTTTACTTGCTGATATTTTTCAGACACGTCCGACGTCTGGAAGTTCAAAAAACGAGTTTTTTGGAATAATTTCCCAAAATTCAAAATTTTTGTTTACACCATTGGAAAGAGCAGAAAAAATCAAATAAAAAAGGTCTTTAAACTATTATTCTATGTCAACTAGTTTCCAAGAAAAACAAATTATTATAAATGGAAATTCGCTATGTTATGCAGGATGCTGCGACAGTGGTATATACGGCGAGCATTTATAAAAGTTAGTTTTATGTACTTGGAAACTAGTTGACATAGAATGATAGTTTAAAGACCATTTTTATGTAATTTTTTCTCCTCTTTCCAATGGTGTAAACAAAAATTTTGAATTTTAGGAAATTATTCCAAAAGGCTCGTTTTTTTTTGGCTTCCAGACGTCGGACGTGTCTGAAAAATATTAGCGGGTAAAAAACCGTTATTTTTGTTCCAGATTATATTAGTTTACATCTTTAGGGTAAATTTAAAAAAAAAAAATTGCCACGGTTACTGCTATGCCTTTGATCAATAATTACTTTTAAAGATTTTTTGTTTATCCATTAAAAAATGTCTGAAAATTTAAGTCTCACAAAGCATTACATAGAAACGTGAAGTGATAATTAACAAAATTTATTTTTCCTGTAATCTCCTGATTTTTCTGAACATTTTGATGAAAAAATTATTGATTTATGTTGAATATTACAGAAGTTATGGATCTTTTTATAACGTCACCGAAAGTGATACCACAGAAACATCATTTTAACCCTATTTTGCTAAATTTCAAAAATTCATAACTTGAAAACTATTAGAGATAATTTTTTTAAATTTTGTACAGATGATTAGGATGGTTAAATAAACAAATAAAAAAATTTTCACCTAAATCTAAGGTCATAGGTGACATTTTATGTTTTTATTGTATGATTTTAAAAGAAATGACCCATTTTAAATGCATTATATTTAGTCTAAAACAAGTAGGCGCATAGTAATTTTAAAAATTTAAAAATAAAAATGAACCTACTTTTATAACAAATGCAATACATAAATATTAAGTAATTTAAAAATGTTATTAAAATCACTGTTTATTTATAAAGTAGGAATTTTGGATTTCTATTTATTTATAAAATAGAAATTTTGGATTTTTTTGGAAAGAAAATATATCTTCATAAAGGCCCTCCAGTTTACTATTTAAGGTCCTTTTTTCATATTTAAAAATAAAACACAAAGGCAACTGGCGGATAAGCATGCGTAGGAATGCCCTCGTACGAACTGTGTTGGCTTTTTTCCTGCTAACTGCTACCGGCACAAAATTTAAATTTACTGACATTCAGCCCTTAAAACTAAAAACCTTTTTTTACAGCCCCGATCAGTCGGATATTCATCATCAGTTTTGAAACCACCAAAATGACAAATGAAATTTCGCTTATAGACATTCAATACCGAAGATGAAGGGAAAAATTCGACTTCCGTGACGGTGCATGTGGTTAACAAAATTCTATTTCTTTATTATTTAAAATCGAATTAAAAAGTATTAAGTATTGTGTAACATTTTTCGTTTACTGATAAAATAAAATATGTATATCTCCTCATAAAATTTTGTAAAACTACGCTCGTTGCTCTAAATGTTTTTTCGTAATTTTTATTTTGTATAAACAAACTAATTTTTATTACCTGCTTAACATAGATTTATGTTCAATTGTTTAATGTGGATACCTGAATACACTATCACTAAAGCGAGGATTCTATTGTGCAGGTCAACCATAAGAAAAAACAACTAGTAGGTCTTCAATTCAAATTCGTAGAATGGATTAATTCAGTTCGCCGATACAGATACTCTCATATATATTGGATTAATCCATTCTACGAATTTGAATTAAAGACCTACTAGTTGTTTTTTCTTATGGAGTAGGTATATTTAAATTTATATATATATATATATATATATATATATATATATATATATATATATATATATATATATATATATATATATAGAGAGAGAGAGAGAGAGAGAGAGAGATAAAAATAAAACATTACAAAAAGATCATTCACATCTATTCATTAAGCTGTCGTATTTATTTACAGTAAAAGTAAATAAACACCTGGTGATATATTTTTAAAATATACATTTTTGCAAGTCAGAAAACTAAGGAAGACGAAAAAGTAAGTAAGGCGCGAGCTAGTAAGATTTCAAAACGATATTAAAAATATATATTTTATTCTGAATATTTACTAGTATTCAATAAAAGAAAAAATTTAAATATATGTATTTCAATAAACCACATACATATATTTTTACAGTGAGTTTAAAAAAGTTAAACATAAAATTGGTGAACGGAAATTTAACTAAAATTAAAAACATTTTCATTAAATAATCAAAATTGATACTTTACATTATTGATTAAAGCGATGTAAAAATGAGTAATCATTAACTTTAAATTTTACTGTGAAAACAAAATGAATATTTTATCATGTCTTCTACGATACTCCTTGTGATTACTCTACGCATACCCAACCAAACATAATATGTATTAAAACTTTAAGAAAAATATTCCTATTAACCTATATTAATTAAAAATACCAAAATTGTGAACATAACCCCAAAATAATATAAATAAAATACCCTTCAAGTTGTGCTTCAAGGTAAATAAAGTGTTTCCCGATACTATAGTCTACATGCACATATACATATACAGCTGAACCTTTTATTATGTGGTTGATAGAGGCCGCATTAAAACATCAATAGCTATAAAAAGTTTAGTTCGGTCCAGACACTAAAAAAAAAAAAAATTTTATGTGGTCCTGATCCACCGGATTCATTGAAAATATTTGGTTTCATCGAAAATATATAACTCACAACGCTCAAAAGCTCACGTTACTTTTTTTTCTAAACAAGATAAAGCATTAATTTACACATGAGAACATTTTATTTCATCATTATAATATGAAAATTGTGAAAAATACATATATAAAAAAAATTTAATGTAACATATTTTTATACAATATATTGATTAAGTGCTTAAAAACCATTAAAAATTAATTTTTTCAAAAAAACTTATTATAGTTAATATTTAAGCTTCTTACTAGCAGCTGATTTTAACCCGCATTATGTATTTTAATGACCATTTTTTTAAAAACCGCATAAAAGAATCGCATTAAAAATGTTGTACAAAGAAAGACCGCATAAAGAAACGTTTAGCTGTATAATTAGACACTAAACTTGTGTCGTATTTTAATCTAAATAGTTTGGCGATTTGACGCCACACGCCACAATCTGGTAAAGTTGCGATGGTGTTACGGTCTGTCGTATCGGCCTCTTCGATCTTTTAAGAGTGTTCTTTCAAATTCTTTCTTTTTTCAATAAGATGTACAAGCTATTGAAAATATTTTTCCCACTGTCCCCACTCTAAATTATATTAGTGACAGATTAAAAATATTATAGGAGGGAATTGTAGAACAAATAGTTGCAATTTTACACTTAAAGATAATATTTTGCAACAGTAAGTGAAAGTACTTCCTTCTTGAACTAAATTACTTTTAAATTTACTATAAATCTACTATATCCTATGTATTATATTAAGTACAAAACCTTGTGAGCATTTTACTATACGAGTAATTTTCAGTGAATAATTCTAACATTTAAATTTAAATTGAAAACTTCTTGCATGATTGTGACTGTAGGTGTGTGCCTGCCAAAAAAAAAGCCTGTATATGGAACAAAGAAAGAGGCAATATTTGAGAATGGTCGCTATAAGGTTTACTTTATTACTATATTCTTTCTTTTTCATGTTTTCCATTTGTTAGGTTCCCTATGGATAATATTTAATATTAATGAAATAAAATAAGTAACGATATTATAAATCTTTTTACCTTTCTTAAATTTTGTGTGTTCACGAAATATTTCAAGATCGTATCCATGTATTTTTTTCTTCAACAGACGTAACTTACCTGCAAAAAGAGAAAAAGAAAAATTAAAAATTAATAAAATTTTTGCAAAATTAAAGCTGCCATCCAAAATAGCCTGTACGAGTATGCGATATTTTTCTTCTTGTAGGGTGGTACACGCGTAACAGCATAGAAATATCTTACATAGAGGATGTTTTATAAAACAATATTATTTAAGGTTGTGGCTATTATGGTCACTTGCGGTTAGAACAAGTTTTAGATATTACGTCATCTTTAAAAGTTCATAATATGCAATTTGAAATAAAATTTAAATTATCGAGTGTTTATCCTGGTGGGTGTTCCAAACTGCGGTGTTTATCATGATGTTGCTTTAGTTTAAAGTATTGATCAGTCTACAGATTTTAGGAAAAAGATACTAAAAAATATTACTTTAAAAAAAAGAAAAAAGAAGAATAGTTTTCAAATGAATTTTTCTGCAAGTTCACGAAGTTTACAAAGAAAAGTTACATCAAAATTCAAAAAGATAAAAATCCAAAAAATCCGAAAAATAAGCTCATTTCAAGATCAAAACAAAAATTATTAGGTACTATTAAAAATTAGATAAAAAACGTTCCATTTCTTTTCCAAGGAAATTGGTTAAAATTAATGTAATAACTCAACTTATAAGTAAAATTCGATTTGCAAAGTTGATTTGTAATCATTCATCTGTTACAAAATCATACGCTTAAAAATATTTTTAATTTCCGTGTGTGCCATCACGTTCCATCATCTCTGTACATACTCTTAGCTGGTTTCATTTATTTGATTCCCATAACATTATATAAAAGGATGGAGTCAGTAAAAATTACCCCAGTATGAAAAACCAAGCGTCTGTCTTACAAGGAGATGTAGGTACCAAAGTGAAATCACAATTTTTATGAAACTTTCTTTGCCGGTATGTAGAAAAAGCAAAAATAAGGGATCCATATATTTTATCGTCCATCTTTCACTTTAATGTGGTGAAACCGTTCCCCAAATATGGGGATTCAAATTGTATTTATTAAGATATCTAAAAAAATTTAAGAGATAAAGGAAAACTTTAAATTGACGACATATTCCTCTTTGAAAGACAAATTCACCTGTATAGGTTAAACCAGAGTCGGGCTTATAAGAGGGGTTAGAGGGCCGAAAATAGGGGTAAACTTTCTTGTACAGCCTGAGTGGTTCAATGTATCAAATTTTCAACATTTGGATTTTTGCGTTATTTCAAAATATGTGTGACATTTAAAACACGTACACGGAGAGAAAAATCATATAATTTTTGTAGATAAAATTTCAGAAAAATTACCATGCTCTCTTATAATGCGTGCGCGATCGACGACCAAAGTAAAAGATATTTTACGATCATGTAAATATTATTAAATTGAAACGTAAAAAGTATTAGCCATGGCTTCATAAAAATTGTCGTGCTAGTATGGTAAAATTTATTGTGCTAACACAACTTCTATCACACTCTTATGCATATATGTTATAGTTTAATTCTTGTTATTGTACTCTTTCATTTGCGCATCTGACCCGCAACCTTATGTTGTTTGGGCTGTACGCACTGAGGAACAATCGATCTTTTCCGACCTTTGATTCTTTATGATGCATACAAAATGATTGGGAACAATATATTCTAATACTGAATATAGTGAAGTAACAAAATGATGAATTAAACGATGACCGTCCTGTAAGACATTCTAATGAATACTGTTTCCACACAACACCACGCCAGCAGTGACCAGCTGGGCTGTTACTTGCCACACCAGCCTGGCTATGTGACCTTCATGTATGATTGTGTGATACCTTATGCAGCCTGCCTCGCTATGTGACAGCGTTGATACCTTCTCTTTCTTTGTTTCTACTATTAGCAGATAGCATTTGAAATATTATAAGACAGCATGGGAATTTTTGTAAGAAAAACAATTAAAAAATATTTTTTTGTCGGGAATGGAACTTTTTACTGTGCTGTTTTACAAATTTTACGGATCTAATATTACGGAAAGAACATTGTATCCTTTAAATTTTCTATGATTAATTATAATTTTTATATTTTTACCGTACAAAATTGAATATGTTCGCCTTTTACACGTCGATTGTAGTGCTGAGCACAGTAATTTTTCTATGAATTTTCTCTCCGTGTAAGGAAGAGAAAATAGGGTTGAATATATCGCATTATTTTTTATTACTTTCCGATAATGATTTGCAATACCTACAATTGATAACCTAGCCATGTGTATATTTCTGCCCAAGTTCTCTGGTCTACCAGTGTTAATGAATGCTCGACAAGAAGGAGTAATATCTTCTGTTTATTGTTCAGGACATGCTTTGTAATCATTCTTAATAATGGCTTTCATAAAAAATTAGTGCTTTTAGTTTCAAATCTTCTCAAAAAATAATTTATGTACAAATAATTAATATGTATAATATTTTAATTTTGTATGTGCGTCACTAACTCGTCTTAATGTATTTTTCTTTTACATGCGGTAATGTATGCAAATCGTATATTAAGTTCGTTTTTTACAATCGTAACAATTTACTTAATGTGAGTAGTGCGACGTGAAATACATCATGACGTGTTTATACTTTTTATAGCTTACATTACTACACGGAGCTATATTTAAACAAAACAACTATGCAGTACGACTGTAAGCGAGACGCGACGTGAAGTTTAGATTTAATTTAAACAGTAAGAAAACTTATTGCATTTTAAATTTATCAGTTTTGTCATTTTATACAGAACAAATAGTTTTCCACTTTTTCTGGAGTTGTTTTCCTTTTTACTGTCTTAAAAATTAATCAAATAAAATTTTATATGCAAATATTGATATTTTAAAAAGATTTACAGTTGGGATTAATAAATTAGTACTTAGTAAGTAACTAATTATATTCTGCTTGTTGAAACTTGCAAACTTTTCTACTGGAAAACTATTGGGGCGCTCTAAATATATAGGTACATGGTGCCCATGTGATATATATGGTGTCCATACGATATATTTTTTATTAGAGAATCTGAAATAATCGATCATTTTAATTGAATAACTAAAATATTTTTTCTTCAAGAAGTCTGTATTTCGTGATATATGGTTTATTATTATTTGCCCTGATGATTTAATATCGACAATTCTGATTTAATATAAATATTCTTCCTTTTATCTGTGCTTCAAGCTTGCACCATTGGTGCTATGTTATGATGAGTGCCTTAGAATTATTTATTATTCAACGGTAAAATATTATGATGACAATATACAAGTATTTCCTTTATTTTTTCTTTTAGGATTCCTATAGTGCAACAAAATTGCATACACAGACAGATACAAAACAACGTTTCCAACTTACAATGAGCGGGTACATCTTACTTACAACTTACCTACTCATCCCGTTCATCTCAATTCCAATCTCAAATTCCACTTGAATGTATACCTGTCTTGCACCGTTATACAGGCCAGTGAAACGGTGAAGAGGATATCAAGGGATCAGAGCGTCTCATTTTACATAACTAGACCGATCAATATATTTATTTGCAGAGTTTGACGAAAAAAAGTAAATAATAAAATCTAGTAAAAAATTAATAATACCCTTGTCGCAGCATCTGCATAACATAGCGAATTTCCAGAGACTGATCACAGGAGGATCCCGTATAACAATCTGGATTGATCTAAAATAATGAAGAAATTTTAAAAATCGGTTGAGCAGTTAATTTTTAGCGCTTTTAGGATCCTGGCGGGTTTCATATAACATATATCCATTTAAAAGAACCAGCGAAATGCCCTATTGTGCTTAGGCACCAGCGCTTACCGACTGGTAGATCGAGGGTTCGAATCTCACAGCCGGCTATGCTTGTATAAAGATTTCCCTTCACAAGTCCTTAATTCCTTAAGAAAATGATTGTAAACACACACCCTCCAAATTACCTTACACTACTCCAACCTTACACTACTTTCCTCGTCTTCCACCCACATCATAATGAAGTACCATTTGTAACATTTAACGGAATAAATAAAGTTAGAAAAACGATGAAGTGGGTGGCGTCTGTTACAGACTTGTTTGAAAACGAGCCTTACACCTAATTATTTTTATTATTATATAGGATGTCAATTTAAAAACGAGCCGACCCCATATTTTTGGAACTCTAATATATAATTAAAATTTCTCAAAACCGTTTCTATAACATGGAGGGGTATGATCTACATGGGAATCCTTTATAACCAATTCCTAAGACTCCAGGCACCCCAACCCTATTTTTTTAAATTGTAAGACCCCACTTGTGGTCCATTAATGGAAAGGTCTTTAAAAATGCTGTTCATTAATACCAAACATATCGACTATTATTTAAAGAATACGAAAAATTAATTTTAGTAAGTTTAAATGTATTTTCTCTTATTCCAAGTTATAAATATCAAATTAAATCCCCATTTCAAATAAAATCGTAAGAAATTACAACTTTTAAGTTGAAAAATACTAAATATCTATTTTTCAATTATTTTTGGGAATTTATAAAAAATAATATTTAATCAAATTATTCAAATTTAATGTTATAAATGTCAAATAATGTATTATTTTCCAAATTAGTTTGTTCTTACAAATTATAAAGTCAAAATCCATAGACGAAGATTATAATAACTAATAGTACATTTTACTTAAAAATGACGGAAATTAATCTAAGTCAGATCTTAAAATGAGTATTCTCTAGCCCCATTATTTTCTAGCATACTGAAACTTATTTTCCATATTCTTCAAATAATAAAATCGATAAATTAGCATCATGTTTGGTATTAACGAATAGTATTTTTAAAGAACTCTTCAATGATGTACCACAAGTGGGGTCTTACAATTTAAAAAATAGAGTGGGTCATAATGATTCCCCCCTCATATTTTAGAAATGGTTTTGAGAAATTTTAATTATTTTTTACAGTTCCAAAGATATGAGATCCCGATTTAAATTGACACCCCGTATATCCGTATATTTAAAATATTTTAACTTTTTAACAGTGAAAAAATTTTCAAGACCGGTTGCGTAGATTATTTTTGGTGTATTTGGGACCCCAGTACCCTGGTAGACCTCCTATAATATAACCCAATGTTTTTCAACCTTTTTCATGGCGTGACCCCCTTTGTATGGAAAAATGTTTCGCGACCCCCTACCCTCTGCTATTTACTAACTTTTATTTTTTTATGTTATAAATATCGAATCCGTTCATCATTATTTATTATTTTCATAGTTAGGTATCGATTAAATACGTAATTAAGGACTTGAAACAGGCAAATTTTTGTAGCGACATCGAAGCTGATGACTTGTAATAGCTTCTAACGTAAAAAGTGACACACGCACGCGCGACAGTCGTCGCCATTTAACACTTCCAAGCGTAATCCATTAAAATTCTTTGAATTGTGAACTCGCGCTAGTGTTTAAATTTATTAAATTGCCTGGTTGTTTGTTTAGTAGTTGCTCAATGTCTTTTATTGTCTAATATTCAAAATTCTATGCTCATTGTAATTATTGAAAATGGATAAGTTTCTGGAAAGATATGCATAACCATCAATTTCAAGTCTAGAGAAAAAGTGTCTACATATATGACGACAATTATTTAAAATTCGGATTTACTGTTATTAAAAATAAGCAGCAATTCTGAAACTTTATCGCACGAAAGTACTTATGAAACTATCACATTAATGTAACCATTAATTAACCTTCTCTATATTAAAAATTATATATTGAACTAGAGTGGTTTCATTTTTAAAGCAACTGCGACCCCCTTGAAAAGGCTTCGCGACCCCCGGAGGGTCAGGACCTACAGGTTGAAAAACACTGATATAACCTATATCCATTTAATCATGACGCGTTCTTGAAAAGTAAATAAATTTTAATTTTGAAAAATGAAACAGATATAAATATTGTTATTGTAATAACAGAAACAATGAAGCATTTTCGTAAAACAATTCAAATAATTTCTAAACCTTTCTTATAAACAAGTTCACTTAAAGAATGGTTCAAAAGCTTAGTCTTTTCAACGATGTAAAAAAAAAAAAGAAATCTGGCCAGTTTTGCAATAAAGTACCAAAAATGACGAAAAACAACCAAAATTTTGGTTTCTAAAAGTCGAACGTATCTGGCTGACGAACTCATCCAACGGTTTGGGACTTCTGACCTCTTTACTAAATTTCGTAGAAATTAGATGCCTCGTTTGAAAGTTATCGCATATACATACATAACGAGTGTTTTTTTTTAGAAGTAGTTATACAAATTTAAAATGAAATAAAACACGTAAAAATAATGTTAGTGTTCACAATGTTGTTTATTTAAAAGATAATTTCATCCTATTAGTATTTAAACATGATTTCGGACATATGGGCAACACGGTTGGCTCGAATAAAGTATAATCAAGAAATCCTATTTTTGACCACTTTATCGAGCAACTGAGGCCGTATGTCGACAATAACGTGATGAATGTTGACTTCCAAGTGGTCCAATGTCTGTGGTTTATCGGTGTAGATTAGTGCCTTCACATATCTCTAAAGAAAGTAAGCCATAGGTGTGGGATCACACGATCATGCAGGCTAGTTCACAGGTGCATTACGCAAAATTATGCACTCATCTAATGTTTCCCGCAATACACTGATGGTGTCACGCACTGTGTGGTATGTTGCGCGATCTTGTTCAATATCTTTCCATAAAATCTTCCATAAGGTGGATGAACGCAGCTCTAACTGCTGTGGACAATGGCGAATCGCAACTTGTTCCGGACTCTTTGTGGATACGTATTATCAACTAGAGTTGATATTTCAGAATAACTTGTTCGGATGGACAGTTCAGGGTGAATTAAATTTTGCATTAGTTCGAAATATACAAATTTTTAGTCTTAGTAATTTTGATATTTTACTAACTTCTTTACTGTTGATGTATTTATGATGTATTTATTATTCATCTTCTATTATCTATTTCAAATATGTTCAACAAAACCATTTTCCATTTCGTATTTTACACATTCCGGAAAGTCATTTCCCATTTTGTATTTTAAACGAATTCTATTAAAAAGCATTTTACCAATGTCTAATTAGATTTTTTTAGAGCCAATCAAACTCTGACTTACACGTTATTTTTGGAAAATAATGCTAGTAAATTGATAAAAAATATCTACTTTTGCAAATTAATTCCGTCAACCCATACATATTTAACTTTATAAATAATCTATTCAGTAAAAATTGTGTTAACTGATGCAATAGTTACCTGCCATATGTAACTACACAGGTAATATGTACTAAATGCAGAGGTAGATACTTTATCTGAATTTCTATAAATAGTAATGAACCAGTACAACAATGAATAATATAGGATGGCGTACAATGATCCGTTACTTATGATAATGTAATTACGGTAGTGTAATCCATCTATCTAAAACTTATTTACAATTCGTATATATTTTGAAACAATCTCATTTGTAATTTATATTTTGTAACAATTGTCACTAAAACACAATTTTCATTCTATTTTAAATAAATATTTATACTACAGTATGTCAGTATCTAATGTTGGTGTATTTGTTGATTTTTATGTAAAATATATATTTTATGTTAGTATATATGTATTTAATTAAAACAGATTTAGTATAGATAAAATTTAGATTAGAGAATTTAGTTTGATATACGAGTATGTTTAAAATAAATAAACGTTAATAAATAAATGGAGAAAATTAAATATACAATTTTCAAGTTAGAAATTTTACCTAGATTATGTAAAATTTGTTGAAATATATTTACTAATTAAGGAAAAATTATCTAATTGACAAAAATATACTGTCACAATTATAACATTTTATTCGATTAGTGACATCATAAATCCTGAAAGAATTTTAACACGTAGACGATCATAGACTGTACTGCGACACAACGTTGTACTGCGTCGACAATTCCATATTAAGTGTATTAGCTGTCAAATTAGTGTACCAGTTGGATGTTTCGTTATTACAGATTATTGTGACGTTATTACAGATAACGTGTTAAAATATGCACTCAGTATTTTTAATCTGCGTACAATTCGTTTGTTGCAAACATTTGAACAAAATATGTATATATTTATAACAACTTTTTAACTACCATTTGTATATACACTGGAAATTAGATTAATTTCTATATTTTATCTTTCCTCATTGAACTGAAGTAATTTTTTCAAATATTTGTAGTACTATACTTCCACTTTAGATTGATTTAAAATACTGACGAAAATTTCCCCAGTTGTAACAAAATAAGCAAAATTATTATAATATTACAGTTTGTGGCAATATTCGTTCTTTTAAGATCAAATGATTCCAACGTAACTATCGTAAACGGTTTCTTAGATATCTTCTGTAATTATATTCAGCGAATTTCTTTAAAATAATGGCTATTCCGCAGTATACGTGTCAATGATACTTTCTGAAGTTTAATATATAAAACTAGAAATTTTAATAATTTTTTGCGGACAAGTAACTGTTAAAGACTTTCTTGTAGAACTGGTTAGGTGCTATTCAGAACTGTCAATAAATTAACAAAAACTGTAAAAAAAAATACGTTAAATCTGGGCTTCCGATTTTTTAGAATTGATTGTTTATTAGAAATTACCAGAACTGCAACAATCAATTTCTGAATGTTAAAAGTAATGTTATTTAAAAAGTTTTATTTTTTGGACTTAGCGTATCTGGGCTTCATTGATTCACTAATTACTAAGACGTTCAGTCTATACTCTACAGCTGAGTACAAACTGAGAGTATTAAAATTTAGTGAATAAATAAAGCCTCAAGGTACGCTCAAAATACGACCTACGTAGTATCCGCAGTAACAATATTTAATGCCTTTTCGAATAATTATTGCCAGAATATAATACTGATAATAAATATTAACGTTTTTGGGGGAAAACTGCAAAATTTTGAAAAAAGAAATGGTACTGGCTTTATTTTCAAGCAAATATGCATACAAACTATGTCTTGTAATAAATATGATCTTGTTTACTGAATAATACATAGCATATTAGATTCCCTATATCACACTTCGCTAAGTGCCTCAGTGAAGTAGCCTATAAACAAGCTTTGGCTACACTTCCAAAAACGGTCCACCACCAAATTTTCTGGAACTTTTTTTGCATATTGGACTTTATCTCAAAAGTTAAATGAAAAATCCCCTAAACGGTTTTAGTGCTTCCAACCGGAAGTGTACTTTATAATTGTTTGAATGATAAGCTTAAAATATTTAAATATATGTACAATCTAATCAACTTCAGTGCACAGTTTTAGACGAACGGTTGTGTAAAAGTGTTCCATTTCTTTATTTTGCTTTAATGACTCAGTTAGTGTCGACTTTGATATCAATCCTCTCATTCTCATTCCCACCAATCCTCTATTATTGTGCTAACTAATCGTTAAAGTATTAGAACAAATACAGTTTACTTCTATAACATTTTCTGTTATCTTTTTGTAGCCACATTGTGCCATCTTACACCATCCTATTCTATATAAAATAAAATAAAAAATTAAATTCCAATCAAAACTACCCTGACGGTCATCTAAAAAATGTAGCTTTTATAATAATGCGGCTAAAATAATATTCATATTCCATACATGCATGTAATTTCACTCTATGATTTTTGGCACAACATTTTTTATATACTACGTTATCTGTGAAAATTTTAAACCGAACGATAGCCTTAATAATATAAAATTTAAAAATTTTATTTAATGTTAATCTTTTATTTGTTAAACTTTACTTTTTCTAAACATTAAAAATTACATTTTGATTCAATTTAATATCATTAAAAAAAAAAAAGAAAAGAAAAGAAAAGAAATAGATTTTATTACAGTAAAAATTCTTTTATGTTAAACAATTTTGATTCTCTCAAACGTAACTAATAAATAAATAAATAAAAAGCCGGAGAAATGTAAATATGAATATAATATACATAATAATAATATATAATATGTGCATACCTCTCGCTATGTGGGTATTATATAAATCGAGCAGAGATATTTCAGTACAAAATATTTAGGTACGATAAAAAAGCCATATTTTAATCTACAAAACTCTGGTTACAATAATCCTTTTCAATAGCGACTTTTTTCAACAAAAAAGCCAAGTCAACTTTATATACCCGCTCTTGAGCTTGTACATAGCCAGCTGTGCATAATGTGTGCACACACATTGATAGAATGAAATATTTTTGAAAATATCGCAACAAGGTAGGTACTTCAACACTATACACTTTTATTTTGAAAAATCTGGATGGTTATACACCTTTTTCTATGTAAATTTTCCCTTTATTGTACGATACTATTGGGTAATACGCTTAGGGGTTCTGTTTGAATGATTTCTGTATCTTGTATATTTTTCGGATAACAGTATAGCTGCAATTTTTTTTTTTTGTTCATGTTGTAAAAGAAATTTGTATGTTTAGAAAATTGTAATAATATTAAGGTGGATGGACCATGGAAGGCCACTTTAACGACTAAACATGTTTTATTCGTTTATTTTCTGGATAAATGAAGGAAACAAATTATTAAGTAATACATTGTTTTGTTGTGTACCATATAAATCACTTTTTTTAACCTAGCTTTAATCACTATTTATTAAACTTAAGTTTTCTTAAGCTCTTTCAAATGGCATTGCAAGAAACACGGCTCCAAACAAGGCCACAATTATACATCAGTCGTTCAACTTAAAAATAGAGTTGTAACAATTAATATATCCCCTTTTACTAAAACTACATAATAAGCTCTTTCATTTGAGTGAAACATTAAATACTCAATATATTTTTATCATCTATAAAAAACTTAAAGAGGTAAAACTATTTTTTTTTCCTTTAGCACTATAAACATATCCTTATACGACAATTCACAGTACAAAAATATGAGATAATAATAGGTTATTTAACTAAAAACTTACGTTTTGTTGTGCGCGCGAATAACAATTGTAACGTTGACGACCGAACTCTACGAAGCGTGAGTTCGCACTGTCGCAATAGCGGCGCGACAGACTCGTCACCGCGTCTGTGGTCTTGAGTTTGATGGATCTTAGTGTATGTAAAAGGAATATGTCTTTACATGTCAATAACTACGACTTTTTAATAGTTGGCCTCCCATGGTACACCCACTTTATTTTTAGCGAATTTCGAAAACTCGAAATTCAGCTATTACAGTAGGTCTCATGACGCAATCTGAGTCCGGGACTATGGCAGAAATCTGTTTTGAGGTCCCTAGAATACGAAAATGATATTCACTAAAATTTATATATATATATATATATATATATATATATATATATATATATATATATATATAAATTATATATATATATAAATTTATATATATATATATATATATATATATATATATATATATATATATATATATATATATATATATATATATATATATATATATATATATTTATGTGTTCCCACGATAACTCTCGAACGAAACGTCTAACGCTTATGAAATTTTGTGTGCAGACTGGATTCTGAATTGGCTTGGCTAAGTTCGTTAGCCAGACACGTCGGACGCCCAGAAGTAGGTTTTCTGGCCATTTTTTATCATTCGATCCTATCATAAGACAGTTCGATTTTTACATCGTTGAAAAGGAAAAAAAAATAATGAAGAAAATGTTCTTATAATTTTCTTTCTATGTTAAGTAGTTTTCGAGAAAATCGTAATTTTCACTATTGCCTTATTTTGCTCTCTTTGTCATTGTAATAAGTAATTTATATTTCTATCTCAGTTCTTTATGAAGTATAAAAATATTTCACTTTTTTATTAAAGAATTTTGTCAGAACAAGTGAAGCCTATTCACATACATGTGTTATAACACACATACATGTATAGAGTTTTGTTTCTCATTTATTGCATTATAATTAGCATGGTTCTATCTCATGTTGAAAAATGTAAATTAAACAGATTTTCTAAGCTAATGTAATGAAGAATTTTTTTTTTATTGAATTTTTAAGTAAACAAGAAATTGAAGATTATGTTATGATATAATATTACTAAATATGAAACAAAACAAAATATGTACAATGTACATATATATGCACGGAAAAATATTTTGAATCGATTTTGAAAATTTTTTCACTAATAATTAATAATGTTAAAAAATTAAACCATTTCAAATGGATTTAAGGTATTTTATGTGAGGTCAAGGTTTTCGGGACCTAAAAAGGCCAGAAATTAATTAACCAATCGATTTTAAAAATTTTTTCACAGTTAGTAAGTTAAAGTATTTGAATTAATTAACTCAATGATGTCCGCAAGAAGCTTACGGACTGCCATAAGTTATATGAGATCCTTAGAACCCTTTTCTTACTGTTAGAGTACTAGACTTGTATGAGTTTCGCCAGGATTTACTGATCCCATAATTGTAAAAAATAAACTAAACGACCAATTTTAAAAATTTCTTCACTGTCACAGAGCTAAACTATTTTAGATAGATTTAGAATACATTATGTAAGGTCCGCCAGGGTCCACAGGACCCAAAAGTGTCAAAAATAAACTAACTGACCGATTTTGAAAATTTTTTCACTGTTACAGAGCTAAACCATTTTAGATAAATATCGATTACGTTATGTAAGGTCCGCCTGGGTCCATAGGACCCAAAAGTGTCAAAAATAAACTGCCTGATCGATTTTGAAAATTTTTTCACTGTTACAGAGCTAAACTGTTTTAGATAAATATAGATTCCGTTATGTAAGGTCTGCCAGGGTCCATACCATCCAGAAGTGTCAAAAATAAACTAACTGACCGATTTTGAAAATTTTTTCACTGTTACAGAGCTAAACTATTTTAGATAAATATAAATTACGTTATGTAAGGTCCACCAAGGTCCATAGAACCCAAAAGTGTCAAAAATAAACTAACTGACCGATTTTGAAAATTTTTTCACTGTTATAGAGCTAAACTAATTTAGATAAATATAGATTACGTTATGTAAGGTCTGCCAGGGTCCATGGGATCCAAAAGTGTCAAAAATAAACTAACCGACCGATTTTGAAAATTTTTTCACTGTTACAGAGCTAAATTATTTTAGATAAATATAGATTACGTTATGTAAGGTCTGCCAGGGTCCATGGGATCCAAAAGTGTCAAAAATAAACTAACCGACCGATTTTGAAAATTTTTTCACTGTTGGGGAACTAAGCTATTTTAGATAGGCATACATTACGTTATTTAGGGTCCGCCAGGGTCCATGGGACCCAAAAGTGGTAAAAATAAACTAACCGACCGATTTTGAAAATTTTTTCACTGTTACAGAGCTAAACTATTTTAGATAAATATAGATTTCGTTATGTAAGGTCTGCCAGGGTCCATGGGATCCAAAAGTGTCAAAAATAAACTAACCGACCGATTTTGAAAATTTTTTCACTGTTACAGAGCTAAACTATTTTAGATAAATACAGATTACGTTATGTAAAGTCTGCCAGGGTCCATCGGATCCAAAAGTGTCAAAAAAAAACTAACCGATCGATTTTGAAAATTTTTTCACTGTTGGGGAGCTAAGCTATTTTAGATACATATAGATTACGTTATGTAAGGTCTGACAGTGTCAGTAGGACCTAAAAGTGTCAAAATAAAATAACTGACCGATTTTGAAACTTTTTTACTATTACCGATGTAAACTATTTTAGATAGGTACAGGTTGTGTTATCTGAGATCCACAACTGTCCTGCGGATGCAAATGCGGCGTAGAATGCTGAATATATATATATATATATATATATATATATATATATATATATATATATATATTACATAAAGTTCGCCTAGAATATACGGTCGAGCTGATTTTTTAATGAGGTCCACCGGGATCTTGCAGATCCGAAAATGCCAGTAATAAGCTATCGAACCGATGCTAAAAAATTTCTCACTGCTAGAGAACTAAATTATTTTAGATGGATACAACTATGCTGCACAAAATTCGTTCGTGTTCTTGGGTCCCCAAAAATACCAAAACTAATTACCCAGCCGATTTTAAAAATTCTTTTACTCTTAGAAAGCTAAACTTTTTTAAATAGGTACAGGTCTTAGATGAGATCCGCCAGTGCCCAAGATTTGGAAATTCGCTATGTTATGCAGATGCTGCGACAGGGGTATTTTAGTTTTTTAATCAAAATTTCTAGTTAATATATGAAGGTATGAGCAGCAAGGACATTTGCAAGGCACAATTAAAAGAATGCTACATTCTCTTTTCAAATATTCATAAATACTATTTGTACTCAATGTAAAATTGTACAGGAGGGTGGGAGCGGAGCGCTCAGTTGATAAGATTTTATTATATAAGGCGTCATATCCCTTCCAAATTGCAAAAAGGTTTTATTCGAGAATGGTTTTCTCCGTAACGAATAACGCAATCAATATAAAACCTTTTAGGGTGTATTATACGTGATCTGAGGTACAAGAAAGATTGTTTTCCCCCAACTTACAAAACAAAGTGGCGGCGCGAGTGCATGTCAAACGCAGATGATTTTTTTTCGAAGAGGTTCATGGTGAGCAGTATAACATTTTCAAGCAGAAAATAAAACATTGTTTAATCACTTTCAAATAACCGTACCCAAATGTCAATCGCCAATCTTCTTGAAACTTTGCTAGTGTGTAGAATAAGCAAAAATAAGGGACCCGTATTTTTTTATCGACCACCGTCTAAATTAAACTGCTATCAAAAGGAAGTTATTGAAGTCGTTTCAGAAACCGAATTCAAAACGATTTCTAAAATATATTCGTAGTCATAATTTCTTTTGAATGTCATTCCATTACATTATTTAAATAAAAGAAGACAGAAGGGGTATAACGCCTTAACATTTGAATTTTTGGTATTTTTTTAATTTTTCAATTTACTATTTAACAGCATTTTACAGACAAAAATTGTATACCTCTGAAGCAAAACTCTTAGTATTTTAATAGGTACTGTACTTAGTTTGCAGGTAAATATAACCTAACCTTTTGAATATTCTCGGTCAGAGCCGGACCTACATTTATGATGAGGGGTGGCAAACTTTGTTGTTAGCGCCCTTCCTGAGAAAAAAATTGAAATTTAAAAATTCCTGGAAAAAACAAGTGACGAGCAAAAAAGGCGTTAAATTCAACATTTTGGCGCCCCCCAACTTGCACTTTTGCCGCCCCCTAACACCTGTAGGGGGTGGCACGTGCCCCGGCTGCCCCCCAGATCCGGTGCGGTTCTCAGTAATTAATTAATGTTAGTTATTCTATTAGGTCATCCGGAAAGTTCGTGCCAAAGTAGAGTCGCTCGGATGAATTCATATTTCTTCAAGTAGCAACCGCAAACGAAACATTCCACAACATGTTAGTGTTAGGCCTACAGTGTTGCTTGTTATAATTATGATACATCTTTAAACAATGCTTAAATAATTTTTTTTTTTATATCAGTAATAATGAGCACCCTTAGACATCAAGGGACAAATAAAGCGAAACCTGAGGCAAACTGTTAAGAATTAGCGGCAACTTTTGAGCATTCAAAATTCACAGTTTTCAGCTATTTGAAGAAAATCGGGATGGTCATTTACACCAAAAACGGCACGAACTTTCCTAATGACCCAATACTATGACTTCAAAAACTTTAAATTTAGCTTTTAGTTTTAACACCGTTGTCAACTAAATGGTATGAAAACTGATTGTTTCTAGTTCTTAAACTACTAAAATATTACTACAGTATTATACAACCTCAAGTAATAAAACAGATTTCGCAGTCAGGCCTATCCATTTTAATGAAACTTGAATGTGAAAACAATAAAAAGCAAAACAGATCTTTTTTTATCGGAGGAAAAACGATTTGAAGGAGTGAAATCACCCTTCGAAAACTGAAACGAGTGAAATCAGCTTTCAGTAAAATTTAATTTTTCAAATACGTCGAATTAGGAATAGGCCAAAAATTTAAATTAGTGGTGTTGTTTCTTTTCTTGTTCTTTCTTTAAGAGTTACTTACTGATATCAAAACTTCAAATTACATAAACTGCGGTGGTTCGGGGTTAAAATTTGAGAGTTGGTTTCGTAAACAGGGAATGAAAAATACAAAAAGTATTAGTTGCATAGCTCAAATCTGCGTAAAAAAGTCTACTTGACTTGGTTTTGCTCAAATTCATAATATTTATTGAGATGGTTATGTAGGTGGTGACTGTGTCGACAGAATCATACTTTCTGAATAGTTCAAGAGCTTCTTCGTGATTAATAGTTTGAGGTAATTCGAGTAACGTAGAAATTAAGTTCCTGAATTGAAAATTGGGTGCAATCAGCTCAGAGCTCCATCGCGGGGGTTAGTCACCACCTCCCAAGTTACATACTAGTTTTCAATGTTTTCATGTACTCACTACTCTTATTGTCTCATTGACGGCACGTAGTAATTACACAATAATTGCTTTGAAGTTGAGGTGTTACATGCAAGACTTTTTATTGCGTTTTTGAATGATGTTTTTCGTTATCGAAAATTTTGATCGTAAATATCTCATGAACATTACCTTACGATAGCGACAAAATTGTCGATATCCAAAACTACGTTTCTATAGTGGTAATATGTTTAAAATATTTATGTCTTGCTTTGCTAAGTTTTCAATTTTTTTTTAATGTTGTCACTACAACGTTCATGGGATATTTACAATCAAAATTTTTGCTAACCAAAAGTATCATTTATAAAAGCAACCGATATCTGTTTCATTTTTATTGTTCAGAGGTTATATCTCATTAGAGCTTTGGTTTGGGTTAAAAAGTACAATTAAATTTTACAATCGAGCATTCGCACTGGGATCAGGATTTTACTGAAACTGTAAAAACATTTTTTTTAAATATAGATGGATGGTAGAAAATATATAAAAAATATTACATGAAGTAAAAATTTCATTTCAGCTAGAAAATGGATTAATGTACCTAGTGTCTTAGTGACGTTATAAATTCTAATTTTATACATTATTTTTCTTAAAGTAGCATTTTTTAATTGTTAAATTATACTGGGTATCCCGTTTAAATGTATACATAGGGTTTACATGTTAATTGATAACACTGAATTCCCATAAGGAAAAGTTATGTCACAAGAGTGCTTTGAACAAACTAATACTTCCAATTTAATATTGTAACTACTGTTGCTATCGCTTTAACAACAATAATGCAGTAAAATAAAGAAATGAATGTCGCAATTTCCAAGCAATTCTTATTTTCACATAAATATTTGTGTCATTTTTTGTAAATTTAAAAAGCATCTTTTAATTATTTTTGGAAATAAATATTAAAATAATAAAAATACGGAAAGAATACTCTGCTGGAGAAATAGTGCAGATAATTTGGTTGGAAAAAAATATTTTATAAAAGAAAATTTCCAAATATATAAATACGTTTATCCAAAGCACTCTTGTGACATAACTTTTTCCTTATGGGAATCCAATGTTCTCAATTAACATGTAAATCGTATGTATACATCCGACCGGGACACCCGGTATACTGCCAAATAAATAAAATATTTGATAATTTTTGTCCGTTACGTTTAGAAAAGCAAAAGAAAAAATATAAAGTTGTTAGCATACTTGTTAGAAACTGGAATAATATTTTGTCTGGTACAAACAAATATACTTGTTCGTATAGTTCGTTGTTTGTACTACTAAGTTTATGTCTGTTCTGGTCATCATTTTTGACAGCGGCCACTGTTATCCGCTCGTTGCACTTGTTTATACATTGTAACATTGATCATGATCGTTATACAGTACAGTCATCTGTTCGTGACAAATAGAAATGTAACAATTACGATAATATGTTATATGCATATAAATAATATTACCGAGTGATTCAAGTTAATAGCAAAATTGTTAACGTTGGTGGTGTAAACTTTTTATTTGCTATTGATTAGTATAGTAGAGCCACCTTCTCATTTCTGGCAAAATTAACGGCAGTCCGACTTTCATGTAAACTCTACGTAACTTTAATATAGAAGACTTCAGAAACTAGAAAATATATACCTCAAACGAGTAAGCGAAGCTGCTATGAAGCGACGTAAATGACATTTTTTATTTTGGGCTCTTTCACCGATTCTACACAAATTGTCGTGAAAATTTTCAGAATGGTATGGCTAAAAATCGGTCGAAGTAAAAAAAAAAATACTAACTAATAAATAAATCAAGAATAAAAATTATCATTGTCACAGCTAACTTAAAGGGTAGATATTTTTATTTAAATATTAATGGCATTTTATGTTAAATTCCTCTTAAAAGTAGTTACCGTAAGAAGAGGGCCTAAACTTCATATATGACCCATTTTGGTAAAAAATGGCTACCTTGGACCGGAAAACTTAATAAATAAAAAATCAGGTCGATTGCACTGGAGGTAAAATACCTAGAGGAGAAACTTTTTTATCCATACTTATTTTTTTGCACAGAAATGGTGGGATTATTGTTCGGCTGGGTAATATGAAAGAATATTTGTAAATATACATACATATACATACTTCTTTGAAGATCTTTTATACATTGTAAATGTAGGAAATATAACCTTAAACTTGTTGAATTGAAAACACAGGCTCTCACAAATGTAATGCCCTGTTTTTTCATATAGGCTGGAAATTTTGTTTTTTAAAGTAGTTAATTAAATACTCCTGTCGCAGCATCCGCATAACACAGCGAATTTCCAAAAATTGGACACTGGCGGATCTCATATAATAATCGGTATCCATTTAAAATAGTTTAGCTCTCTAACACTGAAAAAATTTTCAAAATCGGTTGTTAATTTTTAACGCTTTTGGGTTCCTAGGACCCTGGCGGATCTCATGTAATATAGCATATATGCATTTAAGGGGGACCACTAGTGTGACATTTTGAAAATTTTTTTGCATGTTTCGGTAGTCTATACTTTTAAAAATAACATACTAAAATTTCAAGTGCATATCTCAAATAGTTTTTGAGTTACAGCCATCTGAAGAGCGGATTCTGATTTTCATTGTTAACTTCAAGGTATTGAGAAATGTATGAAGGTTGATAGTTCGGGAGTTTTTGGACGTGGCTGCCAGTCACATGTTGCGGAGTAGCTAGACCCTGGCATATTTAAACGACTCATTTAGTTTTACTACGACCGTTATACATCGTAAATAATCTTAGTAAAAATTCCTAGTGATTAAAACTGAAAGGTAAAGTAAATGAAAACTACATTTTTCAAATTTGCTGCAGTTATAACTCGATGACAAATTATCCGATCGATTTGATTCTTATTGCAGCTTCTTTTATATATGTTTCTACGTGCCACGAATCTCCAGTTTTCCGATCGAATAAAAAATGTAATTTTTGCAGGCCAAAAATCATCAAATTTTCGTGCAAAATTTGAAACTATTTTTTTTAAAACTCCGCCATTTTGTTAAATTTAAACTTTTTCTTTCGATTGAGGTTCATGGCACGGGCAATACCTTCTAGTTTAATAAGCTTTTTGGTTTTTTCTGATTTCAGGCACTGTGAAGGTCGCTATCACTGCAGCAGAGGGGGGACTTTTTTTGGAGCCTTGGGTGATCGTGAATAACTCACCGAATTTTCAATTTTTTGGTCCAAAAATTTTATCATGAATTTATTATATATCAACGAATATATCCTTAAAATGTTAAAACATTCCATACAGTAAATTTCTTTATAAAATTCCCAAAAATCACCTTTTTTCAGGCGGTCACACTAGTGGTCGCCCTTAAATCGGAATTAACAAATATTTAGGGGTTAACTATATTCAAAATTATATTATAAAAAGTATTATTTAATATTTTGATTGATTGGGGCGGAATAAGTGAAGCGAACGAAGCTGCCACGGAGCAACTCAAATATAAATTTTTATTTCACGCACTTGCAATTTTTTCACGGATTTCATATATAGCCTAAGAAAGTTGAACGGCTATGACAAAGTGTTTTATACCGATTATAATTTTTTATAGAAACAATATATAAACCCATGAACCAGGAACGGCCAACCTGGACCCTTAGTATTGAAATCTCTTATTTCTGCACGTTGAAATAAGTGCAATAATAAGAAGGTGCGGAAACGGCACGCTAGTAGCACTTTGTAACAAAAATGCAAGTATTGAAACTGTGCTAGTTAAGTTGGTCCGCTCGTGCTATTAAACTCTATGATCGTGCAAAGAATCACACATTTTGTTGTATTTTCGGTTGGTAATAGAAAAAAAATCGTAGCATCTCACTTCATCCAACTGGATATTGGAGTTTAACCATTATTTTGACATATGTTTTTGTCCCTTCTTGTCAGTTATGTATTTATGGTACTTATTTATTATCACATTCTTCGACCAATATCTTTTTAATTGTTATAAAGAAAGTACATTTGTTATTTCAAATTCTTTTATTTGACTATTTATTTTATTACAGTTTCATTAAATTGAATAATATAATTTTCTTTAATACTGTTTATTTTAAATCTAAATGTAATATAATTAATATATATTATATAGTAGTTTATTGCATTAATAGGAAAAAGTAGAAAAAGTATATCTAGTGGGAATAATCAAAATGGTTAAATAATTTAAAATACAATTAAAAATTTGCTTTGTACCTACATATATATTATATTTAATAATTTTGAATACATTTCTTAAACGACAGCGAATACAATATACAGGTGTTTCTAATAAAATTACCAGTATCTATAAATCTTGTAGACAGTAGGAAATGCAGATTCGATTAAATTATATGAATTATATAGTACAGAAGTATTAGACTTCAAGTTTTCCAAATTCCATTCAGTTTTTATAACTTTTTACTGGTAATAACTATAAGTAGTATTTTTATCTACACATTCTTATAGCAGTTTTTTACGTATACGGAGAGAAAATTCATATAAAAATTACTGTGCTCAGCACTACAATCGACGTGTAAAAGGCGAACATATTCAATTTTGTACGGTAAAAATATAAAATTATAATTAATCATAGAAAATTTAAAGGATGTAGAATATTGTTTCCGTAATATTAGTTCCGTAAAATTTGTAAAACAGCACAGTAAAAAGTTCCATTGCCGACAAAAAAAATATTTTTTAATTGTTTTTCTTACAAAAATTACCATGCTGTATTATAATATTTGAAATGCTATCTGCTAATAGTAGAAAGAAAAAAAAATAGAAAGAAGGTTGTGTTGAAGGTTGTGAACGCTGTTGAAAGGTACCTCACTCACAGCAAGTCACATAGCCAACCATAGGTTTGGACGACGAACTTGGTCGGACGAGTCGGACTAAGCACCTTGATCCATTAGACTGTGTTACAAGCAGCAAACAGTACTCATTACACTGTGTTAGAGGACGGGGTTGTCACCGTTTAATTCATCATTTTGTTACTTCACTATCTTTAGTGTTAGAATATATTGTTGGCAATCATTTTTGTATGCATCATAAAGTTCTTACAGGTTCGAAGTTTTTACAGGTACCGCCCAAGCAACATAAGGTTGCGGGTCAGATGCGCAAATGAAAGAGTACGACAACAAGAATTAAACTATAACATATATGCATAAGAGTGTGATAAAAGTTGTGTTAGCACATTAAAATTTACCCTGCTAGCACATATTTTTTATTTTGGTCGTCGATCGCGCACGCATTATAAGAGAGCATGGTAATTTTTCTGAAATTTTATCTACAAAAATTATATGATTTTTCTCTCCGTGTAGAATTCAAATATTTTAGAACTTTCCTATAACTATCCGCTTTCAAGTTATGACCCCAAACTTGTGTTTTTCTCGTGGAACATGAAGCAGATTTTAATACGCATAAGTGACAGTTTTTCTCTTTTCTACTGATATACCATATGTCATATCTATTTTATAAATTTATAAAAACGGTATTTAGAAAATTTTATTCTAGCAATAAGTTTGGCTCATGAAACAAATAAATTACGCAGCAAGTTTGGTCCATTTCACTTATCTCTTTCATTATTGCACTTGCGTAAATTTTGAATTTGCAGTTTGTTTTTAGAAAAGAATAGACGATTGATTTGTTTTGAATAAAATAATTACCTATTTAATTCTTTAAAGATGACTCATGCTTAATTGTATTTGAAATTGTATCTATAACTAGGGATTGCAATCCGGCACCAGTTTCAATCGCAGATAAAAATACCATAGTTCTTATCAATAAGAAGTTACCGGAAGAAAAATAAATTGGGAATTATAGGTTTTGTTAACTCTAGCTCTTAAACTATATAGAATTTGAAAAGTTTGATAAATCGTTTATCGAATTTATCTAATTTAATATCTGCATAATTCAACTAATTTAACCGAAACAGCATCTCTCACTATTTACAAAATCCCCATGCTGTTAATTTTATTAGAGACACTCTGTATACAAGAGTAACAATTAGAATAAATTAATAAATTATTTTAAAAAATAAAAACTAAATTAAGACTTAAGAATTCTTAAAAAGAGTGAATTTTTATATTAAACAACTAACTAAAAATACATAATTGAAAAATATTAATTACTTAAAATTTAACAATAAGTCATATGAAAATATATAACAAAATGTTAAAAATCCAAAAAAAATGCAGACAAAAAAATTTAAAAAGTGAATGATTTTGTAAAAACGTTTGTTTTTGTTTACTATTTATACAAGCTAAAAATCAATAATAAGAAAGTGGTCAAAGTATTGTTTGAAACTGTTTTAATTTATGGCACCCTCATAGCACAGGTTCAACACCATCATTTCATAACGTGCAGTTTCTTAAGTGTGTTTACTGCACCTTCTTAAAATAAGTCAAGCATAGCACGCTCAAAATATTCAATACTACGGTTTTTAGTCGAATTTTCTCCGAACAATTAGACTTATACAGTCTATACGATAAGAGCTGCGAGAGGCGAGAGTAGGGGCGCTATCCGTTTTCGGACCCGTAGAACACGAATATGTAGAAAAAAAAATGTCTGATATATATATATATATATATATATATATATATATATATATATATATATATATATATATATATATATATATATATATATATATTTCCCGCCACCTTTTAATTTGTGTAGGGCCCCCCTATGGAAGTTAAGAGATGAAATTTGGTAAATGGGGCTCATTTTCGAGGCACCTCATACTATCAAAGTGGGGTCAAATTTTGGGCAAATTTTTTTTCTGACCCGACCTTTAAGGGGGTGGTGGGGGGCGGAAAAGCAATAAAACTTTTCCAAACCGGTTTTAAATAATGTTTCGGTCAATTATCTACAACATATCCAAAATTCAGCTTCCTAGGATGATATGGAGGGAGTAGAGGGGGGAAAAACGATTTTCGCTGGATCTAACAGGCCCCCAGCCCCCCAGAATTAACGTAGAGGGTTGAAATTTGGTGTGTTGATAAAGTTCGTACCTAGGTTGTGCTTTTTGGAGGTTTTAATATTTTACCCCCACCCCCCTCATTTTTAAGCTACAATTTCATGCATTTTCGACGTTTTCGAAGTTTGTACCACTCGCACAGGTCACCCGAATAAACCTAGAGGGCTGAAATTTTCCAGCTAGTACCTTGTAGGGAGTCCGCATCACTTTTCCCCCCACTTCTCCCATTTTTACATCGGAATTGAATGCTATTGTTAAATGTGTTTTAAAAGCATTATATTTATTCTAAATACAAGTAGGCGAATAGTAATTTTAAAAAATTTAAAAAAAAGAGAACTTACTTTTATGACAAATGAAATACATACATATTAAGTAATTTAAAAATGTTATTAAAGTCACTGTTTATTTATAAATTAGGAATTTTGGATTTTTAGTATTTATAAAATAGAAATTTTGGATTTTTTTGGAAAGAAAAAATATCTTTATAAAGGCCTTCCAGTTTACTATTTAAGGTCCTTTTTTAATTTTTAAAACTAAAACATAAAGGCAATTAGCGGATAAACATGGGCAGGAATGTCCTCGTACGAATTGTGTTGGCTTTTTTTCTGCTACCTGTTTTCGGCACAAAATTGAAATTTACTGAAATACAGCCCTTAAATACTTAAAACCTTTTTTTAAAGCCTCGATCAGCCGAACACTCATCACCAGTTTTGAAACCAACAAAATGACAATTCGGTTGTAGACTTTCAATCACATTTCGCTTGTAGACATTCAATACCGAAGATGAAGGGGAAAATTCGACTACCGTGATGGGGCCCCGCTGCTCACGGCGTTTTTTTAAAAAAACGTGTGATTTTAAGGAATGACGTCACAAACTTCTTATATCGGCACGCCTGCAGTTTTAACAGATTTCAATACTAAGGGTCCTGGCAGTACAAGACCGCGCACAAAAGTTTTAAAAAAACTCCTGAAAATACAAAAAACGGCGTAAGTCAGTATAGGTATATAGTATACCGTTTGAAATTTTAACAGGATACTCCAGACATTTACTGAAGCCAGGAAAAAAACTGCCAGGCGATTTGGTGGGGATCTAATCATTGCCAGGCGAGTACAAAGGTGTTAAATTTTTTAATGCTTTACTCAAAGTATTTGATAACGCCTGTAGCCTATAAAATATATCAAGAATACTGCAAGAATATGTAGTTAAAGAGCCAGGCGATTTGAATTGTTTCATGATGGTAAAAACGTGTTGTGAGGTGAAAACGCAGCCACTAAGTCAAAGTGAACCGACACTAATAATAATAGTGTAGTAAAAGCGTAGTTAGACCGTGCATTTCGGGTAGGCAGCAATTTTTTTTTTTTTTTTGGAAGTCGTAGGGGGGTCAGTGATGAATGTAAAACCAACTTTTCGGGATTGCCGGTGCTATAATTTAGCCGCGATCTTCGAAAAAGGGTCGAATTTTATTTTTTCGAATATCTCCAGAACCGTTAGTCTGACAGAAAATTTGTAAAAACCTTTTTTACAGATAATTTCATTTTCTACAAAATTTGTTATAAACTTTTTTACATAACGTTAAAAACAAAAAAGTTATCAGCAAAAAACCATGAAAAATTTAGGAACGAAAACTTTTGAAGCCAGATAACTTTTCGATTTTTAACCCGACAAAATATATGCTTCTTATCTTTTTTATAGAGTATTTTTTAACGAAAAAATTGAGGTATTAAAATTTATTATCCGACTTCTATTTAGAAAGTTATAGCTTTCCAAAAATAGGTAGGTAAAATTTGTAACTAAAAAATCGTTGACTCTTAAGTGACATATTAATTTTGAAATACAATTATTTTATATTGTTTTACTTTTTTTGCTAGTATAATTTTATGAAAAATAGATATTACATATTAACTTGAAATCCAACAACTTTTAACATCACTCGTGGTGTTTTAAGCCACTTTCTCATAATATTTCTTTTAACAGCTTATGTCCTCATCCATAATAAATCTTATCCATTTGTATTTGTTTAATAAAAACGCCACTTTTTTCTTTGATTTAAGGGAACAATGTATTGCAAAATTAAATTATTAAAACTATGTATAATATAAGTAATTTATTAAAAGTCTCAAAAACAGACATTAAACCGCATTATTATTATTAAGTAATATAGGGTAAAAGCCCCCATTACGGAACACTATTTTTAGGTATATCCTTAAAGTAGCTTATGAAAATTAATAAATAAATTAAACATCCATTTTTTTTTTCTTAATAAGCATGAAACCAAGTTTTTTTCTAATCCAATGAATATGTTTTTAAGAAAATATAACCCAAAAATTTTGATTTATTAATGTTTCTGTTTAATAACTATATTTAAACTAACTAATGTTACTATATAATAACTAAACTAAGGTTACTATATAATTACCAGACTTGGGATAACAGTGGTCCCTGACAGAATCGCCATGTAAAATATTTTGGATTGGGGGGCTGTAAATTTTATTACAAGGCTTAGGATTTTCCTCTGGATTTGAATACTAGCCTAAGGAAACTTTTGAGAACAAATCAGTAAAAATTAAAAATTACCTATTTTTAATAATTTAATATATAATTCTACCTTTAAAAATAATTTTTTAAAATTAATGTTGAATAAATAAGTGGTCAACTACAATAGAAATTAGTTAAGTCGAATTGAAAATATGTATAATGTAAACATATCTCTATTTCCTTTGTGATTATTTAAATAACATGTATATCTCACCTTCTTTATAAAAACAATACCTGCTTAATATAAATAAAATGTATATATCAGGTACTCCAGTTGCTGTTCACTTATAAATTTGAACATGGTTTTTAGTTTTTGCGTTAGAAAAATATAAACATATGTATGTATTGATAACAGGCAAAAAGATTCATAAATATTGGAAATTAAAAAAACACAAACAGACACACACAACGTAGATGACATAGTATTAACAGTAAAATGTTGTAAAACTGATTTTTAAAAAGATTGATAATATCTTTACGTTTTATGACAGTCCTCCAGTTCCATTCGTAGCCCCCCAGCATAAAATATTTTATATGGCGATTCTGTTAGGGACCATTTTTTCCCATTTCTAATAATTACACAAGCTAGGTAAGACGAAAAGAAGAGTAACATAATATTTTCAGTTAAATATGTTTAATTACTTTTACTGACAAATTATTATAAATTGATTATAATGGCTTAATTTATGCTCCATTACTCCCATTGATCTGGTCAGCAATAGAATATTTCCCAAAAAATTAATTTTCGATACTTTTGGAAAACGTAAACTTTTGATTGTAAATATCTTATAAATGTTGTGGATATACTAAACAAATTGGGACTATCAAAACCTACTTTTTGTTATCGGAAATTATCGATACCGAGTTACTCATCATAAACTGATTATAATTGATTAATTCAGACCCATTAGTCAAATTGATTTTGTCACCAAGAAACTATTTTTAAAAAGATTATGGTTTCAATACTTTTCGAAAACGTAAACTTTGATCGTTAATATCTCGTAAACGGTGCATCGTAGCTCAAAAATAACGAAATTTTTGAAGGCTTAAGCGAAGCAAGTTGTGGGTATTCTGAACGTATTGCGACTGTCAAAACCTACTTTTCGTTATCGAAAATTATCGATACCGCGTAACTTGTCATAAATTGGTTGTAACTAGTTAATTTAGACTCTGTTAGTCCCATTGGTCTGGTCAGTAACAGAACAAATTTTTTAAAAACTAATTTTCGTTAACTTTCGCTGTCGAAAACTTTAATCGTAAATATCTCCTAAGCCGTGCGTCGTAGCTCAAAAATAACGAAATTTTTGAAGGCTTAAGCGAAGCAAGTTATGGGTACTCCGAACATATTAGGACTATCAAAACCTACTTTTCGTTATCGAAAATTATCGATATCGAAAATAACGATATTTTTAAAATGTTAGAATGTAATTTTCGACATATTCGTTATCAATTTGTATTACAAAATTCTGCAAAATTGTTAGTAGCTTTTAGTTCCAGTATTTTTCCTTTTATAATGACGGATTCAGTTTACGCAATTTTTATCCGCGTAAACTGAATCCCCATGGAACGGATATTCACGTAAATTGAGGGACCGGTGTATATATGTATAAAATTAAAAACGCATTTGTAAAATAGTACCGCTAATTGTAAGTAATGGTTTTTACCCAGGTTTTGGGAATTCTCCCGGGAAAATACCCAATAATTAACCAAATGGGAATAATTACCCATCGGGAATTTCCCCGTTAAAGCAGTAAGTAAATATTTTAGACTCAAAAAGAAATTGAAACTATTTATAATATAAATTTTTGGTTATTTTACGTACATGATTTTAGTTACATACAAACGTTATGTCTGTACTCCACAGAAATACACATATATATATAAATCATATTTAAACCAAATAAAAAGGTGATTTAGCTCTTATAATCTCTTATAAGAGACTAATAAAAATTATTTGTATAGTTTTATTGCGCTGACTTCGAAAATTAACTGAAAAATGTTGAAATTTATAAGGCATGTGTTTCTATAAATAAGCATTGATCAAACGCAAAAGAGACACATTCAGCAAAAACTGTTTTATATATATATATATATATATATATATATATATATATATATATATATATATATATATATATATATATATTTCTTTGATTAAGTAAGGAAACATTAAATGCGAGGTGAATTTAAATTGGATCATTTAACAATCATTCTGTTAATAATAATTTTTTTATCAGAGGTTTCCTTCAAAAATAACTTCATTAATATGTAAATGTCAAAACTGTTTTAGTATTGGATCGCGTTCTACAATGGGGGCTTTTACCCTACTTGTATATGAATATAAAATTATTTTATTTATAAATTTAAAATAAAAATTTTTGGAAATTTTGTTTTAATTACTATTTCAAATTTTACTACATTATTTATATTTTTAATAATACTACCACAGAATATTCAGAAACAAAATTCGTATCTCTATACTAGCTTTCTCAATGTGGACAACAGCTTACGTCACAAATGACCTAATTTTCCACCACTGCAAACGCACAACATGTTACAACATAAATCTCGTATCAATGTATGCGTGTGGTTACAGCTGTGTTTGTACCAACATCACACTCAGTCTGTGGAGGAAGACGACTACAGTGTATATATATACCAGTGTTAGGGTACATATATATATTCGCTTATTGTTGAAACTGGTTGATAACAATAGATCTGAACACGACTATACTTGTTGTGTGACTGACACACTTAAGCGGTATCGAACCACTCACAGGCACACTGCTATCCACAATTTTTTAAACTAACGCTTAGGGCTTGAATACTACTTATATGTTCAATAAAATAGTAGTTGGACCGTGCATTTGGGGTAGGCAGAAATTTTTTTAGAAGGTCGTAAGGTGGTTTGTGATGAACGTAAGACTGAGTTTTCGGGATTATCGGTGTTGTAGTTCAGCCGCCATCTTCGAAAAAAGGTCGAATTCTTTTTCTTCAAATATCTCTAGAACCGTTAGTCTGACAAAAATTTTGTAAAGAACTTTTTTGTAGATAATTCCATTTTCTACAATTTTTGTGATTAACTTTTTTAAATAGCTTTTAAAGTAAGAAAGTCATTAGCAAAAAAATGAAAAATTCGGGAATAAAAACGTTTGAGATCAGATAACTTTTCTACTTTTTACCCGATAAAGAAATTACTTCTTACCATTTTTGTAGAATGTTTCTTGGCGAAAAATTTGAAGTATTAAATTTAATTATCGGGCTCCTAGTTACTGAGTTATAGCTCTTCCAAAAATAGGCAACGAGCGTATTTGTTTCCGGGCAACTTGTTTTGGGGCGAGAAGGCGGAGGTAAAATTTTGAAAATTGTTAATATTTAACCATTTAGTTAAGGAACAAATGTGCTAACAAGAGTCGAAATATATGTTTACAATTTAAAATGTATTTTACCTCTTTTTTTATTATTTTATATATCCCCATTATCTGTCTAAAAAAACCTAATAACAACACTTCAAATAAGGGTAGTTTAATATAATTTAGCAGTTAGTAATATGTTCATCTTTTTTTATTAGGTATTTTTATTGTTAACTTTCATATAAATGTGTGGTAGGATTCTCAAAAACCGTAAGAACAACAGAAATTACATATAATAATTTTGATTTTACATAAAAAATTATTTTTAACATTGAAAACGTTTATGGGGACTTATTTCAAATTTCAAATGTAATCGTATTGTTAGGGTATTTCTACTAGTACTAAAAATTTAAAATTTAGTATATAAGTGTAGGTTTTGATCTAAAAGAACTTTAGAAAAATTTTTGATTAATATTTGATAATTTGTATCCATTTTATGCAATATCATAAAAATGCATATGTTTTGTGCAAATATATACAAAGTGGAAACAGATTTATTCAACATAGGGCAAATAAAATGGAAGATTTTGTATGGATCATTAATGTAATATACTAGTGTTAAAAAACATTATAACTGTGTACTTCTATTACGCCGTTTATTAGAATAAAATGACATAGATATATTTTTTTTATGGTTTATTGAAATAAAATTAAAAATTAAAAGTAAACAAACTAATTGTTATAAATAAATACTTTTATTACTTTTATTAAATTAAATGTTCAAACTTTTCTCCATTAACCGCTAAAAAATATCCCAATTTATTGTAAAATTCATTGCGAATATTTAGTGTTTTTGTTGGTAGTAATATTCAAATAGGCTGCTACAATAATACCTTGCAAAGACTGCGTATTTGGGTGGGACCTTGATGTGTAAATTTTGCTTTTTAAGTGATTTCAAAAAATAAATTATTTAGCGGTAAATCGAGAGAATGTGGAGCCACTTAATTGCGCTCCCACGTCCACTTTAAGCATTTTGAAATGCTGATTTAAAAAATCACGCACTGATCTATAATAATGTCCAAGTGCTCCATCGAATTTAACCAGACTATATTGTTTTCACCATTTACCACAGCTTCGATTGTTGGATCAATACCGTTTATTAACTGAAGGTATTTATCGCCCATAAGTGCTCCATTCATAAAAGATGATCCTATGATATTGCCTTCCAAAATTCCTGTCCATACATTCAGCTGTTGTCGATACTGCGTGTGACAATCTACATAAACATGTGGGTTTTCGGTTTTAGAAACTGGAATATTGTTGTAAAGTAAGTGTACATTCATTGGTAAAATACAAAAATTTCAAAAAATCAGGATCTAGATTTGATTTGTTCATCATTATTTTGCGAAATTGGTTTCTCACATCCGAATCTTCAGGGAAAAATTCATGCAATTGTTTATACTTGGATGCAGAGTAAATTTGTTTTTTCAAAATTCTATGTACATTAGTATGGCTAATATTTTTCTTTTTAGCAACTGTTCTAATGCTTCTATTGGGATTTAGATCAAAATCAGCTAAAACATCCATCTCCAAATCTTTATTAATGTTTCTTGGATCATTTTATGGTCTTAAACAAGCACTATTTACACAACTCGTGATACGAAATGGATCTACAATGTGTTTTATAGTACTTATACTGGGGACTTGTCTATTTTCGTAAAACACACTAAATAATTCACGTGTTTCACGATAACTATTGCCCGCCAAACATCATGAGACAAGCTGAATTTTTTTTTCGGTAGCATAATGAACCATAATTTGTCATTCTAGCTTTCTTCTTTTTCTTGCAAGAGATAAATTCGCAATAAATTTGTATTTTTAATCTGACAAACACAAAAATATTGCAGATCCATGGTAACACGATTTAAAAACGAAATATATATTTATTGATCAAAAAGTGTCAGAGATCACATTGATCCTGAGAAAAATTTCTCATTATACTTGCCCTATGTTCGATAAAACTGTTTCCAGCCTGTATATGTATGCGTGTATGTATTATTATTAATACCAGTTAATACTATGGTAACACAAATAAATGAAAACGCCGTGAGCAGCGGGGCCCCATCACGGTAGTCGAATTTTCCCCTTCATCTTCGGTAATGAATGTCTACAAGCGAAATGTGATTGAAAGTCTACAACCGAATTGTCATTTTGTTGGTTTCAAAACTGGTGATGAGTGTTCGGCTGATCGAGGCTTTAAAAAAAGGTTTTAAGTATTTAAGGGCTGTATCTCAGTAAATTTCAATTTTGTGCCGAAAACAGGTAGCAGAAAAAAAGCCAACACAATTCGTACGAGGACATTCCTGCCCATGTTTATCCGCTAATTGCCTTTATGTTTTAGTTTTAAAAATTAAAAAAGGACCTTAAATAGTAAACTGGAAGGCCTTTATAAAGATATTTCTTCTTTCCAAAAAAATCCAAAATTTCTATTTTATAAATACTAAAAATCCAAAATTCCTAATTTATAAATAAACAGTGACTTTAATAACATTTGCAAATTACTTAATATGTATGTATTTCATTTGTTAAAAAATTGTATTCACTTTTTTTTAAATTTTTTAAAATTACTATTCGCCTACTTATATTTAGAATAAACATAATGCTTTTAAAACACATTTAACAATAGCATTCAATTCCGATGTAAAAATGGGAGAAGTGGGGGGAAAAGTGATGCGGACTCCCTACAAGGTACTAGCTGGATACTAACTGAATACACGTACTAAATTTCAGCCCTCTAGGTTTCCTTATGGAGTCTCTAGACGTGTTAGAAAACAAGCAAAAAAATTAAGGAAATATTGGCGTAAAAATCGTGGGGGTAAGGGTTAAAAGTTGAAACCTCCAAAAAACAGTGTCTGGCTATTAGCTTAACCTGTACACCAAATTTCAGCCCTCTAGGTTTATTTGGGGAGATTTTGACCCGAACGAAACTGTTAAAAAACAAGAAAAATCATGTTCTTTTGGGTATAAAAATGGTGGGGGTAGGGGTTAAAAGTCGAGACCCCCAAAAGGCACCCCCTTGATACTAACTCAATCCGAATACAAAATTTCAGCCCTCTAGGTTTATTCGGGTGACCTGTGCGAGTGGTACAAACTTCGAAAACGTCGAAAATGCATGAAATTGTAGCTTAAAAATGAGGGGGGTGGGGGTAAAATATTAAAACCTCCAAAAAGCACAACCTAGGTACGAACTTTATCAACACACCAAATTTCAACCCTCTACGTTAATTCTGGGGGGCTGGGGGCCTGTTAGATCCAGCGAAAATCGTTTTTCCCCCCTCTACTCCCACCATATCATCCTAGGAAGCTGAATTTTGGATATGTTGTAGATAATTGACCGAAACATTATTTAAAACCGGTTTGGAAAAGTTTTATTGCTTTTCCGCCCCCCACCACCCCCTTAAAGGTCGGGTCAGAAAAAAAATTTGCCCAAAATTTGACCCCACTTTGATAGTATGAGGTGCCTCGAAAATGAGCCCCATTTACCAAATTTCATCTCTTAACTTCCATAGGGGGGCCCTACACAAATTAAAAGGTGGTGGGAAAAAATATATATATATATATATATATATATATATATATATATATATATATATATATATATATATATATATATATATATTCGACTAAAAAAAGGTTTGTTGATTTTTTTTAAAAAAATACAAATATTATTTTATATTTCCAAATAAATGGTTATTTTGTTAGAGAACCTGCTAGTGCGAGAAACTAGCAATTTGATCTGAAAGATTTTTGAAGAATCTTTTGCTAAAATATTTTCATTAATTGTGTCCTTCTTATATAATTTTAATAAAGATTGAGAAATAATAAAGAAACTTACACACAAAATGTTAACTTTAAACTTTAATTAATAACTCCAAAACGTTTTCAGCGTTAACTGTTGGGTCTAGAGAGCTGCATTTCTTTTATAAAGTATTATTATATTATAAAGAATATTATAGTATTTACAATAAAATTGAATAAATTTTACAAATACAATTTTCCTTACAAGAAAAATAAAAAATAAAAATTAGTCACAAATTTTAAGTTTTTGTGTATGTCGTGGGTCTAATATTTCGGATAATAATTTAGAGTCATAAAATTCAATAAGTTTTTCTTCCATTTTATTTTTCCAAAAATTTTGATCCTTCCAAATTACAAATAAGAGACCTTTTGTGGTTTGTGATCTATAGCACAAATGAACAAAAATCTTTTCAAAATTCTTTCAGTTATTTCCAACTACCCCATCACCTGATAATAATAATTGTGATTTTTGTAATCAAGTCAAACATAATAATAATTTTAAAACCTTCCTTGGTCGTGTAGTAAGTAACCCATGTATATATTTTAATCAATTATATTTATGTTGAGAATCCCAGCAAAAATGAACACAAATTGATTTTTTCATAAAAATTGTAAACATGTCCCTATAGTAAAAATTACAAATATTATAACGAACTCACTGCCATCTGTTAAAACTAAACTTAATTTGAAATATTCAAACCGATTTTGGCAATTTTTAAGGTTTTTAATTTTTTTTAAGGTCAGTTTTAATGTAAATGGTTTTTAAATGACCATCCGAAAAAGAGAAGGTATTTACGCAATTTTTAAGAAAAGAATCAAATTTTTTAAGTAAATACTAAAGCTTCAGTTTTGTTTCTACTATTTCAAAAATGGTGATGTTTAGAGCAATTTTTTGTAATTAAAATGATTTAACTTTTAAAAATCAATGACCATCCGAAAAATTACAGTCTTTTTTCTACCGAATTATGTTTTTATTTTAATTTTTTAAGTTAAAATAAAGCCTCAAAATTGTTTCTAGTAAACGTTGTTTTTGGAGATTTTTGGTTGAACACTCTTAAGCTATATTAAATCAAACATATAATTTTTTTTGTTATTATTACCTATTATTTTTTTTCTTTGCTAACATGACATTATTAAAAATATATACTACGCATTAACACTTCTCCACACTATCCGTAGTGCTTAAAGCCTTACTTTCCAAAACTGTTAGTCGGATGTATGAATGAATAAGTTGTAAGTGTGTCGGGATTCAAAGCTTCTGTCGCATATAGGTCACCAAAACGAATCCACTGTACTCCACATCGTCCAAAAGGAACTAGCTAACGCCCACTCCCTCTTAGAAACTCAGAATTGCTCTTCTGATGTTTTTGGAACTCAATATTAAAAATTCTAGATACTTACGTCTTAAAAAAGTAAAATGCCTCGCAGGAACGTCAGACATGGGGCAAGGATTCGCCTCCAAGCCACATTTTCGACAAGAAAAATTCTCCCTTAGTCCGATGGTAACCATTGCTTATTTAAGACAATAATCTCCGTGAGTACCTGTTAATCGTTTCGAATGTACTATGCTTAAAGACTGTATTTCTTTTTCCCGTTTTGAACTGGGTAAAACTATAAGCTCTCTAGGGTTTGTCTACCTATCTAGTCATTGTATAAAGTTTACAGAGATGAGTATGATATTTAGGTTGTTTTATTTTAACACCTTAAACCCTTATTGATAATAAATCCCATCTATTTACACTTGTTCAGTAAAACACTCCCTTTCCTTTTAAGTAATAGAAAATAATGTTTTACAAAAATTAAATTGCTTAACTATTTATAAGCAATCTATAAAAAGATAAAATTATTTAATTTTTAAATCTCGAAGATCAATTTTTGAAATTTTGTTTTGGCTACTATTTCATTTATTATTGTTTCTATTATTCTATTTGTTTTTTCTTATTTTTTTTATATTCTATCTGTTTTAATTGAGGTGTATATATATAGTCTTAGATGCAGTTTCTTTTGAAGTGATTTCTCCCGTAAGTCTAATTCTCAAATATTGACACTATTTTAATTTATATTTTCTACGTTTTGATTACTCAGGTTCAGGGTCGTGGAGAAACATGGCGGGTCTCAGGGACGAAAAATTTTCACAAATTTTTCCCACAAATACAGTGGACGAGCAAAAAAACATATACTTTTCCTTATTGATTATTAAAATTTTATGCATCCTTGACAATCTTTAATTAAAGGTGCTACAAGGACTTGCAGGTGGTGTGAAGAACTCTTAAATATAAATTTTCTTGACGTATTACTTAATCAAAATAAACTAAAATATAAAAATTGTAATAATAATAATAATAATAAATGTTTCAAAATATATCATTTAAATAAAAAATTTGAACAATTTTATTTAGTTGTGTACATCTCACTTACTCATCTTTACAGCGCGCAAACTCAATAACTGTTAGCTTAATGATAAAAGTTAATACATCAAATTAATCGCCAAGAAATTCTCTATGAAAAATATAAATAAGAAGCACTAATCTTGTCGGGTTGAAAATAGAAAAGTTGTAACCCCTCAAAGTTTTCCATCTCTAAATCGTTTATACTTTTTTAGAAATAACTTTTTTAATATCAATTTTTCGATAAAAAGTGTCAAATAAAAATTATAGAAAATAAAATTTCCTATAAAAATGATCCTTACAAAATTTTTGTCGGACTTACGGTAACAGAGATAATTGAAAAATTTATTTCACCTTTTTCCTAAGATGGCGATTAAACTGCAACACCCCCAGTCCCGAAAACTCAGTTTTACATTCACCACAGACTCTTCTACGAATTTCAAAAAAAATATCGCTGCCTACCCGAAATGCACGGTTCGATCGTTTTTGGCGACGCTTTTACTGTAGTATAAGTCATACTGTTTATAATTTTAACTGTATATTCTAGCTCTAAACTATCTAGACACTTATTGAAGTCTGAAAAGAAATTACCAGGCTGTTTAGTGAAGAATTAGCGATCGCGTTAAATTTTATTTTTTACTCAAAATTGCTTATAACGGTTAAAATTTTTTATAGAAGCAGTATATACATCCACGAGCCAGGAATAGATAACCTGCCAGTGTAAGTTCGGGAACAAAATTACAAAAAAAAATTTTTTTTTATTGGTTAGGTGCTAGGGTCATATGCACCCTTGTAGTGTAGGTACTATTGATTTTGATGTAGGTATGAATTATTGATAGATAATGAGGTAATGGTAATGTAGATGACGTATCTCCCCCGGTTGGTTTCGAACTCACGATCTACCAAACAAGAAGCGGAGGTTGCTAACCACTGGACCAACTCGGGGTCACTTGTTTTTTAAAATGGATTTGTTTGAATCCGCCTATGGCAATGGCTAGATCCCCACCAAATCGTCTAACAACATTTTATTGGTTATTAAATGATTATTGAATGTAAATGTAAAATACAGATAATGTTAGTGGGTCTTGGAAGCCACCATCAACCGCATAGGAACTGGAACCGGTAAACATAAATTTAAATCGGAGTTTCAAATAAACTCTAACATGCTGTAATAGTTAGGACTTTTTCACTAAAAAAGAAAACTTTTTTTTATCAAAACTGACTTATTAAAAATAACTTTAAATTAAAAAAAAATTAAAATAATAAATAATATTTAAAAAAAAAAACCTTCTGGCCATATAAATACAACGTTATGTTTACATATAGATACATATAAAATGTGTTTTTTTTTTTTAATTAAAAAACAAATAAATAGGCAACACGAGGCGACGATGGGAGCACCAATGAAAATAAATCGAATGATAAAAATATTGTTTTCTCATTAATAATAGCAAATAATAATAAAAATAAAAAAATAAAAAACATCTTTTTTATTTCATTATTATTAATAACGACAATTTTATAAATGAAATAACTAAACAAGAGACCTGTGGAAAACCGATTCATATTTATGGAGTCAATGTATTGTTTTATTCCAAAACAAATTACTGGACATCAATAAGTACATAGCCGACAATCTATCTGTGTGCGTGTACACGTGTGTTTGTCCATCTGACTGTTATAACCACCCACCACACTGGACCGTATTGCCTCTCGTGAGCTATTTAATTAATTTTGATACATGAAAATGGCATCATAAACGATTCGCATTTACATATATTCGGTCGGCACAAAAATTATTATGTCGACAAATATTTCAATACCGATATGTTATTGGTTTATTGATTGTATTACAGATGACATAACTGATCGATAATGGATTGTGTCGTTATGCTGTAAAAACATATTGCAGCATTGGAATATAATACATATCTAAATAAAAATACTCACGTTGGAATAATAGTACAAAACTGTTTAAAAATATAGAGATTTAAGAGCAAATACATACCTCGTTCCTTTGGCTCGACTTTATCAAATAAATCTTATAGGAAAAATTCACACTACACTTAATAACAGTGTGGTCATTGGTAGATTTACTTTTTGATTGGCTGATACCATTTAAAAGCCAGTCCTGAAAATATATAGTGGATTTGCTTCCAGCGCCCACATTATTATCAAGTATATTTGTAAAATCATTGTTTAAGAGTAGTATTGATTTCAGTAAATTTGGTAAGTGATATACTCCGCAATTGCGGGTGTTTGCTCTATTATCGACAAGTTGATTATATCATTTTATCTTCTTTAAAAATATGATTATGATTTAAACTTACCTTTGGAAAACGAAATGTGCTGAATCGTTTGTACATACATATGAACGTAGATACAGATCACAATATTCTTTACCATTTTTGAAAATTCTCAATTAATTCGTCAACTGTTAGAGTTATCGATTATCATGAAAACGATTGAGTTTTCATGATAACCGAACGAATAGCTTAATTCATATTTAAATAAAAAATACATAAATGGAATGAATGTAAAGAAATGGAATCGGGAATTTGAACTTTTGTTTATTTAACGACTAATTTAATAATTCCTTCGTAAAAGAGAGAGCAATAGTGTATTCTACGTAAAAAAAGGATATCAAAGCTATACACGAAAATGCCGTAATATTTACCACGAAAAAATAATTTAAAAATTTAATCAATTTTGATTTAACTATAGAAAGTTATTTTATTTAAAATTAGCGACCTGCTTGTTCTTGTCTTGTACTAGTAATTCGTAATATTTAACTATTGTCAGAAAAAGTTGTCTGGAACACATTGTATACAATGCTGAAATTATCACTTGTAAAAACTGTCCAGAAATCAATTAAATAGAAACCGCATTTTATAGTAACTTATAGAACATGAGATTCAATTAAACTGATTAAAATGATTGAAATGAGATAAATAATATCGACTACCAACAACAATAATAGCAAATGATATATTATAATTAACTTTAAACGTTCGAAAAATTGTTACATTTGAGTGAATTTCTTAAGTTATCAAATGTGAAATAACAGAAAAAAGGTCACAGCAATTCAATCTTAATTGGAATGGAAATGCTTAAAAATGAACTAAAAATACTTACATATGAAACTTTATTATTTGATGACACCAAAGAAACCAATTTTCAAAAAAGTATGCATAACTAAAAAAAAATCTTATAGTATACAATATTAGCAAATGTATAACATTTAACAATTTGTTGAACTCACCTAAAATTCAATAAATTAAGTTATGCAATTAGATAACTACTTTTATGTAAAATTTTTATTAATAATTACGACACATTTTTTTATTTTATGTTTGTGTTTGTATTATAATAAACTTATAAAAATTATATTTAAATAATGATTAACAAAATGTTGATACCAATCAACAAAACATAAACAAAATTAGCGTTTTAATTTAATATTATACCAAAATCTATAACTAAATTTAAGTTTTTTACATTATGATGATACGTATCTGAAAATAATTAATTAACACAAAACATTTATGAAATCAAACAAATCAGTTTTTTAATTATACCTATTAAAAAAGTACATTGTATGAAAAATATTAATTACAAAAAACTTTGTTTCTGGCAGAAAGGTTATCATGTAAAACAAATAGAGAATTATAGCCAAACGATTTTGATGTAAGAGAGTTTCCTTCAATTGCGCAGGTCACAGAATACAGAAACAAAATTACTATCTCTATACTAGCGACAGCAGCATGGACAAAAAGTGCGGTAAATCCCCACTCGCATGTTATGTACATACATTGATCTTGCGTTTGTAAATGTATGATACGTGCATGTGTGTGTGTGCCTCGCGTACGTACCCTGGTACACATACATAACACCACGCACGCATTACACTGCTGTGCACGGTGGTTCAATAATCAGACAATAATCAACAACAATATGAGGTTAGGCGTTCACTGGTTGTGAAACGACTGAATGTAAAGTGGCATAACATCCCACCAAAAGGCGCCAATCGATTCACAAAAGTTTGTCTTTAGACTGAATCTATTGATCTGTGGCGCAAGTGCAGTGGGTAAAATAAGTCAACTTACTGGCCTGTAGTTCATAAGAAACATGTACTTAAGGAGGGAGGGGGTAAGGTTTTTAAACTTTCTTTTTGCATTTTTTTTTAAATTTTTTTTCTGAATGTACATGTCGAGCGTGTTGTGTCAAAATTTCAAGTAAATCCGAGCAAAAACTAATGAAGATACAGCGTTTCAAGCGACCGGCCCTCATGCTCGATTTTTATACCTGCCTGGTAGTTGCGCGACGCGCCTACCTGGTAAGTATAAAATTTACTTTAATTTTATACTTACTAATCTTATACAAAACAAATACTTACTATAATTACCCGCGTAAGTATAAAAAATTATATCATTTTATTGATGCTTAATTTTGGATTTTTGAGTATAAAAAACTTTAAATCCATTTTCTCCCAAGCAACATTTTTGAAGTTCGTGAACATCATAACTCAAAATCTACTTCACCAATTTTGTTAAAATTTGGTACACTGTTTCTACACATAAATCAACAGGTAATAAGGTCGTTTTTTTTTTGCTATTTTTTTTCCAGTTTATAATAACAAATTAACCGAAATTTTTAGCAAGAATTGCGTTTTTCACTTCAAAATGCTGCCAAAAATAAAAAAATCGAAAAAATACAAAAAACTCTTCCTGATTCCCCAGGGAAACATATCGCCTTTTAAACGCATTTCGATTTTTTTGTCTCGGATGATCCGGTACCAAGTTATGATGTTCGCCGCAAAGCAACTTTTTTTCGAGGCGCCTCCGGAAATTCGCTGTCACGGACTTACATATTTATCGATATTTGTAATTGATAATTTTTTCAAAGATACTTCAGATGTTATACTATAACGCGTATATGAAATAAATAAGCCAACATTTTTCATATCTCCAAAAAAAAAATTATGAAAATATGCCTTTTTTTGGCTTTTAAAACCTTACCCTCCCCTTAACAGATATCGACCTTTCCCTCAAAATAACAGACTGATCCATTTTAAAATGCGTTTCTGGGTATCTCTCAGTTCATTTTTGGCTGGGTCTAATAAAAAAAGTGTATTCGACAGTATTAGACGTACTATAATAGTGTGAATTTCACAACAAATTGTTCATTTTAGTAATGCAATAAACCTTCTTCAAAAAAGTTAATAAGGTTCATTTTTGACTAACAATTTATTACTTGATTTCAAAATGACTTTAACACTGACGTACATGCGATACGAAATTCTCTAGCTTACCAACGACCATATTATCTATACATAAAAAAAAAAAAAAAAAAAAAAAAAAAAAAAAAAAAAACAAATAAAAAGTAAAAAAAAGTTTAGCACAGTTTTCAAATTTCTTTTAAACGGTTAAATTTACGGTCGATTTGAAGAGTACTTAACAATCTTCAATCCTCAATAAACGAATGAAATAAAAAAATAAAAAAAAAAAAAACGAGGTAGAAAAGAAAGAAAATTCTTAATTCCGTCTCGAATTTGAAACATTCGTAAAGTACATGTAAACAAAGACAATTTTCAGATTCATTAAATTGCACGATATCGTGAAATCAGCGTACAGAAAGTAAAAGAATTCTAAATGACATTTTTTTCTTATTTTAGTTCTTACATTATCTCTTTCACTCTTTGTTCGTCGGTTCCACGCTTGTCGCATCAATTGTGCCTTCTTCTTTGGTGAGTTGTATAGTTCAACTTATTATAAATATGTAACGATGAATGTGCAGGATATCGGTGTCTCCACATGTAATAAGCACTTCGATATTCATTAGAAAAAAATATTATACATTTACCTTAGCGGAAAATTATTTATATTATGAATTAATTTGTGTTATTAAGGGGGTTTTCCGGGTGATAATTTCAGAAAATAGATTTTTTTTGTTGCAAAAATTAATTCCTTAACATGTGTAAAATATGTTGGTAAAGTGATCATTTTAAATTAGAAGTCATTATAAAGATACAACAGTTAGAAGAACTGATTGTGAGTGCTGAGTTAAGTGATAGGAGGCCCGGGCCTACTGTGACGTGTCGGCTTGATACCTGAGATGCTTCTATACAAATGTACACTTGTATTTTAGTCTTGGTTTAGCTTCAAAAAGCACAACAGTTTACAACAAATCCGTTTCAAATCAGTGATCAGTTGTAAGTTGTTTATTTTCCCAATAAGTGGTAGAAAAGGAAGCACGTTTAGTGATGTTTATCCTGGTTGTAATAAAAAATGAAGACTTGTTGGAAACCGTTATACTACTCAAAAAGATATCCAGAAATACTTAATTATATACACAACCGCGGTGAAACGCGAATTACGCGCTCCGAGCGACGCACGAGTGACGTTGTAAAAAAAGTCAGAACTGAAGCAAAAACACAGCAATCCAATTTGAAAGACTTCGAGCAGGAAGAGGAAGGAATACTCCATGGACCAGGCATCGCAGATTGATGGTACGTTAAGATTTACATAGTTGCAACCGTACTTGAAACTTCAAACGCTCTTTTTTCAAAACTGTGTTTTCCAAAGTTTTTCCCATCATATCTCGAGAACGGTTTGACCGATTTACTTGAAATTTATAGGGTAGACTCAGCACGTGTAGACGTGTCGGATGAATTAGAATCATCCAAAAATTCTGAGTATTTATATTCAGAAGTGTGCCAGTTTTCAATATTTTCAAATGATACTAGTTGATTCGATGCATTTGGTTTACAGATAAAAATGCCTTTACTTTTTTTTTTAGATAAGCCAATCAGCCGAAATCGTGTAGGAGTGAGCGTCCTTTTTTTCGAGGTGGTTGTCTTCGGAGTGGTACAACTTACGTTTTGATGGATATATATATATATATATATATATATATATATATATATATATATATATATATATATATATATATATATATATATATATATATATATATATAATACTGATTAATTGTGATTTCACTTTAATCATTCGGAGAACTATGAAAATCTAAACGGAAATTTATGGAATTTATTACGGAAAATACTAATAGGCGTACCAGAATGCATTAATCACGATGGTGGAGGTTCTATGTCGTTACTATATATATATATATATATATATATATATATATATATATATATATATATATATATATATATATATATATATATATATATATAGTAACGACATAGAACCTCCACCATCGTGATTAATGTATTCTGGTACGCCTATTAGTATTTTCCGTAATAATTTCCATAAATTTCCGTTTAGATTTTCATAGTTCTCCGAATAATTAAAGTGAAATCACAATTAATCAGTTTCGATGAATTAATGCCAATGACACAACAACGCTGTTATGTCAATTGCATAGCTTGAATAATCTAAAGATTGCAAGTCTATTTAGATATTTGTGTCAGTAATGTTGAGAATCGCGCCTAAAATGTCGTTTGGTTTGCTAGTGACATTGCTTGACACAAAGTTCCAAGTAGCACAGAAATTTAGTTATTTGTTAAAGTTTAAATAATAATTCTGTCCTTTTCCTCCTTATAGATTTTATCCTTTTTTAGATATTTCTAGAACAAATATTTTGATATATTTTTGGGGAAGGACAACCAACAGAAACTTCTTAAGTTCGATTGCTTTTAACTTCGAACTGTTAACATCGTTTCGCGTGCCACGACGGCCAAAATATATTAACTAAAACAATTGCATTTTTACGTTAAAAGAGTTAACATCGTTTCGCGTGCGACGACGGCTAAAATAGACTAAAACAATTGCGTTTAAAGATTAAAACCGTAAATATCGTATCGAATAGCGTGCCACCGAGACTAATACGAAAAATACTTACAATTAATTTCGTTTATTGATTTATCGAGTTTATCGTTAAAGTTGTCGTCGTCAGATATAATTCGCAATCCAAAATTAAGAACTTTTGTAAAACGTTGTACGAACTTTATCAGCGAATTAATTAAATAAATTAATTAAAATAAATGTGTTGTTGATTACTTGGTGAATCCCACCTGCAACCTGGATTAGAATTCCAAATTCTCTGCAAGAAAACGAGTAAACCACATTAATACTCGAGCGCAAATTCGGCAACAATTGCCTGGCATCCTAGGGCAACAAAGAAAATTCTAGCGTCGGTAGGGAAATAACTTCTGCGGAACTGCCCGCCACCACATGTTTAAGTCGCCACATATTTTGGCATCAACCTGGCAAGGAGTCAGCGTAAACGCCAACGAGCATTCACGACATTACAATATATACATACATATATATATATATATATATATATATATATATATATATATATATATATATATATATATATATATATATATATATATATATATATATATATATATATAGCTAAAACTTTTTTTTGTGCAGTCTTTTCTCGTGCGATTTATTTATGCAGTTTTTAAAAAAATAAAAGTGCATAATATGAACAAAAAGTAAGAACCAGAAAGTAAGAAATTTAAACATTAATTATAATGATTGATTATAATACACATGTATTGATTATAATACACGTGTATGTATTAAGAGCGCAAATGTGGGTTAAATGTACAATTATAATATATTTGTACCCCTTTCCCACAAGAAAACCGTTTTCTTTTTTTTTGTAGGAATGGGGTACCAAAATATATTAGGTAATAATTTTCTTTGATACACTAATTTATTCACAAACATTTTAATCTACATCGCATAAGAATAGAAGTTATTGTATCATTCGGTTTTTTTTATAAATATGTTTATCCCAATTTTCATAATATTATAAAATTGAAAAAAAATTTTCTCAAGTGTAAATTAATACTTTATTTTGTTTAAAAAAGCAACTTCTAAGGAAATGGTGAGGTTTTGAGCGTTCTGGGTCCCGATGCACCGCATAAAGAAGTTGTTTTTTACAACCTGGGTCCAACTGTACCTTTTATAGCGTTTTATGAAGTTTTTAAATATTTTATTGTGCGATTTTTTTATGCGATCCCTATCCACCGCGTAAAAAAAGGTTCAGCTCTAATATGGAAACACATATATGTGGATACAGAAATGGAAATTTTATATAGATGGAAAATATTTATACAAATATTGTTATTTTATGTTAAAAAAAACTCTTACCCTTTGATATTTGATGTGGAAATGCAAATATGTGCACACATACATCCAATATGGTTATAGGTACGAGCACACACGAAGAATATATTCATTGAATGTAGGTATTAAATTTCCATAGAGTATTATTATTATTATTGATGGGTTTTTTGATTTCCTTCTATTTTTTAAAATATTAAGCACGATAAGCTGTTTCTATGCAGTCCGTATACCATGTATTACGGCCATCTTTAGTAATAATATAGATGGCCATGCATGTATGCATTTGGCAAAAAAATATTCCGAATATATACCTTTTTAATACTTTTGTTTGTTGAGTTATACCAAAATTTTTGATTTCAATAGATATTCTATAAATATTTCATGAAAATTTTCAACTACTGCTTTCTCAAGAAGAGAGTTCACCACAAATATTACTCGCTTTATAAAGTATGATAGAAAACTATCAATAAATTATAGCGTAGTATGTACAAGCAATTAAGGAAAAAAAAACAATAAATTGTTAGGGAATAGTTGAAATTTTGATAGGTTTTAAAAAAGATCCTACTATGATATACGTATGTGGAGAAGAAAATTGACGCCCTACTCTCCAAACCTGATTTTATTTAACCTGAGTTTATCTAACATGATCTATATTCATTGTAGCTTTACTACCGGTGGTCTTTAACCTCTTTAGCGGATTGTAAATTTATTTTAAACTAACAAAAAAAATACCATCCAAGTTAACCACCTTATAGATTACTTTGTTAAAAAGGTTTGATTCTAGGATAAATAGAGCTTTCTATAATGTATTCTTTTTTTATTTAAATAGGTGGCAGTACAAACAGTTACCGCATGAGAACGAGTGTCACTCGTCGTGTCCGCTAGTTGTTAGAATTACAGACCGAAGTCAGACTCGGGGTATTCGCTAAAGTGGATAATTACCATGATCTTACTACCCAATGGTCTATATTCAACGTAATTTTACTACATTAGGTCCATAATCACTATACCCTTACTACTCAGTGGTCCATATTCATCGTAATTTTCTTCCGGTTGTCTAAAAACACTGTGACCTTTCTACCCAATGGTTCATATTTACCACAACCTTACTAAAGTCGCATATAATATAACTTACAAATATCTTAAAATAACAAAATTAATGACAATAAAAACAAAAATAGTATCGTTTAACAAATAAACAGATTTTTTAATTACAACAGTTGACAGCAACCAATTTATAATTACAAGATTATGCAGTAGATGGCACCTATTATAACAGATACAACAGACACACCAATTATAAACTTTTTGATTAAAAGTTACTAAATCAGTAGTTCCCAACATTGTACTATTAATTTAGATCAATACTACAGAATGTACAATCGATAAAATATTCTTTAAATTTTCATTCGAATTGTGAAATAGGCAATTATTTAAGATCATCAGGCACAACCTTATTGTAGACCCTCGGTAGTATATCACATATATTCCTGAATATGTATTCCTTAACCGTCTGTTACGTGTAAAGCTGCTTCGCTCCCTAGTGCCGTAAGCAGGTATGTGGCACATTTGAGGAAATAAATTAGATTACTTTTTCGAGAAAATCCTTACTTCATAATAACAAATAGGTGGTAGCCTCAATATTTTATTTTTAATTTTTTTTTAAGTGGCACGCATGAATCGGTTTGCCGTAAATTAAAGATTGCTTTACACACTTTTTTTTAATATTAGATTGCTATTGACTGAATTTTCTCAAAATGTCATGCCATATCTAAGCAACAAGGATGAATGACCAGGAGAGCACCATCAAAACCTCATTTTCGGACAAGGAGTTATTACTTACAAATGAGGCTCCTCCCGCGCAGTATATTATCGTACAACGCAGATAATATTTTGTAAAAGTTTCTGTATTTATTGTAGTTATAAATACAATTCTTATCATATATTTATTACATTCTGGAATATTAACAAATCTAAAAATAATGTCACGGAAGCCTATTATACGTATTGTAATGTAACTGTCCAAAACACAGGTGTAGTAGATCTCGTTAAAATTATCTCAAATCAAATTTTAAAGTTTATTAATTAAATCATAATAGCCAATCAAAAATTATTAAAAAATCAAAGTTGTCGTGTTACAAAGTGTCGGCTGCCCGAAATTTAAACTTCAATTTTATTCTATATTATCGCTTTGTGAGGTGATATTTGCAACAAAAAAATATTTTTTAAACTTTAAAATAAATTGAAATCAAATGGATCCGTCGTCTAGTTTAAAAGTTGACATCCACGCCGGCTTGAGAAATGTAGTTTCGTAAAAAATACGTTTAAAATTTTCGTTCAAATTTTTTTAAATGTAATTTAACTTTTAATTTCAGTTTTGGATATCAAATAGGGCACAAATAATTTCTACTTTTCAAAAATTGTAACTACCTTTTCATACTATTGGCAAAAATTAGAAGGACTATTGGTAACGAGCTTGCATGACATTATACTTTGACGAAAAAAATTTTCATATACTCCAATATCCGAAAAATAGGTAACGAAAATCCCGAACATTTTATTTTATTTATATTATTATATCTATTTTAAAAAATTCAGAAAAATGCGATACTTTAAGATCATTGGATGAGAACCTTCCCTTAAGTCATTTTAAAAAAATTTTAAAAAAAAGTGAAAGTTATTTCAACATAATTAGCTAAAATTAATGGCTTACAAAATACAAAAAAATTCGCGTAGATAAGTTTCAAATCTTCCGAGCTTGATTCTCTGGCATTTGTTAAAAGAAAAAATTTTCTGTGTGTAAAACAAGTGTTAGAGAAATATTAACACCTAAACAAATTGAAACAATATTACAACTAAAGTATTTTTTTGAACATTTTCAAAAATAAACGAATAAAAATTACATTTGAGAGATGTTATCTTAATTTTATTTCAAATTATAATTTTCTCCATATCCTCCTATGTGGATATCAGATAAACTCCTCATTACGATTCTAATCAAAATTTCATCTCTGATATACATAGCAAACTGTATACCTTTCTATATACGTAGAAATCCCAATATAATAATACAAATATCCCATTGCATATATGTATATGTATGTTTGGAAGCAATATGATTTTTGTTTGATAAAAAAGAGATTTCTATAAAACAACATAATATGTACCTCTATTTTTTTTTTTGGGATAGAGTATATATAAATAAATATATATGCATACATGCTTGTAGCCGCTTGGTTAGATAGACATAATATAACATACTACAATATATTAAAAATACCGCATGATTAAAAATTCAAAGTATATTCTTAAGAAAAATAAATAAATAAACAGTCAAATGATTCTATCGATTTTCCAACGTAGTTATGATTAATTTGGACTAAATTATTTATTTCTCTTATCAAAACATCGAAATTATATTTGTAAATAGAATTTACACTTGTAAGCTGTAACTTTTTTTCACTAATATTTTCGATTAATTCTCCAGAGTAAATTGCATCAAAAATCAAAAAAGTGATACTAAGAATAGGGTAGGGTCGTGTAAGATGGCGCGCTCGGTAAGAGTGCGCCCTTCTATTTTCTCGAAACAGGAATGAAATTTGTAACCAACTTTAATCGTGTTTTGAAGTGTTCGGGTATCTGTAATTACTTACCAAAAAATATTGATTTACAACATAATCCCGATATTCTAGATAAGTTTAAAATTTTTAGTACGATTTGATATTATTTTTCTCGAATTTGGATGTTACTATGGTTTATCTCGAAACAAGATAAAAGTCATAAATGTTCCTGAGGCTAGTAAAATTAGTCATGAACTAGCTTTGATCACTTTAGTTCGTGTCAGTATGCGTGGATCGTTCCCACAGGATTATTTTATTGATAATATACAGGCGTGTAAGACGGCGCAGTACAAAGGCGTGTAAGATGGCGCACTCATTCTTACACGACAGTTTCCTTTATTATGTTTTTCTTTAACTTTTCTAAGGAATTCTATACAGCAAACTTTCGTACAACGTAAATTCGTGTAACTCAAGTTCCCACATCAAAAGTTTACGAGCACGAAAACTAACGATAAGGAAATGTAGTTTTTTTTTTTAAATATTCTATTGCTAATAAAATCAGTGGGATATTATTAACAATAGAATTAGTTAGTGGAGCCTAAAATTAAACCAATTATAACCAATTTATAAGAAGTAATTCGATATCGATAATTCTCGATAGCGAAAACTACATTTTAACAGTCGCAAAATATTTGGAATACCGGCAACTTGCTTCGCTTAAGTCTTAAAAAATTTCGTTATTTTTTCACTACGACGCATCGTTCACGAGATATTTACAATCAAAAGTTTACGATTACGAAAAGTAACGAAAATTAATTTTTTTTAAAATGTATTATTGCTGACTCAATCAATCGGACTAATGGAGCCTAAATTAACTGGTTATAACTAGTAATTCGGTATCGATAAGTTTCGGTAACGAAAAGTAGCTTTTAACATTCACAATACGTTGGAGTCGAAGAGCTATGACAGTACGGCGCACAGTAGAGTATTTGGCCTTAAATCATGGCCAAAATCGAAAAATCCAAAATTCACTAATATTGTTAAAAGTAGTATTTTTGGACTGATAAATATCTAGTTTATTCGTTCGGCCACATACCGTGTCAATAAGGCATGTTCAGACATTATTACTGTCAGCTGAAGTCAGAACTTTTTTAACAGTAGAATATCATGGCTTTATTATGATTTCTATAGTCAAAGTATAATGGTTCAGTTTTTTATTTGTCTAATTAACATGAATTATTTTTTCCTCATTAATTTATAAGGCGAATGGTCAATGTTTGTTTATCATGCCTAAAATAATTTTAAAATAATTCCTTCTATATTTTAATGACATTTTTAAGTTAAGTTTATATTCAAGTAATAAAATTTTATTATACACTATTAAAGATAATGATTTAAACACCTTCCGGGCTTTTCCGGGAAAACTTGTTTATATCACTTTATTCTGCAGGTAACAGAGAAACAATTCCTGGAATAAAACTTCCCGCATGTACTTACCATTTCTATTAAAAAAAGTTTAATTATTTTATTACACATCATACATTTCGAGTTTCATAAGTATAACATAAAGAGTATCTATTGAATCATCCTTGATTTTTTTGTCTCTTGATACTTGTATCAACACATTTATGCTTTAAATAATACAGGGGCGTATACAACCAAGCATCTTGGAGGGGAGGCCGGGGTCACGCAAGAAATGAAAGAATTAAAACAATTTCTGAAACAAAATTAAGAAACAAAAACTGAAGCTGACGAGTGACGAGCAAAAAAAAAACACGCTGCTTGGTAATAATAATGGATTAATTACAGATTCCGCTCAAAATAGGGAATAGTAAACAAGTCACTTTCCCTATTTTAAGTGTAACATACAGGATGAACTAAATATCTATGTATATGCATATACATATATTTACTAGATCACTGATATACCGTAACCAAAAGCTAAGACATGCTGCGATGCCCAGTTCTCCAAATATTTCTAGTTTATTTTCTTACGTTAAATGTTTTCTTTTCTTAATAACCCCTGTCATATTAAAAATACAGTTTATTTAGTTATATAAAATAAGTACATAACTTAACTACATACATTAAGTAATTAACTTTTTCTATTTAAAATAACAACTGTACACAATAAATACATATAATAAATTGATAACAATTATTATTATTAATAAGAAAATACGTTTGTATGTTCCGAATGAGCCATTTTAAGAATAATCTTTGCTAATGTTTAAGTACAGAACAAAAAGTAAATACGTACAGATATTATATTACAACTCTAAGAAAAAAGTAAACGTAATAAAATTTTACAGGTTGGATTTACACTATAGCAAAAAATGAAATAAATTATTTTCAGTACGAAACTGCTCTCTTGCAGCAACATTTATAAAAATATTACTTTTCAATTCAAAATAGAATATGGCAATACAAAATACGATTTAGAAATGTTAAATTATAATCTAAATCAATAGTTTTAAAAATTATATACATTCATTTAACTTTTTGAATTATGAAGTTTTTTTTTAGCTATGTAAATCCGACTTAGTTTGTCACATTTTTGTGTGAGAGAGATAAGTAAATTAAACTGTCACTGTACAAGCTGCTTTTTTATCCTTCTCATCTTTTTTAACCAATCATATTTCTTTCAAAATTTTATTACCTTTACTTTTTTCTTAGAGTTGTAATATAATACATATTGTGGAGTGAATGTCAAAGAAGCTATTAAATTTTAATTTATCACCACTTCATAATGTCCCAACGGTCCCAACAACACATTCACAAGCATTATATGCATGTATGCCTACTACATGATACTATTAAATAATCAAATCATGGATATGTTTATATATGCATAATTATATAGAATTATAGACAATTGTAGGGTTTTGGACGTTTTAAACATTTCATTTCAAACTCATTTCAATACATTTTCTTTTAAGTTTTACATTATTGAAACAATAATGATCGTATTTAATTTTAAGCTGGCATTTTTCTCTCAGTGTTTAATAAGTGCGCCATCTTACCGACCTCAATGCGCCATCTTACACGACCGGTCGTGTAAGAATGCACATTTCCCATTCTGTGAATTTTTTTTTAATAACTCGATCGGTATTGAGTTTATAATAAAAATTCTTTACCACAGCCTTAACTTAACTAAACTTAGACTTAACTAATCATTAAAGTACTACAATAAATAAAATTTACTTCTATAACATTTTCCGTTATTTTTTTATAGCCATCTAAATGTTAAGTGCGCCGTCTTACACGACACTACCCTATATATAGCGAGCTAATACTATTGAAATTTCTCAAGAAGTCCGATAGAAATACTACTGAATTATAAGAGATGTTAACATGAGGTTAAAATTGTCCGTCAGGCTATTACAAATCCAAAATAGGTTTAAAATAAAAAGTTGAACGGAAGTTGGGTAGTAAAACCATAGTGATTATGGGTCACTGGGTAGTAAGGTTGTAGAGATCGTGGTCCACTGAGTAGTAAGATCATAGTGATTATGGGCCACTGGCTAGTAAGGTTGAAGTGATTATGGGCCATTGGGTAACAAGGTCGTAGTGACTATGGACCACTGAGTAGTAAGGTCATAGTAATTATGGGCCATTGGGTAACAAGGTCGTAGTGACTATGGACCACTGAGTAGTAAGGTCATAGTGATTATGAGCAACTGGGTAGCAAAGTCACAGTGATTACGGACCACAGGGTAGTAAAGTCACAGTGATTATGGGCCACTTGGTAGTAAAGTCGTAGTGATACTAAAATCGCAAAATAAATTTTGATTCTTTGTAACGTATGAACAGAATGGTCGTTTTTATTGCATTTTGTTTTTGGCTTCTATTCATAAATACATATATATTTATAGGAAATTATATAAAACACAAAAATGAAAACAAAATAGACACCTAAGTGAAGTAAAAATGGGCTGCTAGTTAGTCTAATAAAAATGGATAAATGTACATGATAATATCGTAGAGACTAGTTTTATATTTTTATGTATTGAACGCTAGACAAACGACGTTTATAATTTACAAAAATACTGAAAAGTGAACAACTTCACCGGCACAGATGATGTTTATAAATCATTGAAAAATTAATGATTCACCGAAATGGCATACATAAAAGAAATTACGGAGAGATTTATATTATTACAAAGCCATGACCATAATTTACAATATAGTTTAATCAAAAATAAATCTAATAATATAAAATAATCACGTACCTACTTGGAAAATAATCATCCCGTATAATATGAAACATCATATAAATAGTTAATGTATTCATGAATATTTATTATTCTGTTATATTTTTAATTATTATTATTATTTATTTTTTTTTTTTTTTGAAAAAAAAAATTTATAATAAAATTAAAACTGGTATATTAGTATTTATGATACCAGGCCGTGACAAACAAAGCAAATAAATTTTGTTTACAGCTACGTTTTTATAAATAAATTATTAATTTCAATAGCTTTAAATCCGTTTACGATTTATATACGAAATTTGTTTTTTAAAAAAACCATATAGTGCAGACATCGCACCTCGGCGATAACAGGGCCACAATCTTTTATGGAATTGTGTATATAGATGTGGCTCTGTTATCGCTGAGGTGCGACATGTTTATTTACGTATATCATACAACCTATTATTTCACCATTTGGATGCGAACTTGACAACATATACTATATCTAGAAACTATAATAAAAACTAACTAAATTTTGCTGGAAATTTTTTTTGTTAAAAATTTAATTTTCATAAAATGGAGTACATTTTGAAACATATAAAATTTACTTTTTAATGACCCTACGACAAAAAATTGTTTTCCACCTGAAAATTTACTAACACAAGCAGAAGAAATTTTTATGAACTTTACCAAATATTTAATTTGCTCAAAAAAATAATAAACACAATATTTTTATTTTTTATAGTATTAAAAAGAAGTAAATATTGTTGGCAAGAGGGCTTTTTCTATCGTTGCAATCCTGAAGTAGCGTGTCCTGAACGCCAAGCGGATAGGTTCGAACTTCTGGCTCTATCGTAGCGTGATGGATATGGAGGGTGGTGAGGTACAAAATAGAAAATAACCAAAAAATTATTAAAAAAAGTAATAACATTGTATTAAAAAAAAAAAACGTAGTGTTGTACAAAATAAGGCTAACTTACTGTACTATCATTATCTATTATATTACAAACTTGATCTAGGATTAGGAAGAGCCTTGACCGTAACTGACATAGCCCTTGGTCTCGGAGGTCGGAATGGTTTGATCGTTCGCTCGAGCAAGCAGTCGTGTGACCGTTTGATGATTAGCATTACAACAGCTGCTCATATGTATTATATATACAGTGGATTGACCTTCTTACGTTAGTTGTGGTCAGCAGTTTTTAAGCGAATTTCCATTTTAGAAATTCAGTTATTACAGCGGGTGTCATGAAAAGACCTGAGCCCAGGACTATAACAGAAATGTGTTTTGAGCCTCGAGAAACCGAAAATGACCTTCACTAAAATTTTATATATATATAAAGAATGGGGATAGATTTATAGTTTAACTTTTTAAGGATAAGTAGGCACATGAATATAACTAGTTATAAGACCAAATAAGTTTTGAAATATTAACAAAATAATGTATTATTGTCAGTTTAATCACAATGATAACATTAGTAGAAATTTTTACTTTGAGTATCGCAAATGTTACAGTTTGTTAAGTACGATAGGATAATAGAAATATTTTTGCTCTGAGTGTTTAAAAGATACTTCTTTATGTTTAAGGAATATAGAAACGTGTTTTGAAATTTACTTATTTTTGTATTTCCACCAAGGAACTCTAAGTGCTTAAATTAGATTGATATCGCGGACAAAAATAGATACATTTATACTCAAAAAAGCATGTTCCTGGCATCCAACGTATCTGGCTAACGAACTTGTCCAACGGTTTGGCATTTCCAACATTTTCACCAAATTTCGTAAACCTAGGACATTTCGTTCGAGAGTCATCGTGCGGACACATATATACATATTGTAATGTAAAAATTAATTTTTCTTATTATTCAGAAATTGGTAAAGTACATTAATAATTATTAGCCCTTCTGTTATCCTAATCGAGTACATGAGTGTACCGTGTCGTTTGTTCTATTTGTTCGGCGAGTGGCGAGTTACTACGAGTCGCACATGTGCCCAGTAAGGTTCTTTGTTATTTGTAAGCTTTGATTCAAATTAATAGTTGAAGAAAGATCATTTTTCATTCCTCGATTATAGAACCTAAAGAGGTAATTTCTATTAAAATTGCAAGTGCTTTACTTATTTAATTTTTTTTTTTGTGTGTAATAATTTGTCACTAAGTTTTTTCGAAATGAATTATTAAAGTTATAATGGCTGTACAATCTTATTTCATATTTGGTTCAATGCCGCCCTCTGGTAAGTTCTTTGTTTAAAATCTATTTATTTGTATTTGTTTTTTTTTTTTTGGTGTGTCCATATATTACGTAACGTTTTTATGTTTTTTTGAATAACATAATTTAATGCTATTTTTTTTTTATCATATATCTGTGAAATTGGTTTGGTTTTCATACATTGCAAGTATTTAATTTTTATGAAAGTACTTAATTTTTAATACGTTGTATTCCGTTGTTTGAAATTTTCTGTATTTAAATGCATTTGTTCACAGTTAGAGAAGTATACCGTGTGTTACATGTGAAAACCATACCAATTATTTTACTGTATATTGTCAGTACTTATTTATTATTTTTTTATGTAAAAGTATTGAGAACGACCTTCTTGGATAATTTTCGCTTTGCTAACGGTTTTCTTATTATTTAGGTTTCTTTTTTTCTCTTCCCTTCATAATTTCTTACTTTTGGATTGCCTTCATTATGTTCAAACTGTCATATAACTGGTTCGGCATTATGTTATTTTAAAGTGGATTTCGCCAATATGGTGTGGATCTTTCCTTTTTGTGCTGCGTGTGTCGGAAGATGGACGCGCCAACCTGTGTTCCAATGCGTGGAGTGTTCCGGCCTGCACCAACCTGCCGCAGTCAATATGGTTCTTTTAATGGCGGACTAGTAGTGTACCATCACGTTTGCCGGGAGTTTTATTTTATTTAAGTTAACATTGTCATTAATTCAATTTCATTTTTTCTCTGGTGTCGCTTGCACTAAACTTAGGGACAGGGCATATCCCCTGAGCTTTAACACCGAGTAACATGTAGTAAACCTATCTGAGCTAGTCGAGTCGATGCATCAAATTGTCAGTATATCAACATCTAAATGTTACTTTTTAATATACATTGTAAATAAACTGCAAATTTTAAATTAACACCTAACAATATATTTTTTTTATATCCATCATTATAATATATATATATATATATATATATATATATATATATATATATATATATATATATATATATATATAAATTTTAGTGAATATTATTTTCGGTTTCTAGAGACCTCAAAACAAATTTCTGCCATAGTGCCGGGCTCAAGTCGCGTCATCACACTGGCTGTAATAGCTGAATTCCATTCTGGAAATTCGCTAAAAGTCATTTAATTCAAATTTTTAATATATATCTATATTATATTGGTAATATTCAGCGAAAAGTTTTTGTTTGAGAAAAAATTTTTTACTTCCAACCAGAGTTGTGTTACAGCGAAAAGTTTTTGTTTAAGAAAAAATTTTTTACTTCCAACCAGAGTTGTGCTATGTGATGTAAAAAAACAGTTTTTTACATTTTTATGTAAAATATTGTAAAATATGAAAAAACTGTAAAAAACCGTAAAAAATTGTAGAAAATTGTAAAAAATTTAAAATACTTAAATCATTTGTCATTTCACTGACAAACAATTTATTTTGACCGTTATTACTTGTTTATAAGTTCACATGAAAAATTGTGTAAACAAAATGTCTACTCAAAAATGATTTTCTGCTGGTAGAAGGCCATCCACAACTAATTACGAAGTTTTAAATTTCCAAATTAACAAATTGAGTTTTGACAGATCAAAAAAACTACTACATGTTAATCTCTCGTTAAATTATAATAACGATAAAATCACTGATGATAGTGATGATGGAGATGATTAATGTCTTTAATAAAATTTAACTGAATAAATAAAAATTTTTGAATATGGAATTCTTAAATAAACTATTCTATCAAAACTATCCTTTCTATTTCCTGTTTGTACCCATTTATATTTTTAATTTTCAAATTATCTAATTATTAAGTTTTATTTTCCAAATATAGCATATATAGCAAAAATACTAATATAGCGAATATGGAGTACCATCAGTAACGCTTACATCTATTAAATTAAAAAATTTAGTTTTTAGCGAATTTTCAGGATGAAAATTCAGCTATTACGGCAGCTCTTATGGTAAGACCTAAGCCCGGGACTATGGCAGAAATTTGTTTTGGAGCCTCTAGAACCCGAAAATCTACTTCACTAAAATTTATATATATATATATATATATATATATATATATATATATATATATATATATATATATATATATATTTATGTGTGTACGCGATAACTGTCGAACGAAACACCCAACTGTTATGAAATTTGGTGAAAACCTTGCAATCTGCCAATCGTTGGATGAGTTCGTTAGCCAAACACGTCGGATGCCCGGAAGTAGGTTTTTTGGGCACTTTTGACAAAAAGTGTCTAAAGTGCCAAAAACATTAGAATTCAAAGGTTTTTTTTATACCATTGTGAAAAGCACATGAAATTGAACAAAAAACGTCCTTGGAGCGATACTTGTTTGTCAACTGGTTCTCCAGAAAAATTAAAAATAATTTACAAAATTTTTGGTTAAAGATTTGTTGTCTTTATCTAACACCAGCTTAACATACCCCATATTATTTAGTTTAATTACATGTATACCGTAGACTGCATTTAGATTGCCCTTAATATGTATTAAAAATTTTTGATCCGATTGATTTTAAAATACTAGAAATAATATCTAAAAATTATAAGAGAATCATTATATAATGAAATTTTGACCAATTAGACTATAATTTTTTTTTTAATCGAATAAATCTTTTATATTATCTATGTGCATTAACGTGTCTTTATATATCTATAAACAAAATAGAGGATTGTCAAATATCATTGTCATTTTGTTTTAATTAAAAAATATGAGGCGTTCTAAAACGAAACTGGCCTAATTCATACAAAACGAGTTATTTAACGAAAAAAATAAAAAAGACGAGTTTTATCACAACTTACTGCTAAGGCCAGTTTTGCTATAACTATAATTTGAAACAAAACCCCTTTTTGATTAAATTGTAATAAGCAATACAAGCTGGAGAATCCATTTTCATCACTAACTCATTTTCGACCAGAACTGAAATAGATGACTTATTTGAAACGCCTCATGTTATTTTTTTTTTTTTTTAGTTTGACATTTCAAATAATTTTTTTTTTTTTACCAATAATAAATTCAAAATGAATATTAATTTCTAACATAAAATTCTTGAATTATACGTATTTTATTTATGTATTTGACAATTCAGGTTGATGTATTCATGCATACGAAATGTATAAAAATTTTAACATATTCTTTTTCATAATATATTTTTTTTGAAAATAATTCTCCATTTTATACTCAAGTTCATAGCAATTACCGAAAATACACCAAAATTCTATAATTTCCACATATTTTGTCAATCATTTCAACTCGTGAACAGTATAATTTAAAAATGGAAAGCAGATTTAGCTTAAAATAGTGCTAGCATACTGACACATTCTATTATCAAATTATTTAGTAAAATTACACAAGAAAACATGTTTTTATTATTTATTTATTTTTTTAAATACATTAATTAATTATTTGATGATTTCTGGTTATTTCTCTTCATAAGGCAAATATCTCCTTCATTTTTTTGCTTCGTAACTTTTCTTTCAGTTTGTAAATAAAACTTCCAGTTTAAAATCTGTACAATACAAAACAATTTTTACTTCTATTGAAGCAAAATCAAAATTACATTAAGTAAAAACTCATTTAATTTTAGTCTTCAATCGTAAATCAATTTAACTTTGTCTAAAAATTCCTTAATCGTTGTTCAATCTAGAAAAAAAACATCAAAGGGCATAGCCGGGTAAGATAGGGAAAACGGCCCTTGACGCAAAATTTATTGTTCTTATAGGAAATAATACTTCTTAACCCCAGATACATTCCTGCCAAATTTCAACCCTCTGAGGCTAATAGTTTTCGAATACACAAACAGACAAAAATTTTCAAAAAAAATTTTTTTTTACGAAATTACTGAGCCGATTTATTTGAGTTTAATATATATTGTGTACCCACCTTAGGCAAAGTAATTAAAAAAAAATTAACGTTATATCCCTTTATTATACTAATTTTTTTAAATTTTTAAATTTAAGTAAATTTTTTTTTGGCACTTACGCGTTAGCGACACCCACCATTTCTTGTTCAATAATATGTCTCTTAGTACTCTATAACATATATTTTTATGGAAAAATTTCAGTTGGTAGAACATAGTAATATTTCAATACAAATACATACCATGTTAGGTACTACATATATTACTTATGTATAAGAAGGGCTATAAAGTAAAATATCTACCCTATTTCTAAAATAATACAATTACATACGTTCATAACTACGATAAACTAGCTTAAATTTACTCAAGTCCAACATTTTCTGCCGTTTGTCTTTTTTTATTAATAAAACAAAATGGATATTGATTTCTGTTTTGTTAGAGTTGTTTTCTTTGTAAGACGTCAAGTGAAACTTTGTTAGCTCATACACCACGTATTACGACGTCAACAATTTAATACAAAGTTTATTAGCTGTCAAAATAGTATACCAGTTGGTCATTTCGTTATAATTCGCCATGACCCGTCATCGTGTTAACAAAAGAAGACGTTTGTCTAAGCTTGTTTGTCGTTGTTATGAACGTATATAATTTTATTACAGAAGAAATCCACTTTCTGCACCTCCTTAAGAAGTGCAACAAAAACATCAAGTGAGAGGGTCTGTTCAAGTTAGTTATATGTACCCACATGTAATTTACCTACATATTTTTATAACTACAAGTTTTAGCCGGACTGTTGTTATTACTATACATTGTTGAAGTTTTTTGTTCCAATCTATTAAGTTAATGTTTATTATTATTAAAACAATATAACATTTAAGACATATTATTGTTATTATTATTATTTTTATTTAAATAAAGTTTCTAAACTTATAATTTTTGTTGAGTTAGATGTAATTTTAATTAGTAAGTATGCTGAGATAATTTTATTGATTTCATTAAAATATTCAGATTCATGGTAAAATTAACCTTGAAAATTATTTTTTAGCAAGCAGAAACATATTTTTTATAACAAGTCAAAATGTACATTTTTTTAAACCGTCACAGGAACTCCCAGAACTGCAACTCAGGGGGGAAGAGAACATTTTATTGCACTCTTCAGAGTTCTACTGTGTTTTAGAAATCAGGCAGATGCTTTACTTTATGGTCTTTTTATACATAAGTAATATATGTAGCACCAAACATGACATGCATTTGTATTGAAATATTACTATGTTCTACCAACTAAAATTTTTCCGTAAATATATATGTTATAGAGTACTAAGAGACATTGAACAAAAAATGGTGGGTGTCGCTAACGCGTAAGTGCCAAAAAAAAATTTACTTAAATTTAAAAATTTAAAAAAATTAGTATAATAAAGGGATATAACGTTAATTTTTTTTTATTACTTTGCCTAAGGTGGGTACACAATATATATTAAACTCAAATAAATCGGCTCAGTAATTTCGTAAAAAAAAAATTTTTTTGAAAACTTTTGTCTGTTTGTGTATTCATAAACTATTAGCCTCAGAGGGTTGAAATTTGGCAGGAATGTATCTGGGGCTAAGAAGTATTATTTCCTATAAAAACAATCAATTTTGCGTCAAGGGCCGTTTTCCCTATCTTACCCGGCTATGCCCTTTAACGAAAAAAGTTCATAAAATGTATATATGATTATGAATATAGATAAGTATCTACTTACTTGTTATTATATTATTATATTAATTATTATTATATTATATTTAGCCGGCGTTTAGCTTAAATTATAAAATAAATTAATAATAACAATAAAAATTAATAAAAATTGACAGCTTGTAAAATCAAATCAACAAGCATTATATATCTATTGTAGTACCTATGTAATAAACAATGAAATTTGAATTTAAAACTAACTGCTATAATCAGAGAATAAATTCGAATTGTAATAATTATATTGGAGATGCAAAGTTTACGCGAGCGCTCCTGGTTTTTTAAATTAGAAGCTATATCTGTATATCGTTCTGTGTGTATATGGTATTATCATAGAACACTAGAAACCAACTAACATTAAAAACGTGTAATTGGCGCGGAGTCATTTGGAGTCGTGTCACAGCTTAAGGCATTAGTCAGTCCGTGTCCGTCGTCGAACCCACAGTGCATTATATTTACATTGTTACCATTGTTGGTTCAACACGTTGAACAGCTCTCTCTGGTAATACGTGTATTGCGGTGGTGTGCGTAAATACGGACACTACTAAAAAACACCAAACTAATACACTGCAAACAGTGTGTATCTACACAAATAGAGTGGGGAGATTTACGTCATAAACTCATTACAAGTGGAACAGAGACATAGACAATCTAGTTTGACCCCTTGGGTATTATGGTGTATATCACTGACTGTATCAAGTAAGGCTGTCTACACAATCAATGAAATAAAAAATAAGAAATAAGGAATAAGAAATAAGGAGTATGCCATCTAGTGACGTTGAATGGAACTTTAACGTAACTGCTCATAGGTATATGTATTTAGGTATTTTTGTACTTCAAAATTCATGAAAAAATAACGTTCGTGATGACTTTTATGTCACTCAAGTGGAAAAAATCACGAATTATGACGTACAAAAGTACCTACATATTTATATCTATGAGCAGTTACGTTAAAGTTCCAATCAACGTCACTAGATGGCATACTCCTTATTTCTTATTTCTTATTTCTTAAATCTTATTTCTTATTTCTTATTCCTTATTTAATTGATTGTGTAGACAGCCTAAATATTTTGGATACGTTTAAAGTGCATTTATAGTCCAGTAGCACTAATTTTAATCTTTATCTCACTCACTAAACATTAATTTTAGAATAGATGTAAAAATTTTTTAAAAAGAGATTCTTGTAGGGATTGCCGAAGAGAACATTTGTGCAAAATATTAACTCCCGGAAATGTTTTTTTTGTATTGTTTAAACAATATTGAAAATTCATGAAGAGCGTTTTTTTACCTTTCACCGCTTACGTAGCCAAAAGGTGATAGATACAATAAAAAGTGTTAAGACCTTTTTTGTAGAGAATTGAATTCTCTACAAAAAAGTCCGCGAAAGCATCTGTCTATCTTGAACAGGTGAAAAAATACAGCGCTCCAAACGCGCTCTCAAAAATTCACTTTTTCCAACGTTCCGGCAAGGTGTGTCGTCGGAAGGGCCTTTGTTTCCCAATAGTCCCAAAAGTCCAAAAAGCGTGGATGAGTCCATCAGCCAGATACTTTCGATCTTTAGAAGCGAAATTTTTGGCCATTTTTAGTGGCTTTTTGCAAAATTTAAATTTTTAAAAAATTAACCACTCAACCGATTTTAAAAATATTTTCACGGTTAGATAGCTAAGCTATTGTAGATAGATACAGGTTGTTATATGAAATCCGTCAGTGTCCAATCTCTGAAAATTCGCTATGTTATGCAGGTGCTGCGACAGGGGTATTTTACATTTTTACAGTTTTTTTATCAAAACAAATATGTCTAAATTACAAAGTTTTTTACATGTAAAAAACTGTATAATTTACCCGAAGTAAATTACAAGCACAACTCTGCTTCGAACGTGTTTATATTTCACATAGGGATGGTAAAGTCGACTCCGACTTTAGTCGAAAGTCGATTATTTACTAAAAATAATCGACTTTTTAGAATCGATTTCAGTCACGTCAAGTCGACCTGGAATCGACTCTCACTCGATGACTTTTCGACTTTTTGCGTATGTGCAATGTGCATTTATAAATCGCACGAAAACATTAGCTTAACATTAATTAAACAGTAGCTACACTGATTGAAAATGAGTGCAAACGGCTTTGGCTTACACCGATACGAATCGACCCATTAATTCTACTATCCATTTTAATTTTAATTTTAATGTTCAACGCCAAATCGCGTGCAATTTATTGATAAATTATCTCTTGTTAAATTCTTAAAAATTATATGTTCCTTATTTAATAAATTGTTTAAAACATACTTAATACAGTACAAGATTGTTTAAAGTATATACTTAATAGTTTCTATAAATAAACTAATAAATTTTTGAAAAGTCGATTTAAGTCGAAAAGTCAACTTTCAGAGTCAATTAATCGATTTTGAGAATCGAAAAAATGAAAGTCGATTTCATGCCCTTCCATCCCTAATTTAGCATAGTTTTGCCAAATAAGATTCACAACATATACTTTTTATTAGTACAAACGTGGCGTCATAAGTATAAAATACATTTATTTATTTCAATGAACAATAAACATTTCAAATAAATAAAGTTTTTACCTTGAAAATTTGGATTTATTTAGAAATATTTTGAAAAATGAAGATAAAGAGAAAAATGCCAAGTGGAATAAAAGCACTTGTCCGTTCTTCCGTTTTGTGTATCAAACTTTAATAAATAAAAGTGAAAACAATAAAAGCACACACAACACAACATTCAGAAAACTTTCGTGCCGCACACTCATACGTCCGTCCACATACCGACATACATATATAATTTAATTTACGAAAAATTTTCCATTTCTAAAAATAAATAATACGAAAAACAGAGAAATGGCTCGTTATATATTCATTTAGTTTTTACTATTCGGTTTGGTGTGGTTCTTGGTACCGGATTGGTTTCGTTAATGGATGCAATTCGTCAACTGTCAGTTGAATATGGAAATCAATGTCTCAAAACATGGAAATATACTTATTTTTTAATCCTTTGGGATTTTTCTTTACTTTATAGATTGAAACTTTTAGAAATATATATGATATGTCAGTGAATAGATATGTAATATAGTGATTTTTAAAATAAAATGAAGTTGGCCTAAAAATGTAATTTATAAATAACAATCTCCTGAATTATGTAACAGTAGCTCTGGAACGTGTAGCAAGCTCTTTTTTAAAACTTTTTGGAGCTTTTTGCCGTGAATTCTAAAAATTTTCAATTTTATCTTTATCTTGGAAATTCTGGTATGCCTTGGAAACGGTTGGACCCATTTTTATCAAACCTGTTTAACAAGGAAATGCACCAAGAGTGAAATTCGGGATTTTGATGAAACTTCACTGGTGTGTAGAGTAGGCAAAAATAAGGGACCCGTATTTTTTTTATCGACCATCTTCCACGTTTACGGGGTAAAACCAGCTCCTAAAATTGGGGTTCAAATCGTATTTCTTATGATATCTGGAAAACTATAAGAGATAGAGTAAAATTTTAAATTGACGAAATGTTACTCTTTAAAAGATCTATTCACCTGTATAGGTTAAACCAGGGCCGGGTTGATAAGAGGGGCTGGAGGGGTGAAAATGGGGGTAAATTATCTTGTACAGCCTGAATGGTTCAATATATCAAATTTTTGCCATCATAAATAGAAAGAACACCAAAAATTAGGGGATACGTGCTTTTGAGTTTTTTCGAAATATTTGTGGTATCCAAATATAAGGAAAAAAAAAATACGGTAGATTATATTGTATTATTATTGACTGCAAATACATTCTAAATTTTGTTATTTTTAAGTTGATTTTCATCATCAAGATGTAAATTTTTACTTTCCGATAATGATTCATATATTTTTCAGTACTAACTTAATTGGTAATTTAGTCATGTGTACATTTGGTTACCCATATTCGATATTTTTTATACCTATTTCTGCAAAAGTTAAAGTTCTCTGGTGTGCTTGTATTAATGAATGCTTGACAAGAAGCAATAATTTCCTTCGCTCATTGCTCAGGTGCTCTGTAATAAATTTTGCGATTTGGGAAATGAGGTTGACACCTATAAAACATACAAAAAGAATAAGAAAAATGGTTTAAATATTGAGAAACAAATAAACCGCGTTTAGTTGGTTAAAACCGAATTTGTAAGAAGATAAAGGCAGTTTTTGAACAGAAAATTATTGTTTCTTGTTGAACATTCATTAACACTTGCAGACCAAAGAATTTTTGTAGAAAAAAGTATAAAAAATATAGAATATGAGTTACCAAATATAGACATGGCTAAATTACCAATTAAGTGGATACTGAAAAATACATAAATCATTATCGAAAAGTAAAAATTTATACTTTCGTGATGAAAATAAATATAAAAACAAAAAAATTTAGAACGTATTTGCAATCAATAATAATGCAATATAATCTACCCTATTTTTTTTCTTCCTTATTTGGCTTGGATACCACACATATTTCGAAAAAACGCAAAAACACGTATGCCCTAATTTTTGGTGCTCTTTCTATTTATGATGGCAAAAATTTGATACATTGAACCATTCAGGCTGTACAAGAAAATTTACCCCCATTTTCACCCCTGCAGCCCCTCTTATGAACCCGGCCCTGGTTAAACCTATACAGGTGAACAGGACTATCAAAGAGTAACATTTCGTCAATTTAAAGTTTTCCTCTATCTCTTATAGTTTTCGAGATATCTTAAGAAATACGATTTAAACCCCCAACTTTAGGGGCTGGTTTTACCCCGTAAACGTGGAAGATGGCCGATAAAAAAAAAACGGGTCCCTTACTTTTACTGATTCTACACACCAGTGAAGTTTCATCAAAATCCTGAATTTCACTCTCGATGCATCTCCTTGTAAGAACTATTTCACAATTGCCAGCTTTCATTGATTGATTGTTTCCTTCGTAATCAATAAAATTGTCAATAATAATATTAACCACTTTACTGGCTTATGTAAAATTAACCAAATAAAATGATCTTTGAAAATACTTAATTAAATAATTATATGTCTTACCCATTTGATAATTTTTGATTTAGTAACACTTTCAATTACAGATGACAGCAACTTACAGTTACACCAACACGAGACGAGTTCTGCTCGGGATAGTCCTTCAAGTCGTATAATTCACATGACGAGCTACGCTTGGTATAGCCGCTAAAAGCGTTAAACTTAAAAAAAAAAAAAAAAGTAAAAAAAAATATTACTTTTCAAACTCAAAATAAAAGAAAGGGATTTAGTCCCAACCAAGCCCAAAAGGTACATATAAAAATCTGTGGACGGAAGCAGTTCAAACTAGGTCAATTTATTCCTTAGCTGATCGTTCTTTCAGAAGCAGTGAAATAGCACACGTCGATTGCTGATCATTGTTTCACCATTGTTACAGCAGTGCAGGTACGTACAAGGTACTATAGATATGTAAGCAAGAGAAAACAGAGTGGTGGTACGGGTTATGCGCACACAGACTCACTATACAGAAATACAAACACAACATCTGTGTATAGGCGTGATATAGGAATCGGGATTTTACGTCATCTATTGTCTGTGCTGATAAAGCTAGTATAGAGATAGCACCTTTTAGCGAATTTCCAAAACTGGAAATTCAGCTTTTACAGCAGGTGTCATGATGCGACCTAGGCTCGGGACCATAACAGAAATATGTTTTGAGGTCCCTAGAATACGAAAATGATATTCACTAAAATTTATATATACAGGGTGTAAAGTAAATAAGTTTCATCCTTTTGAGAGATGGTTTATCTCGGTGTAAAATTGCCGAAGACATAAAAATTTTTTCGGAATTCGCTATCTGAGAAAATCGCATCCCAGCCAGCTCATCGTTTAATATGAATTTCTCTGAATACGCCTCTGACCAAACTAAAATTATTCGCACCCTGTATAATAAAAATTTTTTAAAAATAAAAATAAATTTTTTTTTTTATTTTACGACAATATGTAAACATCTGCCGACTTTTGAATTGATAGGTACTGTATAGTAAAAAAAAAACCGAACACTGCTTTTCATAAATTTTGGTTAAAATATGTTTGAAATATTTTTGTATGTTTTTATTTCACAGGACGTTATGAATATTGCAAGAACCGTAACTCTGGTATTGTTGCATTTCTTTAATTACAAATATTTAGTTGCATTACTTTAATTACAAGTATTAATTTAATTAAAAATTACATTAAAAATTACACTTGAATTTTTAAACAAACCAAAATAAACACTTTCCTTTAACTGTCATAAAACATTGTTGTTAATATTGTTGGTACACAACACAGATTAAAAAGTGAATTTTTATTCATAAGTGAGTAACTTTAGCGGAAAACTGTAACAGAGAATTCCAAACTTCGGCATTAATTATCATTATTGTACAATTATTTTACCAAATTTGTTCTATTATACCAACAAGCTGATACAAAACACATTTAAAAATTTACGTACTATAAACATACATAGTAGTCCGTCTATTGTGTAAGCAAATATACAGTAAGGTAAATGTCCCAAATTCCGACACTTTAAGGAAGAACCAAACATATTTTCCTAAAATAATTTAAAATTCGTTGGAAAGGCTGAAAGTCTTTTGTCAACAACCAGACCAAAATTTTTACTTTAGATAAATTATCACTTAAGAAAAATAGAAAGATAAAATACAAAAAATAAGAATTTTTGTACTACTGCAATGGCACATAATTTCGACATCTACCATAAGAACTTAGCTCTAAATTCAATACCTTTGTGAACTTATTTTCGTGTTTTTAAATTCAACAGTGTCCATAATTTTGACTATAAACGCTTTAGCTCAAATAAAAAAGAAAAAAAAAATGATAAAGATGCATTTAAGTATAATTTATTGAAAAATTGCTTTATTTATTACACGTACATATTAGTTAATAATGTACTTTTCCAATTTCTGCTAATATGAAAATTAATACTGTTTTGTTGTATATTTCGCAAAATAACTAATTGATCATTAATTTTAGTACAATATTTGTTAAAAATAAATCGAAATATACAAAACGAACGTTTTAAAAGCAGAATTTTTTTAAATTCTTTAAAATAATATAAACGTTTGATTTTAAGACACTGTCTGATTTTGGGTCATTTACCTTATCTATTGATTCATTCAAATTGATAAATATTCCTTTTCATTTCCCAGTGTGTCAAAATCGTCAAAACATTTTTTTTAAATAAACAATTACAGACATGCTCACATACATATGTACTTGGGGATTCATAGACAATCATGATGATATCATCACATCAACCATTGATAATCAAGGAGTTGGCCAAGTGCGTATTTAACACACATTAAGCCGAGTTCCTGAGTTATTTGCGTTTTTGTATTTTTGGAGATAAAATACATCGCATAGCATATTTTTTTACGGTTTACTGTGAAAATAAATAAATATATTTGTACTTGTGTTACTTAAGGGTCAATTAAGTGGTAATTGGATTCCTTACAAACCACATGGACTTCGACATACAATATTTCTGAAACAAGGTGTAAAGATTAGAAGTTGTTAAAAGAACCTTAACTTGATTTTAAAAGATTTTTTTAATGATATGCTGCAAACAATTATTTTTGAAGGAACTTACGAAAAAAAATTTTCGTAAGTTCTCTTCTCTTCTAAATTTCTCTTAATAATTTTGATTTGAATTTTTGGAAATGTTATCTAATATCAGAATATACTTTGACGTAAAATTTCACTTACTGAGTGTACTAAAAGTGTTTATGCCCAGCTTTAAATACGGAAGATGGGTACCATAAGAAATTAAGAAAGAAATTGTTTTACTGACGGTTAATTGAGATATCTATCTGTAGCATGTATTGTATTTACAAAATTTCGTTTTCACACATGCAAAAGCGTGGAAATTCTGAAAATGTTACAATCAAAAAATTATAAGAACTTCCAGAGTTCTTCGGAACCCTAATTTTTGAAAATTATTTTTTAAAGACATACATAAACATGATATTTTATTACCTGTCAAACTGAATATATTTATGTGTTTTGGAAACACCAGTAACCTATTTATTTTATAAGTATGTATATGCATTTGTAGTTGAATGTGTATGTGTGATTATGTGAATATGTGATCCAGAATAAAGATGGAACAATGTGATTGTTGCATGAATTAACTGTGTGAAAATAAATTAGCGATTTATAATTTTTTTAAATCAAAGTATTAAAATTAAAAGTATGTGTATGTGCGTGAATAATAAACCAATTGTATATTTTAGAAATGTTTTAAAATTTAATTGTTGTGTCATAAAAATACTTCAACTTAACGTACTTGCTCTGAGATAGTCAGGTACAAAAGTTTATCTCAGCAAAAAAACTTTATTTTATCAAAAATTAAATAATGTATTGATATTCTTCAGTTATTATATTTGTATACCACTTGTTTTTTGTATTTCCGCGCACTTATGTTGTAGCAATTTAAAAGAATTGTTGAAAAAATGTTGTAAAAACGTAGTAAAATGATGTTTTTAAATTATATTTCAAAATCGGCGTGGTCAATAATTTTTATTTCTTATTAAATATGGTTTGTAACTTTGTATTAAATAACATTCAATTTTTATCAAATTCCTTTGACACGTTTTCATTTTATTCTAAAAAAATAGAATTTTCCCATAAGAACCCGTGTTAAAATTACAAAACTTTGAAATCGTTTTTCTCAAAATTGGGGTGGTCAATTTTTTTTTCGGTAAGGGCTCGTATTATTGGTATTGGAGAAAATAAATATCTAGTGAACTTTGTTAAATTTCCAAATAATTTAATGAGATTTGACGAAATCGATCTATTTGATATGTGACGTAAATTGTCTCATTAAAAAATATGTTTAAATTTTTATGGACACTACTGTATAACTATTTTCAAAAGATTCCGTAAACAAGCAGGTAAAAATATTTTGTTGACAAAAAAATTTACATTCAAAAAAGCAAAGGAAAAAATGATAAGTAACCAGAGCCTGATTAAGTTTTTTTTTCTAGGGGCCATTTTTTAACACGTTTTTGACAATCGAAAATTTCTGAAATGAAACTTGATCAGTAAAATTTAACTAGCAATACTTAATTAGTAGACTGAGACCTTTCTCTCCTGCAAATTATGAAACTTATTTACTTTACACCCTGTATATATATATATATATATATATATATATATATGTATATATATATATATATATATATATATATATATATATATATATATATATATATATATATATATATATATATATATGTATGTATGTATCCGCGCGATAACTCTCGAACGAAACGTTTAATGCTTATGAAATTTTGTGTGCGAATTCGATTTTGCAAATCGTTGGATGAGTTCGTTAGCCAGACACGACGGATGCCCAGAAGTAGGTTTTTCGGGCATTTTTTGTCAACAAAATGAGTTTTTTGCCAGAATTAAGCAATTTTTCAAATTTTTTTTTACACCAATCGGAAGAAAAAGCCAAAATACGTAAAAAATGTTTTTAAACCGTTGCTCTAAATTACTTACTTTTCGAGAAAAACTAGGAAATATGTCGTTCTCCATTTCACTCGCACTCGCATTCTTTTTTTTTCTGTCTCATTTTTTGCGAGCTAAATTCGAAAAAAACCGCTTTATAAGTAGCGTGTCATGATTTTTTTAATCCAATTTAACGATTCGGCTATATTCTATTTCTCTGTCCGTTAAATGTTTTTATAATGTATCCCTGTTCCATTTTTTTTGAGAATAAAACTCACGACAATATCTTTTATGTGATATGATCAGAATTTAGATTATGTTTACACCTTTCTAAAATTAATAAGAGTTTGCTACAATCGCATAAAAATTACGTTAAATCATATTCAAACAATAATATTTTTACGTAATTTCTTATCCAAATGACAATACTACGTTATAATTATATGTATAAACACATCATTTTAGTGGTAAATAAATTTGCACATTCAGTTTTTTTTTTTTGACAACAAAACAAATAATTTTAAATTTTGACAAGTTGCATCATACATTTTTGAAAATATTAAATATTTTAAGGCGAAAATGTATTAAAAAACTGAAATTTGTTTAATAAAAACCATACATCTGCTCGTTTTACCTTAAAAATCTCGGAAAATAGAATATTTTTCAATAATTAACCCAAAAAAAAAAAAAAAAATACAATAGGTAACTTATATTTTTTTTGAAAATTTCAAAATAAAATGACGTTTGATAGTAGTGTTACAAATGATTTTTTTTTTTTTTTATTTTGTAGAAAATGGTAAATGGAAACTGTAATAAATACTCGCCTTGAAAAAATCAAACAAGTATTTAAAATAAAATGCTATTTCTTAGAGAAAATATTAAAATTATGTACAAATGCCGTTCTTATAAACTGATATATTCTGTCCATCGTGAGCGCTGGAGCCGATTTTAAGGAGCTGAATTCCCTCTAGACAAAAGCTCATAGCGAATACACACATTTTTAAAATATCCTTTTGAATTTCGTAATTCAATCATTACAAATAAAATCTAAATTAAAAAAATCTAAATGAGCTGTTTTTTCTCAATTTTCTGGCATCAAGTCTAGGGGCAATTAACTAGGGGGTGATTGTGTTGACATTTTGATGTAAAATATATTAATTTTAACCGTCTTCAAAATAACGTTTCGATTTTAACAATAAAAAAATTTAAAAAAGTGTTTAAGTTCTAGCAAGATTGTCAAAAAGGGACTGAAATATTTTTAGATATTGATATATACAAAAAATATTAATGTGTTAATTACTTGCTAGACTTACAAACTTTTATTTTCGTATACGCTTTCGGTTTCGGATATTTAATTATTTCGGATATCGGTAGTTTTAGTTACGGTTACGAATATCCATAACATCCCTAATGTAAATGTTTGTCAATCCAACTTCATCGAGAGATAGTTAGTTATTTACGATTTTCGGAAGAACACATAAACATCTTTTTTATAAGTACGTATTATCATATAAACATCATTTTATAAGTACGTATTATCATATAAACACATTTGGTTTGCAATTTTTTAATAATTAGTTTCTACGCTACTGAAATTATCTATCCATTTGAAAATTGGGATCCAGTGATGTACATTGGCACTACAAAAGTGTGGGTGAAAAATTTCATTTTCACTTTTACTGAAATTATGTCATAAATTCATATTTTCAGAATTTATTCATTTGACAGAAAAATTCTAAATTATTAAAAAAGCCAAATAATTAATAACAATTAAAATAAAAAAAAAAAAAACAGAAAACATTTATTTATATTTGCATTTTTATAAAATCATGTAGGTATTATATTTTATATGCACTTTAACTAAAATGTCAAATTTCACACGTTGTTAATTTTCAATTTCACTCAAAATACGCTTAAAAATCAAAACTTAAAGTTTATAACATTCACAATCCGTGTAGAGTGTCCATACGTCTTGGTTTTCCCGGATTTGTCACGGTTCTAGCTCCGTTGCCCCGGTGTCTCGACAGACTTTTTCAAGACGTTCATTTGTTCCGGTTTTTCAAACTACTAATTTTTTATTTTCATCATCTAATAAGTACACAATTTTTCATTTTAAATAATGAATAGTTCAATATCATATTGAAAGATCAACAGTAGGTTTATTCACAACCAAACCTAAAAATATTTTAAAAAAATTAATTACTAATTAAATTTTCCTAGTTTTTTCGATTTTACCTTAAACACGAACTTCCAAAAAAACATTTACTTATCTTAACTTTCCATCATATATGTATCTACATAAATAAATTGTAATATCATTTTGCTTGCCTTTATGATACTGAAGTTTCTGAACAATTAAAAATTAAAATGACTGGAATTTTATTCGAATTTTTAAATAAAGTACTTAAGTAACGCGGACAAGTGATAGCGCCACTAATACAGAAATTGCCAACATTTAAATGTTCATATTTTAATACATTTTTCTTGAAAATAAAATTGTCTAAGAAGCTCACTTTCATAAGAAATTTTATAAAAATTTAAAAGATATATACTTCCTAGAACATGGGGCGATTTATTTTGAAAAAAAAAATTAATATTTTAAATAAAGAGCCATTAATAGGTAATCTATACATATAATACAAATGTAACGAGACCGTTTCTGTATAGGGAATATTTTTTAAAAATTGTGCTGATACTGTAAATAGTTATCGATGTAGATATCAAAACAGCGATTTTTAAAATTTTTGTCTGTCTGTCTATTTGTCTGTTCACGCATCACACAAAAACTTCTGGATGGATATTAATGAAATTTGGTGTGCTGACAACTTATTACCCATGTCAACATCTAAGATACTTTCTACTTCTGGAAAATGTCTCATTCCCATGGGAAAATGGAAAAACCATGTTGAGCATGTGCACACAGTACGCAAAAACTATTGAACGGATTTTAATGCAATTTGGTGTGGTGACAACTTATTACCTGAGTCAGCATCTCAGATACTTTTTATTTCGGGAAAGTGGCTCATCCCCACGGGAAAATAAAAAAACTTTTTGAGCATGTGCACATATTACACGAAAACTATTGGACGGATTTTTATGGAATCTGGTGTAGTGATAACTTATTACCTGCGTCAACATTTAGGATACTTTTTATTACGGGAAAATATTTCCTTCCTTCAGGAAAATACAAAAATTATTTTGCGCATGTGCATGTATAATTAAAACTATTGTTCTATGCGAATGCTTTATATTTACTATACTTTATTAAATTAAATTTACCATAATACAAAATTTCTGGAGACTAACTCTATTTTAAATTAATTTAGAAATTTCGAAAATTTGAGTGTCTATATTTCCGAGAAATTCATTTTGGGATGAAACTTGTTATATTAATAGGATAGGATACTAGTTTGGGATGCAAATATAATAAAATAATAAAACGTTGGAAGTCCAAAAATCTTGTATGAGTTCTCCAGTCAGACACGTCCGATTCCAAAAACCTCAAAAAAATGAGTTTTTTGCAAAGTTTTTCCAATTTTTTTTACATTGTGGTAAAGAACGAAGAAAATCACAGAAGATACATTTTGAACCATTATTCTAGGTAAGCGGGTTTTCGAGAAAAAGTAACTTTTATGATCGAAAATGTTTCTGATATATTTTGTGGTCTCAACTTTATTAAAGACGATAGCAGGCTACATCTGCTATATTGAAATGGGTGTATAAAAATTTGATTAGATTCTGCAAAAAAGATATTTTGTATATGAATTTTGTATATGTTTGTATCATAAAATACACTGATAATGGGGTCTGGCACACAGCTTCCTCTTACTCGTAAAAGACTTTAAAACGGTATTGTACCAAATATATATATATATATATATATATATATATATATATATATATATATATATATATATATATATATATATATACATATATATATATATATATATATATATATATAAATATATATATATATATATATATATATATATATATATATATATATATATATATATATATATATATATATATATACCGCGAAATTATATTTTCGCCTTAAAATTCATAAAAATTATTGTAACTCAAAATACTTAAAAGCTAAATTATAAAATAATAGTAACAATATTTTAGAAATTAACCCCCAAAATACCCTAAAAATTTGAGTGAAATGGAACTAGCAGTAAGTAAATACGATATTGACATTCAATGGGATTTGATGGTAGCGGCGTAGCTACCGTTACTTCGATTTCGATTAAATTCATAGGGGACCATCTAGGAATCAAACTGCATAATTTCTGAAAATTTCATAAAAAAGAATTGAATGGTTCAGAAGTTATGTCACTTGGTGCAATTTTGGAATGACATGGTAGCGGCGTTGCTACCGTTACTCCGATTTTGATTAAATTCATACAGGACCATCAAGGAACTAACCCCCTAAAATAATAGCAGAAATATTTTAGAAACTAATCCCCCAAATACCCTAAAAATTTGAGTGAAATGGAACTAGCAGTAAGTAAATAAGATATTGACATTCAATGGGATTTCATGGTAGCGGCGTAGCTACCGTTACTCCGATTTAGATTAAATTCATAGGGGACCATCTAGGAATCAAACTGCATAATTTATGAAAATTTCATAAAAAAGAATTGAATAGTTCAGAAGCTATGTCACATGGTGTAATTTTGGAATGACATAGTAGCGACGTTGCTACCGTTACTCCGATTTTGATTAAATTCATAAAGGACCATCAAGGAAGCAAACTGCATATTTTCTGAAAATTTCATTAAGAAAATCGAATAGTTCAGAAGTTATGCCACTTGGTGCAAACTGGCGACACACAGACGGACAGACAAACGCCAAACCAAAATTGTTCAGGAAGCTCTAAAACGTAAAATGTGCGTAAAAAATTTTATTTTGGATCGAAGAATCCAAAATAATTTTATCCACTTCTGGTGGTCATATTTGTTTGAAACATTGTAAACGTATGTAATTCCGACGACAATTAGGTACTATAATGTGGCTCCATCGAGCTGGTTTGACGATGGAGCTGAAAGATGGTAACAAACGTTTGAATGGTTGGCTATACAATAAAACTACGAATAACCATCTCTGTCGGGACCGCGTAATCGAATTAGATGGATACAGAAATTTCTTAATAAAGTGATTTTACTACTAGCTTCAGAAGAAAGAAAATGATAATAGAAAAGGTTGCAAGTTGATTGTACATAATTAATATATTTAATTTTACAATATTGTTCATATAAAATTTACGTTACAATAAACAAAAGCTTTAAGTTACAAATGGGTAAAACCCTTGCATACCATTACCAATATAAAATTTCATCTTCTTTGCAATCATACACGGAGAGAAAAATCATATAATTCTTGTAGATAAAATTTCAGAAAAATTACCATGCTCTCTTATAATGCGTGCCCGATCGACGACCAAAGTAAAAAATATTTTACGATCATGAAAATATTATTAAATTGAAACGTAAAAAGTATTAGTCATGGCTTCATAAAAATTGTTGTGCTAGCATGGTAAAATTTAATGTGCTAACACAACTTCTATCACATTCTTATGCATATATGTTATAGTTTAATTCTTGTTGTCGTACTCTTTCATTTGCGCATCTGACCCGCAACCTTATGTTGCTTGGGCTGTACGCACTGAGGAACAATCGATCTTCTCCGACCTTTGATTCTTTATGATGCATACAAAATGATTGGCAACAATATATTCTAATATTGAATATAGTGAAGTAACAAAATGATGAATTCAACGGTGACCGTCCTGTAAGACATTCTAATGAATACTGTTTGCACACAACACCTAACCAGCAGTGACCAGCCTGGCTATGTTACTTGCCACACCAGCCTGGCTATGTGACCTTCATGTACGATTGTGTTGATACCTTCTGCAGCCTGCCTCACTATTTGACAGCGTTGATACCTTCTCTTTCTTTCTTTCTACTATTAGCAGATAGCATTTGAAATATTATAAGACAGCATGGTAATTTTTGTAAGAAAAATAATTAAAAAATATTTTTTTGTCGGGAATGGAACTTTTTACTGTGCTATTTTGCAAATTTTACGGAGCTAATATTACGGAAAGAACATTCTATCCTTTAAATTTTCTATGATTAATTATAATTTTTATATTTTTACCGTACAAAATTGAATATGTTCGCCTTTTACACGTCGTTTGTAGTGCTGAGCACAGTAATTTTTCTATGAATTTTCTCTCCGTGTATTCTTTACTTTAACAAAATATTTGTTAGGTTAGAGTTAGGTGGAAATGGTAATATTTCACGATGATGATATTAGGAGAATTTTCCACCAGTTTATTTGACAATTAAAACATATTAAGTGTTGCTGAACTATATTTATATTTCGCTTTTTACAAGCTTATCAATATCAAGTTCTTTATCTACATAAATTTATAAATGTTTTACATTTATTTAATAAAGTTTAGTGTACAATAATGATATGTATTTACCTTAAAATATCCACATTTAGATGTGTTAGTCAATAAGATTATGTACATTTTACGAATTAAAATTATTATTAAAACTATACTATTTAGAATATCGATATTTACTGGTTATATACCAATATGCGTCACTCAAGGAAACATTGCTTTAGTTTGATTTATACTGAAAGAAATTTAATTTGTTTTATTAAAGTAAATATAATGTTCATGTTTAAAAGCATGTGTAACTTACTTTAAATGAGTTTGTATTTGTTGTTTAATATTGATATCATTGTAAAAAAAATTAATTTAGAAAATCTGTTGTATGTTAACTTAACATAATTGAATGATAGATAATGATGTTTCAGTTTTTAAATATTGAAATTTTTATTTAATGGTATATTATTTGGTCACATGTTGGCTTTTTTATGTTGAATTGGTTGTTTCTCTAGTACATTTGTGTAAAAGGCGGATATATGTTATGTATGTGTCGTAGGCATGATCACTGATATGTTATTTATTGTGTTATATAATTATCTATTATTTAACTGTTTTGTGGTTGTTTTATTTAACTAGTTAATGGTCATATTTTCGGGTATCTGTTTATAATTTTATAAATTAAATTTGTTAATTTATTTTGTTGTTAATAAGATCTTTAAAGTGAATGATATCAATAGAACATTATATTTTATGTATGTTTACCTCGTGAGACGCAACTTGGTACATTATGTTAGAAGTATGTACGCAACTTGGTACGTTATGTTATGAGTTAGAAGTACCCCCAACATAATCGATAATATTTTTATATTGAAATTTTAGATTGGGGTTTTCGATATCTGTTTGTCTATTGCAATTCTTAATGGTGTTTATGTAGAAGCTTTCTGAGATGATTCTTTGTTTATAGTTGGGTGTGCAATCTAAAATTTCGGTTTGTTCAAAATTGAATAGGTGTGATGTGTTGTATGTGTGTAATTGTAAACCAGTTGTATTTTTGCCTGTTTTTATGTTGTGTTTATGAGTATAAATTCGGTCTTTTAATAAATTTTTTGTTTGTCCAACATAGCTGGTTCCACATTCTGTACAGGGGATTCTGTATACTACGTTACTTCTATTAAATTTATCTGTTTGGGTTTTTAGTTTTGTATATATTTTGTTTATTTTGTTTATTTTATTTGGGTATTTGTAAACTGTTTTATTATTATTTATGTTTAGTAGATTACTTAATATGCTGTTATTCTGTTATATACTTCATTTTGTTATTAGTGTATGGTAGTGTGACGTAATTAATTATGGTTACAGGTGTGTCTTGATTTTTTTTGGTTCTTTTTGTGTTATATTGTTGGTTTATTATTTTGTGTAAGGAGTTATTAATTATGTTTAGCGGATAGTTATTGTTTATCAAAATTTGTTTGGCCTTTCTAATAGTTTTAGATCTGTATTGTACATTTGTTAGTTTTATGGCTTTATTAAATAAATTGTGAATAATAATAAGTTTGATATTTTTCCTCTGATTTGATAAATCATTTATAATTCTATTAGAATGATATGATTTGGTGTTCCATAACGTATATAATTTATTATTATTGTTAAGTACTATTGTATCTAAAAATTCAAGTTTATTTTTATTTTCTTTTTCAATTTTTGTGAATTCACAATCGAATTCACAAAAATTGAAAAATAATATCATCATCGACAAAACATTTGTTTTACTATAGGATTATGTATGGGCTTGGAAACTAGGTTTGTAGATATATCTACTGGCATCTATTTTTTTATTAGTCATTGACGTACAACAGAAACTGACGGATAATCGAGGGACGGTTAATCGAAGTTCTACTGGAATTTTAGCCCGAGAGCCCACCGTATGTAAAATCTACGTATAAGATATATGAACGATTTTTTGTAAGTAGTACTAACCCAAACATAAAGGAAGCCTCTTTTAGAATTGCCGTATTTTGCCCGCATGATAAGAATCTGACGTCACTTCCGGCTATGGTTTTTTTATGTCATCAAATACATTGATAATATTTACACCAAAAGGCAGGTTTCGAAGTGCAAAATAAAAATATCAAGGGCTGCACGGCCTTAGTAATTCGCAACACTGAGACTGCCTTCATTGAAAGTTTTTTTTTCAGTGTTCTTTCAATATTTTTAATACCTGAAACATTTTTAATTAAAATCAATACCATTCTCTGCCAAATCAACCACCAATGTAAGCAATTAAATTTCAACAGAAAACTTACAATAGGAGTAACCTCATACCGGGGGCCGCAGTCCGGGTGCACTATTCTCATGTAGAGAAAGCAAAGATGTACCTTTTCAAATTATTTTTGTTATTAAGTCGATATAGAAATAGTAGTCAAACAGAATTGATCAATAAAGAAGTTATATAAAATAAAAAACAACTCTGTGAACAACTATATCCAACAACAGTGCCCACAAAAAACTGGTTACTGAGAAAACTATTTCAAACTGCAATTGCTTTTAGAAATTCTTCTTCTTATAGTAATTGTTTACTTATTTTTAACTTATTCGTTCATCAATCAAAAACTTTCTTAATTATATTATTTTCACAACAGCAAAATGATAAGCAACAAGCTAGAAGTTGCATATATCGTAAAGATTAAGAAATTTAATGCAAATATTAATACGGACATGTCCATCAATTTTGATTACTTTCTAAATTTATTTTAATATTCATCAGTTTCAACATAACTAATCATCCTTAATAGAAAATGAATATAAAAATTGTCTTGGCAGCAAAATAATAATAATAAAATATTTTAAAAATTATTAGCAAATATTTCAGATTAGTTTTACGAAGATCGGGATAAGTTGGTGGATCATATCTTCATAAAAAAAAAAAGACTTAGAAATACATTCAAAAAAACTCAAGACAATTTTTGTAAAAATATTGGCATTAAGAATTTGCCACGAACAAATAGTATCAAACATATTATATAAATACGTATACATCTGAAACAAAAAAATCACTATTTACTATACATAGTAAACTTCCAATACGCAATCCACTGGGACCAAATTGCTAAATGAGAAAGTCAAAGATCACGGGCGTCAATGTTTCTGATTTATATATTTGTATGATTAACTGTTACAAACTGTTACCTAGACACTAAGACATTCAAACATATTTGCTTTAAAACACGGAGGGGTGCCATTATACACATCTTGTGTGCAACGAAATTGTTAAGTGGGAGCGTGCTATGCACTTAGGTGGCATAAGACAGATCCAAATTAAGTTTACAAACTACTATATCGTGAATTCTACAATGAGATAAACTAATAATAAACTAATATAAGCATCGGTTTTAATTTAGTTTAAAATGAATTAGTATTACAGCCGTCACTCGACTTACAGACAAACTTAAGTTACAAACATGCTAGCAATTTAACTCGACTTATAGACAAACCCCAGGTATGTATCCAAGGTCATGCAGTATTCTATGTGAATGCATACTGTAATGGTAGTAGGTGTCAGCCGTGAACTTTAGGCAATCAAATTTACACTAATGTAGTGTTGATTGCCTCTATGAGATTGATTAAGTTTTGGGAACTTATCATGAGCTCAAACCCCAGGTAACGTGGTTGATGTCGCTAACTAGCGGCCGTAACGTGAACTATGTGAGGCCGCCATCATGATTCCGATATTGATTTCTTACAGCAAGGGTTGATTTTGTGATTACCCGAACTAAGTGGTTTTTGTCAGACAATAGCGACCAACGAACAACAGTGAACAAGTGGTATGTTGATGCTTCGCGCATCACTCACTCACTCACTCACAATGTGACCTTAGATAGGTGCAAACGTAATTTTGTTGTGAGTCATAACAAAGATCTAAAACAATGTTTGAATTAAATTTGTAAAATATTTTTATAATTATTTAAAAAATATAAAATACTTAAAATATAAAATAAATATAAAATATTAAAATAAAACTTTTTTATTATTTCTAATACCATATTTAAACATTTATCGAATAATACAATTTTATTTTGTAATCAACAAATTGTTCGACGCTAAACACACAACGGAGAGTAATTCTTCGACAGAACCCGATACCTTTGGAATTTTTTATTAATGTGGCATCCAATTTAGCGCTAATTCTGCATGGGACAACAAGTAACAGTGTTGGGCGCGAATTTTAAGTATTTTTAAATATAAGTTAAAACCGACCTCCAACTGTTACAATACATACATGTAACTCGAGTAAAACTGCGAACATGTCTATAGAACCCCCAGATTAATACAGATGCATAATTACCTATCTATACACTGCAATTTACTTGTTGCCAAAAGATGACGTAAAATTGCTGAGCAATTCCATATATAAACCGATCACCCAAAAATGGCATGTTCTCCAAATTTAAATTCCTGTGTACATAATAAGTTTAAGATGTCTTGAGCTATGTAGGGGAGAGCGGGGCTATACCGTACAGCGAGGCTAAACCGTACACCCATTTTTCGTGTCTAGATTTCAAGCTAGACAAGTCCAATCGTTGTCGCAACCTAGCGCCTGACCGCGGAAAATCACAGGATTGAGTTCATTCCGCTGTGCGTATAAATGCCAATATGACGGTGAAAAAATTTGTTTTTTTTTTTCTCTTATAATTTTGGGGCACTGCCAAATAAGAGTTGGGGAGAACCTTTACTTATGAGCTAATAGCGATAAGATCATGAGAAACTACTTTTCTTAAGCTCTCTTTAGGTCACTAGTGAAGACTAGTTAGGCAACGGAATTTGAGGTTTTTGAGAATTTGAGGAGTTTGAGGTCTAATACTGAAAATGCTTCACCTTCCATTTTCGATTTTCATTTTTTAAATTAAAATACTTAGTCCTCTCTATAACATGGTACTCGATTTTCTTAGTTTTTTTAAGTTTTATAGATTTTACGGGGCTCAATTTTAAAAATACGTAAATTTTTTAACTAATTGATAATAAAATAAAGTATTAATTATAACATTACCCTACCTTTGATTTTCGATTTTCCTTTAGCGAATTTCCAAAACTGGAAATTCAGCTATTACAGCCGTTCTCATGGTGCAACCTGAGGCCAAGACCATATACATGTCGCCACGATAACTTTCGAACGAAACGTTTAATGCTTATGAAAATTTGTGTGCGAACTAGAATACGGATTGACTCGGCTAATATCGTTAGCCAGAGGTAAGCTGTTTTAGATAAGTATAGATTACGTTATGTAAGATCCGCCAGGGCCCATGGGACCCAAAAGTGTCAAAAATGAAATAATTGACCGATTTTGAAATTTTTTTATTGCTGGAGAGCTAAACTATTTTAGATAGATATTATTGAGTTAGTATTCAGCTAGTGCCTTTTAGGGATTCCACATTACTTTACCCCCCACTTCTCCCATTTTTACATCGGAGTTCAATGGTATTGTTAAATGTGTTTTAAATGCATTATTTCTATTCTAAATACAAGTAGGCGAATAGCAATTTTAAAAAATTTAAAAAAAATGAACTTTTATAATAAATGCAATACACAAATATTAAGTAATTTAAAAATGTTATTAAAGTTTACTATTTAAGTTCCTTTTTTAATATTTAAAAATAAACCACAAACACAATTGGCGGGTAAGCATGGGTAGGAATGCCGTCATACGAATTGTGATGGCTTTTCTCCTGCTAACTGCTATCGGCACAAAATTGCAATTTACTGAGATTCAGCCCTAAAAAACAATTTTTAAAAGCCCCGATTAGTCGGACATTCATCATCAGTTTTGAAGCCACCAAAATGACAAATCGCTTGTAGACTTTCAATCACATTTCGCTTGCAGCCATTCAATACCGAAGATGAAAGAAAAAATTCGTCTTCCGTGATGGAGTCCCGCTGCTCGCGGCGTTTTATTTTCTAGTTAAGTTTAAAAAAGTTAATTAGAAAAACAATGACAGTACGAGGGATGTTGTTCCTGGCACAGACTGTGAGCAACTGATTCACATAAGCTAAAACAGGCCAATAAATGGCTCAAGACGGACCAGACAATTTTGTATTTGCTTTGGATCTATAATCTGTGATAAAACCAATTATTATAACATAATTGCTTATTTAAAGCTATCAAATCTCAAAGTTTAAATTATAGAATATTATAGTCTTCCGATTCAAACGACAAAATTAGTTTGTTTCTCGGAATTTTTTAAACTCTCTAAATTAAACAGAGCAGAAATTGAGATAACTAGGAGAATCATGGTTGAAATACGCCCGGGAGACATATTTTCAATTTAACTAAAAAAGCAGTTTTATTGATTTTTGGATTTTTGAAAGTAAGATAGATTGAATTCATTCACTGAAAAGAAATTAAAGACTCTCTTTCTAATACTGCCACCTAAAACTTTAAATCTTCAAGGAAATGAGAACTATGGTCTTGCATTATCAACTTTTAAATTGTTTTACACCAATTAACGCCATTTTGCAAAGAGTAGCTCGCTACTCGTTGATTAGAGCTTCTTTTATCTGAATTAAGAGCAAAAAATTCCAACAAAAAATCACATTAAAGATTATACTTTAATTCAAACAAATCTGCTTTGAAAATAAAAATCCACTTGCTTTTTAATCAAAAGTTATTATAAACTTCATTTGTGTAATATTGCGCAAGAATTTTCCTACTGGAAGGGTTTCATTGCATACATCAAGATATACATACCTATATATACGTTTATATGTATGGTATGCTTTTATTATACAGTAATTTTACTTACAATATGAAGAAAGTGCACTTAAAGTTTTAATTACTTCTTCACATTTTCAATTATATACCCATTTGCAATGCACATATTAATGTAAGGTATGCATGTACATGTATGTACACACATAATGAATACAAAAACATGATTAATAATAGGTATACAGCTATACATATGTATATTTATATAAAACGGAAACACTTCAAATTTAACAATTTAATTAAGGGTTTGGGTATATGTAAGAATGATCATACTAAATTAATGACAAATGGATGTAAAATATTACTAAAGAGACATCTATGAATATTAGCATAATTGAATAGTTGGTCCAGTGATTTGCAGCTACCTGTGTTCACAACCGAACCGCAGGAACGAGTATCTGGTTACCATTAAAGAGCGCATTTTATAATAATACTCATATCAACTTTACTAACCGATATATATATATATATATATATATATATATATATATATATATATATATATATATATATATATATATATAGTTACATACTAGACACCCTGTATATTATAAATACATATTACAGCAATTATCTCTAAGCATTAGAAGACGCAAAATCAGCAGTTCCAATAACCCGGCTCCACTGAGACGGCAACATGATTAAACAGCAACATGATATCTGTGAAAGATCCATAAAACCTTTTCTCACTGAATAAGCTGAATGTGCAAATTCTTTTAATTTAAAATATCTATAAAAGACAATTGTAAACTAACTTAAGCGACATTTGTATTTTTTATTCTTGATACTTAATAAAATTAATATTGTAATCATTTCATATAAAAATTTGTAACTAATAATTTTTTTAAAAAAGTGATTTCAATTGTTGCAAACGTAACTGGCGCAGTCGTACGGATTGTTGAAAAGCATTGTTGACCATTAATAGTGATATCGTGAGTTGTGTTATCGACGGAATGTCGAGACTCCAATTCAATCTTGGTGGTTTACCAAGTGCAGTGGTACACTCAGTGTCGACGGTGCGTGGATTTCAATCCTTTACAACAACAAAGGACCTAAGGAGCATGAAGATCAGCTATTGCGGCATTTTGTGAGTACAATAGTTTGTGTATTTTTGCTGCTTTTTTTTGATTGCTTTAAATTATCCTTTCAATATCCATATCCATATTTAAAATCAAGTGTCCCTCAGTTAAACAACGCTACATACGTGAAAACTGAGTCAAAGGTGACTGTATTAGAGAATATAATACAGATCATAAATGTAGTTTAAATTATTACTCTAGTGAAAACGATCTGAATTCATATAATTTACTTATACTTAGAAACTTTAAATTTTTATAACAAATGTCTTTACTTTTATTTTATTTAAAACCATAAATATGTCACTACCAAATACATCATCAGCATCTACATCTAATGTAGTCGGTATCTCCCAAATTCTGGAAACATTCAAAATTCCAGATCCTATAAAGAATCCCCCTGAATTTCATGGAAATCCGCGAACCCTACATGATTTCATTGAAAATGTCGAAGAAACCATAAGTTGCGTTACTATTGACTGGACCCAAGGTTACGGAAAAATGTGGATCTGTGCAATACGTAACAAAATTGTAGGCGACGCAAATGAAGTCCTAAATATGTATGGGACACCGACAAACTGGCTCGCAATCAAAACCAATTTAATTTCCCATTACGCAGATAAGCGTAATGAAACCACACTTATTCGTGATTTATATAATTTGAGGCAAAACGCTGGCCAAAAGATGGAAGAATTTTATGCACAAATAATAGAAATTCTTTCATCACTGGTTAATTTTACAAAACTCAACGAAACAAATCAATCAGCAATTTCCTCTAAGCTACAGCTTTTTAAAAATTTTGCGAAAGATGTAGTTCTGGCAGGACTCAGGGAACCAATAGGCTCCGTGGTTAGAGCAAGGAATCCTGACTGCATTCAAAGCGCTTTTGAATACGCAGTCAAGGAGCAAAATATTCATTACCACCAACGATCCTATACACAGTCTCACACAAATAACAAAGCAACACCAAACAAACCACAACCTGCTAAAAATACACCCCAATCTCCATACTTCACACCGTACTTTAACACACAACAGGTTAATCAAAGACAGCCTGTCACATACAACCCATTCTCCTCACAGCAACAAACACAACAATTCAGACCGCCTCAACAACGACCATACACTAAACAATTATCTAACCCAACACCTATGGATATTGGTAGTAATCGTATCAGTATGAGGAACAATATACCACAACAATCACGACCGAACCTCTTAAACAACCTAGAACAACCGTTTTCCAAACCCAAAGCCGACCGACATTTACAAGTAAGGAATTATACCACGCTGAGGGTCAAGATTATTCATCCCTCGATGAATATGTTAGTTATAACGATCCACCACTTGAAAATGATCATTATTTCGACAAAGAACAAACATACAATTCACCTACACAACACGAGATTGACAACCAAAATTTTCACTCGAACTTGGACAACAATTCGGATACATAGAGACTAACTTACACGAATCGACTCTTCCATATATTCACATTCATAACGACAACGGACCTCCATTAAAATTTCTGATCGACACCGGTTCTTCTCATTCGTTTATCAATCCAGAGTACGTACCCCTAAACCTTACCTATGAAATGACACCCGTTCATATAAAAGCACTGTTAGGGACTAATACTGTAACAACTAAAACTAATCTACCTATTTTTAAAGAATTTAACCAGCAAGGAACAATTGAATTTTTATTGATAAAATTTCACTCTTACTTTGACGGGCTCATAAGACTAGATGCACTGGATCAACTACAAGCACAAATTGACATTTCTAACAAGCAACTACTTACACCTTTTTCGACTAATAGGTTACTCTTTAAACCAAACATAACGAGCGGAATACACGTAATAGAACTAAATTGTAAACAAATAATACGACTTCCGATTGACGCACAATCTGGCAACGTTCTCTTACCAGAAACTAGAGTCTAAAACAAATTTTTAATGCCTTCAAGAGTATACTGTGCACAGGATTGGCATATATTTGTGCCTGTGGCAAACACCACAAATTCTAAACAAAAATTTCTCATTGAACAACCCACTAAAGTCGAAATACTAAATCATAATTTTATCGATTGCAACCTTAATCAAATTACATTAACGAATGATGACACCTTACCCCCAATTGATACTTTGATCAGAACAGACCATTTAAATACCGAGGAAAGGACTCCCATAATCAAACTTTGTCGAAAATACGAAGATATTTTCTACAAAGAAGGGCAGGACTTGACGTTCACTAACAAAATAAAACACGAAATTAAAACTACTGACGATGTACCAGTCTATACTAAGTCGTACCGTTACTCCTACATACACAAAGACGAAGTGAAAAACCAAATAGATAAAATGCTACGGCAAGGGATAATCAGGCCTAGTTACTTCCCTTGGAGCAGCCCGATTTGGATTGTCCCTAAGAAACAGGACGCCAGTGGTAAACAAAAATGGCGATTAGTAGTAGGCTACCGTAAACTGAACGACAAGACAATAGGTGACAAATACCCGATACCGAACATAACGGACATTCTTGACAAACTAGGGAAGTGTATGTACTTCACCACATTAGATTTAGCATCTGGTTTCCACCAGATTGAAGTACATCCACGGGGCATAGAAAAGACCGCATTCGCCGTAGACAACGGCCACTATGAATACGTTCGTATGCCATTTGGCCTAAGAAATGCGCCATCAACTTTTCAAAGGGTTATGGACAATGTTCTAAAAGATCTTCAAGGAACATCATGCCTAGTCTACATGGATGATATAATTGTCTTTTCGACTTCTTTACAGTTCTTCGACTTCTTACTCTCAAAAAAATTATCACTCTACGATTAATAATATATAAGCGATTAATATTATTAATCGTAGAGTGATAATTTTTTTTAAATTTGTTTGCAATGAAATGATCTAAACTTTATGTGATATGCAAATTTTTGATATACCTAACGGTTTTCGTGTAAAAAAATGAAAACAGAAAATAATGGTAAAATTTAAGAATTTGGGTTTGCTCTTGAGTTGACTCTGATCACTGACCTGTCAGGTATATCAAAGATTTGCATATGACATAAATTTTAGATCATTTCACTGCAAACAATAAGCGATTTCCCGATAGGCTTTTTCTGAAACATTCCCCCCTCCCTCCCAATTTGTCGACCACCCCAGAGGTCGACGACAACGGTTTTCATACTCACCTAAGACCCCTTAACAATAATCAAAAGTCAAATTCTATACCTCTTTCATGCATACTCAATGTCACCTAGCACCTGGGCTAAAAGAAGTTGTACATAATAGTAGCGTCAATTACCATCGGCTATGATTTAAATGGTCAGTAGAAAATTACAGTTTTGGTCAGTAAGAAAATATAAACAGTAAGTTTAATAACAGATTTTTCGGTAAAATATGAGCAGTAAAAAAAACAGAAACGGACAGTAGAATATTTTGAAATGAGCAGTTCAATATATACTTGGCTTGTTAAAAATTCAATTGGTCAGTAAAATTAACAATTGGTCAGTAACTTGTAAGCAGTTATTAAATCGAAATTGGTCAGTTAAAAATCTTGAAATAAATGGTTCTATAAATACTAAAGCACTAAAAAATATGATCGGTCTGTTACATAATTTTTATTCTTAAAATAGAAGCTAACAATAGATAGTAAAAAACGCCGTGAGCAGCGGGGCCCCATCACGGTAGTCGAATTTTCCCCTTCATCTTCGGTTTTGAATGTCTACAAGCGAAATGTGATTGAAAGTCTACAACCGAATTGTCATTTTGTTGGTTTCAAAACTGGTGATGAGTGTTCGGCTGATCGAGGCTTTAAAAAAAGGTTTTAAGTATTTAAGGGCTGTATCTCAGTAAATTTCAATTATGTGCCGAAAACAGGTAGCAGAAAAAAAGCCAACACAATTCGTACGAGGACATTCCTGCCCATGTTTATCCGCTAATTGCCTTTATGTTTTAGTTTTAAAAATTAAAAAAGGACCTTAAATAGTAAACTGGAAGGCCTTTATAAAGATATTTTTTCTTTCCAAAAAAATCCAAAATTTCTATTTTATAAATACTAAAAATCCAAAATTCCTAATTTATAAATAAACAGTGACTTTAATAACATTTTTAAATTACTTAATATGTATGTATTTCATTTGTCATAAAAGTAAGTTCACTTTTTTTTAAATTTTTTAAAATTACTATTCGCCTACTTGTATTTAGAATAAACATAATGCTTTTAAAACACATTTAACAATAGCATTCAATTCCGATGTAAAAATGGGAGAAGTGGGGGGAAAAGTGATGCGGACTCCCTACAAGGTACTAGCTGGATACTAACTGAATACACGTACAAAATTTCAGCCCTCTAGGTTTCCTTATGGAGTCTCTAGACGTGTTAGAAAACAAGCAAAAAAATTAAGGAAATATTGGCGTAAAAATCGTGGGGGTAAGGGTTAAAAGTTGAAACCTCCAAAAAACAGTGTCTGGCTATTAGCTTAACCTGTACACCAAATTTCAGCCCTCTAGGTTTATTTGGGGAGATTTTGACCCGAACGAAACTGTTAAAAAACAAGAAAAATCATGTTCTTTTGGGTATAAAAATGGTGGGGGTAGGGGTTAAAAGTCGAGACCCCCAAAAGGCACCCCCTTGATACTAACTCAATCCGAATACAAAATTTCAGCCCTCTAGGTTTATTCGGGTGACCTGTGCGAGTGGTACAAACTTCGAAAACGTCGAAAATGCATGAAATTGTAGCTTAAAAATGAGGTGGGTGGAGGTAAAATATTAAAACCTCCAAAAAGCACAACCTAGGTACGAACTTTATCAACACACCAAATTTCAACCCTCTACGTTAATTCTGGGGGGCTGGGGGCCTGTTAGATCCAGCGAAAATCGTTTTTCCCCCCTCTACTCCCACCATATCATCCTAGGAAGCTGAATTTTGGATATGTTGTAGATAATTGACCGAAACATTATTTAAAACCGGTTTGGAAAAGTTTTATTGCTTTTCCGCCCCCCACCACCCCCTTAAAGGTCGGGTCAGAAAAAAAATTTGCCCAAAATTTGACCCCACTTTGATAGTATGAGGTGCCTCGAAAATGAGCCCCATTTGCGAAATTTTTTCTCTTAACTTCCAGAGGGGGGCCCTACACAAATTAAAAGGTGGCGGGAAAATATATATATATATATATATATATATATATATATATATATATATATATATCAGACATTTTTTTTCTACATATTCGTGTTCTACGGGTCCGAAAACGGATAGCGCCCCTACTCTCGCCTCTCGCAGCTCTTATCGTATAGACTGTATAAGTCTAATTTTTCGGAGAAAATTCGACTAAAAAATATAAACTTTTAAAAACATAAAGAGTTGTTTCCAAGTAATTTACCTAAAAAATGATAATTTAACATGTTCGTTTTCTTCTAGATTTTGGGTAAAATAAAGAAAGCATGCGCTACGAAAATGATTTATTTAAATAATTTAAAATCGAAATACAGTTTTAACTGGAAAGAAACTTTAATTTAAATAAAAATAAAAAAATGACTATTGAAAGCTACGCTGAATTACATATGGAAAGGGAGAGCCAGAAACGAGTTACGTAGTTTTATTTGGAACAATTAAGCAAACATGAATTTGAATGTGAAAATTCATGAATAACCTTGAATTACTTATGAGGTGCTTAATATTTTGAATATTTTGAATTTAACAATACTTCCTCAAGCGAATTATGCAACAGTGTGGTCACACAATCTTTACATTAAAATTCTTACTGTCAGGGGACGTGGTTTTTAAGGAAATTTGAATAAGCTGCCAAAAAGTGCCTTAATTTTCATATTTTATTCATAAAAGTTTATTATTTTAATTGAATGATTTTTGGAATTGGTAAGGAAAAAAACTACGCTCCACTATTGAGGAAGAGGTGGGTGGGTAAGGGCAAAAGTCACCTGTAGTCTACATGGAAGGGGAAGGGGTTCAAAATTAACCAAAATGGTAGCTTATGGACGCTTCCTAAGTAGTATTATTTATTAATAAATATTTCAATATTAGATTAAGATTAATTTATAATTATTTCGATTTTACTCTTATTGGTTTTAAATTATTTTTGAACATTATTTTGTCGTATAGCTTCTCTTTGATTATAATAAGTTTTCCTTATGTCAAAATTTATGTGATCTTAGTTGTTGGAAACACTCTGTATATTAATTTCTTTTCAACCATATTTTATTAACTCAGATTTATGTGCTAAAATTCTATAACGGTAAAAGAATTCGAATTTTAATTGTTGAAATTCAATTATAAAATTTCATTGAATATATTATAATATAATTGAAATATATTTCATTGAAAATATAATTGCTTTAGAATAAATATATCTAGACTAATCTTATTCTGCTAGCCTTCTAATTACATTTTTCATAAAACAAAATAATAAAACATTAATTTTCGCGCTGCACTATCGCAGTTCATCATTTTTGGCTCAAATTTTACACTATTTTCAACCAAAATAACGTTTGACTATTATTGTATTCCGGGAACTAGCAAACTATTTATTTAAATGCCCGTTTAGATATTTTATTGACCATTTAGTTATTTTACTGACCATTTATTTATTTTACTGACCATTTAGTTATTTTACTGATCATTTATTTATTTTACTGACCATTGTAGGATAAAATAACTGACCAAATTCATTTTTATTACTGACCATGTTTTACTGGTCAAGTTGATTTAATACTGCTAAAAAAATAAAATACTGACCGTTTAAATTTTTAACTGACCAAGGTACCTGACTAAATGTATAAAAGACTGCTCAAATAATTAATTATTTCCCATTATTCTCATAAAATATCATGAAATGGATTATTTATATATTTGTGTAATTGTCTCATAATGGGAAACTCCCAAAACTCGTACTTTTCGATTTTGATGATTTTTATATTTTTATAATCTACAAGTGTTGTGTAGCTGGGCTCGGCTTTAGTTTTGCGATATCTGTTGGTTCTGTAAAGTACATGTGGGCAAAGGGACCCATGTGTAAACTACTTAAAAGAATTTTTCTTGTTTTTCTCCAAATCAATATTGCAATAGGAAAGATGAAAATAACACTAACAAGGAAAGGGCAAGAAGTCGAAAATTCAAAAAAATCTGAAACTTTGTCAGTATGTAGAGAGTGGCTACCTAATAACATAAAAAATATCAGTTGCTGCTAAAAAACATTTTTAAGGGGTGAACCACCCCCTCAAAGTTGGAACACAAAAATTTAAAAATCGATGAAATTTTGTTTATACGTACCTTAAAACGTTCTAGTAACAAATATAATATTATTTTTTGGATTTACACATTTTTAAGGGTTGAAACCACCCCTCAACTGCGTACTTAAAAATTTAAAAATTGATGATATTTTGTTTATATATACTATACAGAGCTCTAATAATAAATATAACATTATTTTTTGCATCTACAAATTTTTAGGGGTTGAAATCACCCCTTCACATGTGTACTTCAAAATTTAAAAATTGATGATATTTTGTTTATATATACTATATAGAGCTCTAGTAGTAAATATAACTTTATTTTTTGCATCTACAAATCTTTAGGGGTTGAAACCACCCCTTCATGTGTGTACTTAAAAATTTATAAATTTTAGATATTTAGTTTTTACACATTATACGAAATTCTAATAATAAATATATCATTATTTTTTGCGTCCACACATTTTTAAGAGGGTGAAACCACCCCTTCAGCTGTCCACTTGAAAATTTAAAAATTCCGAGATTTTATTCATATATCCATTTCATATTTTATCCATTTTATCACGTAAAAATGGATTCATAATTTTTTTTTTTTTGCCTCCATACATTTATAGGGGTGAAACATCTTTTCCAAATTAGAAATGGAAACAAAAATTGACGAAATCTTGTTTACATGTACTACACAGTAATTTGGTACACTATTTGAAAGCTATCTGTATTGCTAATTTTACACGTTATTAATATATTTATTGTAAGATTGTTGTGTTTGTTGTATAAGTAAACAAAATTTTGCCAGTTTTGAAATTTTTAGTTTACAACTTGGAGGAGGTGTTTCACCCCCTAGAACTGTGTGAAAGAATATATTTATAATATATTTATCGTTAGGTCTCTATGTAAACACAATATCGCCAATTTTTAAATTTTTAGGTACGCACTTGAAGGGGTGGTTTAAAAATTTGTGGATACAAAAAATAATGTTATATTTATTACTAAAGCTCTCTATAGTATATCGCGCCTTTTCTGTCTCTAACTCGTATATCAAAAATCACAGTTCTCAGGAAACACAAAAAACATATTAAATACTGTATTTTCATCACTATGAATTTAAGATTTATGTATGTTACAATTTTTGATGTTTGCTACCTATGTAGACATGAAGCAGATATTTAAATGTTTTAAATTACAAGCTATCGATGTTTTTAGTAAATACGAGTTTGCTGCCCACTTTTTTTTTCAATATACGAGTTTGCGAAATAAATCGATTTTTTTTTTGCATATTCCGATAGTATAACCAGTAACTTAAATTTTAAACGCGTTTTTCTCGAAACTACATTTTTTCTAATAGTTTTCTGACAAAACCTGGTATATGGTATACGAGTTTGTGTAAAATTACTTTTTGAAATAAGTAACATTTTTATCAGCATACCCTCGTACTTGACCAAGATACAACTATCTGACACTAGAGTTCGCAGGTGCTGTACACCACAAATCCAATGGTACGTAGTGGTCGGTGCAAATTTAAGGGAAAGTACGTAAAATCGGAAGATCAGGAGCGTCGCTAAACTTTTATTTGAGGGGTTGGTAAATATTATTTATTATATAAAAAAGTACATATTATATATAACTAAGTACAGTACGCGTCAAAAAGTGATCGAACACTCTAAATCAGGGGGGTGCCCACACTTTTGACGCCGCACTGTACTTAATGTTGTGGTACACTGCCGTATCAAAAGTGTGGGCACCCTCCCCCCCCGTTACAAATCTTGACATTTGACTCCACCACACGCGCGCTTAAATAAGTACAGTACGCTTCAAAAAGTGATCAAACACCTTAACCCGAGGGGGGTGCCCACACTTTAGACACGGCAGTTTACCACAACATTAAGTACAGTGCGGTGTCAAAAGTGTTGGCACCCTCTCCCCTGAGTGAGAGTGTTCGATCACTTTTTGAAGCGTACTGTACTTATTTATGTACTTGTTTATATAATAAATAATATTTACCAACCCTTCAAATAAAAGTTTACTGACGCTCCTGATCTTCCGATTTTACGTACTTCCCCTTAAATTTGCACCGACCACTACGTACCATTGGATTTGTGGTGTACAGCACCTGCGAACTCTAGTGTCAGATAGTTGTACACAAACTCGTATACCATATACCAGGTTTTGTCAGAAAACTAAACTTAGTTCATGTGGTACAAGTTTGTATTTAATTGAATAATTATTTTTCCATTAACTATTTGGCAATATTTCTTAGTGCATCATATGGGGAAGTGTATTATGTACATGTATGACTTTTTAACTCAAAACCGTCAAAAAACCTTATACGAGTTTGAGACAGAAAAGGCGCGATATGTAAACAAAATATTATAAACTAGCTGTGACTCGCGGCTTCGCCCACTTTTTATTCGAAATTTTGGGTTGATTTTGATTTAATTAGTGGATTCCTTATAAGGCTATAAAAAATTTTTTTATATCTAACATTTTATTGCAATACTGTCGGTGTAAGGTAATAAATAAATAATTAAATAATAAATCTGCGTATACTCAAATTGTTAAAATTTCAAAAATCCATTGCTTACTTTTATTTTTACTTTTATTAGCTTATGTATGACATTTGTATTTTCTATATCCAAATAACGGATTATTACCAAAGGAAATAATTTTAACCATAAGTTCAAGTATCAGGTATAAAAAAAGATATTTACATCATTCTCCGAAATTTTAAGATGAATAGATAATAAAATATTTATTGTTATGCATCCGATTAAAATAACTGACCTAATTCATATTTACACCTCCATAAATTCAGTTATAATAAAACCTTATATTTAATAAACTATTTCAGTCTAACTGAGTAATTTATTCCACATGAAATTTCAATTAGTAGTAACAGATATGGGCATGGGAGTGATTTTCTTAATCCGTTCCCGTCCACTCACAATTTTACCCAACGCTTCCGTTCACTCCAATTCCCGTCGAAAAAATACCACTTCATCAGGAAAATTTTTAATTTTAAATAACGAAAATAAAAATTTAATACTCCCGGCATATCTATCCACTCTCGCCCGTTCCCTTTTCCGTCAAAAAATATTCACATTCGCCCGTTCCCGTTCCCGCCGCGCCGCTATGACTCGAGGGGACTCTTAAAACTCCCGGCCCGATTTACATCTCCAACAGGTAATAAATAATTCTGTATTAATTTATGGTTAAAGTCTCTGTACCAAATCCCACCGAGTTCGTTTCAGCCATTTTGCGTGATTGAATGATTGATTTTGTTTCATGAAAGCCTTCTATCGAAACAAAATGATCCTATGTGTGGATTTAAAGTAAATGGCGCTTGTATGCCAAACTTCATCACATTTAGTTCAGTCATTTCAGTGCAATGGAAAAACTAATTTAGTATCCCACAGGAACTTTCAATCGGGATAAAATTATTTTATACCTATATCAATCTAAGATAAATTTTGTCGATAAAAATGTTTTTTTCCAATTTAGATCAATCATTTCAGTAACGGGATAATACGTTAATTTGGTGTTTTTTTCCCACAGTAGTCTTCAGTCGGGATAAATCTATCCTATGTGTTGGTTCATGATAAATGGTACTTCTGTACCAAAAATCGTATTCGACTGTTATTTTGCCGTGATTAAGTAACTGATTTTGTATCCCACAGGAACTTTCAATTGGGATAACATTATCCTCTGTGTTAACCCATTGTCAGCATAAATAGTGTCTGTGTACAAAATTTCATAAAATTCGGTTGTTATTTGGACGTGATTGAGTAATTCGTTTTTAATCCCCCAGGAACCTATAATACGGATGAAACTATCCTATGTGTTATTAAAATTATTTTAAATCCATTCATAGTAAATAGTTTCTGTATACCAATTTTATCGAATTCAGTTCAGTCATTTTGCTATGATTAAGTAACTGATTTTATATCCTACAGGAACCTTAAATCGGGATAAGATTATCCTATGTGTCAATTCAGGGTAAATAGTACCTGTACATCAAATTCCATCGGATTCGGTTCAATTATTTGAGTGAGATTGATGGGTTGGTTTTGTATCCCTTAGAAACTTGAAACCGAAAAATTAGGTTCAGTCATCCCACAGGAACCTTTAATCAGGATAAAATTAGCCTATGCGTTAACTCAGGGTTTATCGTGTCTGTGTACCAAATTTAATCGAATTCGGTTTAATTATTTGGACGGGATTAAATAATTTCTTTCTGTATCCCTTGGGAATGTTTGATCGGAATAAAATTATCCTATGTCTTATTAAAATTCTTGCTATATGCGCCCGTAGTAAATAATGTCTTTTTATAATATTTCATCGAATTTGGTTCAGTCATCCCACAGGAGCCTTTAATCTGGATAAGATCTACCTATGTGTTAACTCAGGATAAATGGTGCCTGTGTACCAAATTTCATTGAATTTAATTTAATTTTTTGGCGTGTATTTGAATAATTGCTTTTGTATCCCTCAGGAACTTGCAACCGGGATATAATTTAGCCTATGTGTTAAGTCAGTGTATAAGGGATGGGTACGTAAAATTTTATCAAAATCGGTTCAGCCGTTTTTGCGTGATTGAGCAACAAACATCCAAACATCCAAATATCCAAACATCCAAACATCCAAACTTTCACATTTATTATATTATTAAGATTAAGATTAAGATTAAGATTAAGATTAAGATTAAGATTAAGATTCATAAATTTTTAAGTACACATATGAAGGGGTAGTTTCAACCCCTAAAAATTTATAGATGCAAAAAATAATGTTAAATTTATTACTAGAGCTCTATATAGTATATATAAATAAAATATCATCAATTTTTAAATTTTTAAGTACACATAGGAAGGGGTGGTTTCAACCCCTAAAAATTTGTAGTTGCAAAAAATAATGTTATATTTATTATTAGAGCTCTGTATAGTATATATAAACAAAATATCATCAATTTTTAAATTTTTAAGTACACAGCTGAGGGGTGGTTTCAACCCTTAAAAAAGTGTAAATCCAAAAAATAATGTTATATTTGTTACTAGAACTTTTTAAGGTACGTATAAATAAAATTTCATCGATTTTTAAATTTTTGTGTTCCAACTTTGAAGGGGTGGTTCACCCGTTAAAAACATTTTTTAGCAGCAACTGATATTTTTTTATGTTATTAGGTAGCCAGCCTTTATATACTGACAAAATTTCAGATTTTTTTGAATTTTCGACTTCTTGCCCTTTCTTTGTAAGTAATAGTGCTTCAAATGAGTAAGTAACGTACCTAAATTTGTTTACCTAAACCCGTCAGTTTAGAACTAAATTTATTTTATAATTGTAAAATTCAACCGCCATTTTTAAAGAAGCTTATAAACCGATTTGGACGCTTTAAATTTCTAAGGATTGTACTAATTGAGTACTATCAAACGGTAAAAGAAAATCAATGAAGAATCAACTCTGCCAGTTTATATAAGCAAATTTCAAATTTTTTTATAAAAAATTGTCAAATAACCTTATTTATTAACCGATGAAAGTGTTGCGTACAAAGAAAAATGGGTTGAAACCATAGTTTAAATTGCGATTTAAATCATTTAGCTTAACTTTTTTCACTGTTATTAACATTAATCGCGTGTAATTCATACTGACGCTTATGGATCATATTGTATAGTAATATAAAGTTTTTGTTAAAAGGATAAAAAAGGATTAGACCATTATGGGAACAAAATTTGACATCTTTGAAATTTTAGTTACTATATTATCGTTTAATATAAATTTCTCTGAGTACGCCTCTGAGCAAACTACAGTTATTCACACCCTGTATAATAAACATTTTTTTTTAAATAAAAAGAAAATTTTATTTTACCATAATATGTAAACATGTGCTGATTTTTGAATTGATATATACCATATCGTACAAAGGAAAGAGAACACTCTGATATTAGTATTTGCATTACACATTACTAATTTAGTAACAAATTACATTAAAAACTACACCTATGAATTACGAAACAAACCAGAAAAAGAACACAACAGAACAATAGAATTTTACACAAGAAAAACTTCTAGTTGTAATTTTTTCATTTGTTGTTAATTGTTGGTACACAACACAAACACTTTACAAAACTTTCCTACCTTTTATTTACAATCTATCTAACGTACACATAAATATGTATTTAACTAAAAAGTACAAAAATATGATTGCCATTAACATTGTATCCCAAATTGTTTACAATCTACAGTGTGTTTCCACGTTTGGTAGTTTCCAAGTAAAGTACATGAGAATAAACAGAAATTAATAACAATGTCAAATAACCGTTTATGAAAAAAGTTAAGCTAAATGATTTAAATCGCAATTTAAACTATGATTTCAACCCATTTTTCTTTGTACGCAACACTTTCATCGGTTAATAAATAAGGTTATTTGACAAATTTTCATAAAAAAATTTGAAATTTGCTTATACAAACTAGCAGAGTTGATTCTTCATTGATTTTCTTTTACCGTTTGATAGTACTCAATTAGTACTATCCTTAGAAATTTAAAGCGTCTAAATCGGTTTATAAGCTTCTTAAAAAATGACGGTTGAATTTTACAATTATAAAATAAATTTACTTCTAAACTGACGGGTTTAGGTAAACAAATTTAGGTACGTTACTTACTCATTTGAAGTACTATTACTTACAAAGAAAGGGCAAGAAGTCGAAAATTCAAAAAAATCTGAAATTTTGTCAGTATACAGAGGGTGGCTACCTAATAACATAAAAAATATCAGTTGCTGCTAAAAAATGTTTTTAACGGGTGAACCACCCCCTCAAAGTTGGAACACAAAAATTTAAAAATCGATGAAATTTTATTTATACGTACCTTAGAAAGTTCTAGTAACAAATATAAGATTATTTACACTTTTTTAAGGGTTGAAACCATCCCTCAGCTGTGTACTTAAAAAATTAAAAATTGATGATATTTTGTTTATATATACTATACAGAGCTCTAATAATAAATATAACATTATTTTTTGCAACTACAAATTTTTAGGGGTTGAAACCAGCCCTTTAAAAATTGATAATATTTTATTTATATATACTATATGGAGCTCTAGTAATAAATATAACATTATTTTTTGCATCTATAAATTTTTAGGGGTTGAAACTACCCCTTCATATGTGTACTTAAAAATTTATATATATTTCCAAATATACGCGTGTAGGTATATTATATTTAAAACAAATTCAACAAAAAATTCTTATATATATATATATATATATATATATATATATATATATATATATATATATATATATATATATATATATATATACATATATATTAACTTTTATACCTTTTTTTATTTTTTTTCAGTTTCTTCATTTTTTCAAAATTTTATGCAGCCTTGTGTCTGCCCGGCCTACCCGTTGACACTGCCACTAGTCTTATCAATAAAATACGTAAGAATATTTAACTTTAATGATAACATTATATTCCTCTAATGTTAACTAAAAATTTATGTAACTGAACTTAAATCTCATAACGTTATTTGATATGACCATCGCCTCCAGTATTACAGTGACTTTATGCAGCAAATATTTTATTATACTAACAAGGATTATGGTACTAACTGTATGTTACTAACAAGGAGATGCACCCACAGTGAAACTCAGGATTTTGATGAAACTTCACTGGTGTGTAGTATAGGTAAAAATAAGGGACCCGTATTTTTTTTTATCGGCCATCGTCCACGTTTACGAGGTGAAATCAACCCCTAAAGTTGGGGGTTCAAATCGTATTTCTTAAGATATCTCGAAAACTATAAGAGATAGAGGAAAACTTTAGATTGATGAAATGTTACTCTTTGAAAGACCTATTCACCTGCATAGGTGAAACCAGGGCTGGGTTTAAAGGGGGGCTGGAGGGGTGAAAATGGGGGCAAATTTTCTTGCACAGCCTGAATGGTTCAATATATCAAGTTTTTGTCACTATAAATAGAAAGAGCACCAAAAATAAGGGGATACGTGTTTCTGCGGTTTTTTGAAATATGTGTGGTATCCAAGCCATATAAGGAAGAATAACATAGGGTAGATTATATAGTATTATTATTGATTACAAATACGTCCTATATTTTTTTATTTTTATGTTTATTTTCATCATGAAAATGTAAATTTTTACTGTTCGATAATGATTCATGTATTTTTCAGTACTTACTTAATTAGTAATTTAGCCATGTGTATATTTGGTTACCTACTAATATTCAATATTTTTTATACTTATTTCTGCGAAAGCTCTCTGGTCTGCAAGTTTTAATGAACGTTCGACAAGAAGCAATAATCTTCCATTCAACAACTGCCCTTATCTTCTTACAAATTCGCTTTTAACCAAATAAACGCGGTTTATTTCCTTTTCAACATTCAAACTATTTTTCTTATTCCTTTTTGTATGTTTTTTAGGTGTCAACCACATTTTCCAGAACGAAAAATTTATTATAAAGCACCTGAACAGTGAATGAAAGAGATTACTGCTTCTTGTCGAGCATTCATTAACACAGCCACACCAGAGAACTTTAACTTCCGCAAAAATAGGTATAAAAAATATCGAATATGAGTAACCAAATGTACGCATGGCCAAATTACCAATTAAGTTAGTACTGAAAAATATATGAATCATTATCGGAAAGCAAAAAAATACATTTTCATAATGAAAATAAACATAAATATAAAAAAATATAGAACGTATTTTCAATCAATAATAATGCAATATAATCTACCCTATTTTTTTTTCTTTATATGGCTTGAATAACACACATATTTCGATAAAACGCAAAAACACGTATCCCCTAGTTTTTGGTGCACTTTCTATTTATAGTGGCAAAAATTTGATACATTGAACCATTCAGGTTGTGCAAGAAAATTTACCCCCGTTTTCACCCCTCCAGCTCCCCTTATGAGCCCAGCCCTGGTTTAACCTATACAGGTGAACAGGTCTTTCAAAAAGTAATATTTCATCAATTTAAAGTTTTCCTCTATCTCTTATAGTTTTCAAGATATCTTATGAAATAAGATTTGAACACCCAACTTTAGGGGCTGGTTTCACCCCGTAAACGTGGACGATGGCCGATAAAAAAATACGGGTTCTTTATTTTTACCTATACTACACACCATTGAAGTTTCCTCAAAATCCCGAATTTCACTCTGGCTGCATCTCCTTGTAAGACAGTTAATATTTTAAGTTTTCAGTCATTGAATATTTCACTGGTCTCATTTGTTTATAACTCCTGTATTCTTTTGATTGAACTATTAAAATCAAGCAGAAACAGGACGTTTACAACACTAAAACTTCGCAATATAAAACCTGCAATGAAAATTCCAATACAAATATAACCTTGTTTCAAACAAATACTTTCAAAGTAATAATATAATATTTATATTTACGTTAATTCCTTCGAGAATCCAAAACTTTTTTTCAATTTAAGTAACAAAAAACCTACGTATACGCCTTTTTTTAAACTTAGGAACAACAATACCAATTTTTTGTTTGTATACTGTCTTCTTTCTAAACAAATAAACAAAAGAGCTTGAAGTTTCAGAAAATAAAAAGAAATTATTATCAATATATTGCATTTTAGATTGATAAAAAAAGAGATACTATCAAGAAAAAAACCAACAAAAGTTAATATTTATTTTAAAATTACCGCACACAGTATTTATTTTGTTTAAACGCAAAACTAAAAAGACAGACTTTACTCACGCATTTTTCTATTTCTTGTTTCCAGAATAAATAAAATAAGAAAAGTTTAAATTCAATAAAAATTGAAGTTCACAGACAGTGTAGTGTAGTTCACTGTACTATATAGTGTTCTGTTTTATATTTTGATATGAAAAATCAAATTTCGATTAACGAATTCAGTGAAGCATTCATAAAAACAATATGCATATATTACATGGCGTGTAATGTATATAAGTTGAGTTAAAAAACAATTATTGATTCACTAATTGTGTTAAAAAGCTAAACAAAAATTATACTTGGAAACTGCTATAACCAAAACATAAAACTGACGCTTACAAAAAATATAAGCCACACTAAAATTTTATGTTCGATCAACCTTACAGCCTTAACAGGAGTAAAAAATAAATACGCTGCCAATGGGTTGTGGCACACAGCTTCATCGTACTTGTAAAAGACTTTAAAACAGTATTCTACCAAATCGTGAAATTATATTTTTGCGTTAAAGTTCATAAAAAATTGTTGTAACTCAAAATAATTAAAGGCTAAATTATAAAATAATAGCAAAAATATTTTAGAAACTAACCCCCAAAATACCTTAAAAAATTTGAGCGAAGTGGGACTAGCAGCAAATAAGATATAGACATTTAATGGGATTTCATGGTAGCGCCGTGGATACTATTACTCCGAATGTAAATGCCGGGGGGCCATCTAAGAATCAGACTGCATAATGTCTGACAATTTCATAAGAAAGAATTGAATGGTGACAAAATCAATTTAACTAATGGGTCTGAATTAATCAATTATAATCAGTTTATGATGAGTAACTCGGTATAATTTTCGACAACAAAAAGTAGGTTTTGAGAGTCCGAATTTGTTCAGAATATCCACAACTTGCTTCGCTTAAGCCTTCAAAAATTTCGTAATTTTTGAGCTACGATGCACCATTTACAAGATGTTTACAATCAAAAGTTTACGTTCTCGAAAAGTATCGGAAACTAATTCTTTTGGAAATATTCTATTGCTGACCAGATCAATGGGAGTATGGAGCATAAATTAAGCCATTTTAATCAATTTATAATAATTTGTCAGTAAAGGTAATTAAACATATTTAACTGAAAATATTATGTTACTCTTTTTTCGTCTTACCTAGCTTGTGTAATTAAATAGTAACCTTAGTTTAAAGATTACTTATTTACATTTAGCAAATATTCTTTATTAAGCAGTGGTTTTGATAGTTTAAATCCAAAATAATACGCTAAATAGTAAATTAAAATAAGTTCCCACATTTCGGGAATTTTTCCGGGAATTTACCCCGTTTTTACCCACTTTTCCCGGGAAAATTCCGGGTAGAATCCCATCTCTATTTACTTTATACATATCAAAGTGAACTATATGTAGTTGACTATACGTGAAAAGTTGGCAGAAGATGTATGTGATGTATCTCATGTACGTTACATAGGTACGTGTTCTTTTTTAGGTGTCCGTGCTAATTTTTTAAAGGTGTTAATATATTCTGTCCGTTTTTTTATAGATGTCAATAAATTATAAAACAAAAACATTAATAAATCAAAATTTTTGGGTTATATTTTCTTAAAAACATATTCATTGGATTAAAAAAATTTGATTTCATGCTTATTAAGAAAAAAACCATGGGTGTTTAATTCATTTATTAATTTTTAGAAGCCAGTTTAATGACACACGTAAAAATAATGTTCCGGGATAGAGGCATTTACGTTACTGTAGAAGATATAATTGCCTGAGTTTAAGAAAAAAAAATGCCCGAAAAAAACCTGATTTCAAGAAAAAAAATTATACACCGTGTTAAGTTATAAGTACATACTAACAAATTATATATATAACTGAAAACATTATTGCATTCGCCGCAAAAAAATGCAATTAGTTTCTGTTGCAGTATGTGTTAGAAATCCCCCACGTTTTCAGCTATCTAGCCAAATTGTCTTATTTGGATTGCAAATAGTTGCTTAGAATGAACTTAAAATTTCTACTCTTCAAAACTCAAGTCCCCTACAAAAGAACAAGAGCTAAGTCCCCTACAAAAGAACAAGAGCTAAGAAATGTATATTCCATCACAAATAATTACAATAAATACAAGCAGCCCACTCATCCTACAAATATCTGAAAGAGGGGTCATAAAGAAATTTAAGGGATGGGAAGCTACTACAATGCTTGAATTATTGTATATACTTGCAAACACATAATTATTTCCAAAATTTTGAAAAGTATTTTCTGTACATACATAAAATGGTTTATAATTAAGGGTTAAAACTTGGACAAATCACTGTATTCACAATACGTATACAACTATATTATGGTCAGCACCTCTAGTTCGGAGCATTAGTGAACCCTCAAAGTTGTAGTAAAAATTTTCAAAATTTTGAAAATTTTATTATAGTTTATGGAGTAGGAAACCACCAGTCAGATCGCTGAGTGGTGGAAACCTCCAAGAGCGAACTACGAGTGTTACATATCTTATATTGAATGTTTTATATAACTTTTGTGTCCTATTCGTAGTTTAACGAGCTAAAGCAATATTAAAAATATAGGCATTACTAGTAAAAACATATTTCAAATGAGAAACTTGATGACATTATAAAAACCGATTTTCACATTTTTGATAAAAATCCTCACTCAAAAGACATATGTAAAGTAGGTAATTCATAGTGTATCGCATCGGTTCTACTTCCGATCTGATCATTTGGTATTTTTGGTCCACATCACATTGAACACTAGGTATAATGTCGGTAGTGAAATGAATTGTAAAACAAACAAAATATAATACGACACAGAGATTTTCTTATATTCGTTTAGCCCTTTTATTGAAAATGGGCTTACCGACTTTTTTTTTTGATTATTTGAAGTTGATCATCGCATTGACGGTTTTATACTTTTACCTACAGACAATATTGCAAATTTCTTCAAACCTATTTTAACATAAAAGTTATTTCTCCTTTTTTCATTCCATTATGTAAATATGTTATCTAGCTTTTTTAAGAGTATAATTATGCTAACAGTTTGACATTGTAATTTGCTTAATTTTCGAGATTGTAAATTCTTATTTCCGACGCCTCCACCAAAGGCAATTTTGATCGTCAGAGTAAATGATAGATACTCAGTTCAGTTAATACATACAAAGAATTTCAAAAAAAATGTATACTTAATATTTCCATTTGACAACATTTTCCGAATAAAAAGGAAAATGATTTAGATGCAACTAATCAAAAATTTCGGTATAAATTTCGATTAAATACATCCAAATGTCTTATAGAATCTCGCAAAAAGTAACATTAAAAAACCTGGCTTCAACAAATTTCCCAGTAACAATATGGGATCGTCTGCTTCGTCACTTTTCACTATAAAAAATATATAATATTAAGAAGCCAATACATCTACAGTTAAATGTAATTTGTATTTTATTTTTTAATTTTATTTTACCTGTCGATGGTGTCAAAACCGTTGGCTCGTTCATATTACATGTGCATTTTTTGGTGGTGAAAGGTGACGAAGCAAATGATCTCGTATTATTAATATGAACTTTTCCAAAGTGAGCCTTCCGAACGTTGTATTACCTAGGACTCCGATCAAATTTACAATTGTCTTGACTGATTTATTTTACGCATATTATGCTTACTATCCGTAAGAAAGTCAGCTTGTATTTTCTTAAAGGTATTATCCACTACTCTTTATCCAAGGGGAAAATTTTTACTTAATTTGATTAAGAAAACATTAATATAGTATGTACATTTATTGACAATGGTTAGCAAATATTTCCTTTCTGAATAAAATACAGTAAATGTAAAATATCGTTAAGTATAAGTAACAGCTATTATTTCAGTAAGTTATTACATAAAGAATATAATCAATACAACATTATACAGGATTAGTCAAAAGTATGAAAACGGTAAAATATCTCAGCGGGAAAGCATTTTTAGGATAAATGATGATAACAAAAGTTTCAGAATTTTTTATGGCGCATCCGATGGTGACCTTGACTTTGACCTCATGGTTAAGGATCAAGGTCATATCAAGGTCAACTTCGTTTTTTTAAATGGCAACCTCCCTTTTAGACCTCGGAAATGGACAGCGCGAAAAATTCTGCATCCGAATATGATCTTGAAGTCAGTGATCAAGGTCAAATTAAGGTCAAGTGCTGATTTTTACTGTAATTTTTAATAGAAATTTCTACTGTTATTTTTTTAAATTTGTCGTTCCATAGTAAGTGTAGACAGGATGTAGACCTGCGGAGTAGGCGTAATCAGAATGTAGACGTGCTCACTAGGTGCAGGTAAGATGTGTACGTGCGCAGTAAGTGAAGTAGGTAGGAATGAGATTGAAGGAGGAATAAAAAATGAAATAAGTAGATAGGCTATGACAGTTCTGTGACACCGCAAAACTAAGCAACTTGAACCCTTTTGCCAATGTTTGAAATCGTGTAACTTTACGGTACTAGTGCAAACCTTAACCTTTGACCCGGCACGTACCAAGTACATGTATTTAAAATTTGTTGTTGACATTTGACCCCACACGCGCTCATACTGTTAGCCATGAAATTTGTAAGAGATGAGTCATTACCCGCAACCAAATTAATTTATGTTAACCCATTATGCGTCATCACAATTTACTTACCACAATTTGGTTTTGTGTTAACCCATTATGCGCCGGCACTAATGTAATTTTTGAATGCAAACCTAACGCATGCGCAGATTGAATTTAAGTATACACGACGCATGCGCAGACTAAATTTTAGGTTATAACTTGATAGATGGGGTACACTGGCGTCAAAAATGTGGGGATACCCTAACTCGGGGGTGGCCCCAAACTTTTGACACCGTACTGTACTTAAATTTTTGGTACACTGCCGTGTCAAAAGTGCGGCCCCCTGGCCAAAAAGGTATCCTATCACTTTTTGAAGCGTACTGTACGTGCAAACCTTGATTCCAGCACGCGCTTGCCTTAATTGCGTCATCTTAAACGAACTATCACATCAAAATGTGGGGAATATCCTAACCCAAGGGGTGGCCCCAAACTTTTGACACCGTACTGTACCTAATTTTTGGTACACTGCCGTGACAAAAGTGCGGACCGCCTAACTGAAAAAGGTATCCGATCAGTTTTTGAAGCGTACTGTACTTGTTTTTTATGTGTACGTGCAAACCTTCGCCTTTAAACTCACTTAAATGCGTCATCTTAAATTGGGTGCGGTCGCTAAATTTTGTGGGGGCACTGTACCAAGTGCTAGCCGCAATCATGACTTCAGTCTCCAGGGTCCAGACTCCAGATTTCTGACCGCTACTGTACTGGCGGAAATTTGGGTGTCAGCTGTACCTCAAAGGTACAATTTTTGTATATGAGTCAGCACTTTATACGATTAATTTGTTTATTTTAAGTTCAGTTTGTTTATTTAAGATTTTTCTGCTAACTATTTATGATGATGTAATAGATACATATATTATATTAATATATAATATCACATATAATATATAACGGGTGTATATTTAGTATTTTTAATAAATATTTTAGTATACAGGGTGTATCATGAAATATGTTTTTCAATTAGAATAATAAATTTCATAAGATTTTTGTTAATACTCTTATAAGTTAACGAAAGTAACTTCTTGCTGTAAAAAGTAGGAAAATTCATGGTAATAATTAAATAAAACGCACATAATTTTTTTTTTTAATTTTATTTATAGAATATGTATACAAAAAAATTAAATTGCTTAAATCTATATATTACTTAAAATCTATTTATTTTCCATATAAAAATTTTTTAAAAGAATACAATTTTCTAATGAACAAATTTTATCTGAATGAAGCATACAGCGTCTTGAATAATATTCATCTCCCAGAATGGAAATCTTCGGTACATCAAATATTTCTTCTAAATTCAGAATCCACGACTGGTTTTCGGTACCATCAAACAAACTTGATATCCATTTCTTCTTTTCTCCGCCCTTGACGTATATAACATCATACTTCTTTAATATAGGTTTCAATATGGTATGAAGTTTTTTGTACAGAATAAATCCATACGACCAAGGTATCCCATGCCAATTTCGGCAAAGCCAACGGGCTACTCGTTGATATTTCTTCGGCAACTCGTTGAAATCAAACGGTGCGTCGAATATAAGATGTAATATATCATCTGAATTTTCTGCAGCAATACCAACTTCTTTAAAATAAAATTCGTTGTTAGCTCCTTGATAGCCTTGTATGTCAAGAAACGCCATTTTTTACCGCCGCCGTAGAACTGAAATTATTCACACAATCCACAACTTTATATAGAATAATTAAAAGTGGTGGGGATAGTTAGTTAATTTGTGGAATGTATTCGAAAATGGTTACTAATAGCTATTGCTAGTTGACCATCAAATTACAAACTGTTAATAATATTTAGCACATTGGTGAGTACCATGTTCTTTTCACTTTAAGACCTAGTAATTTAAGGAATGCTAAATTTTCGGGTGAAATTTGTTGTCGCTTAAAAGTTTTACGATTAATGATTTTAGGTTTCGAAAGTCCTTTGCTAGGTTCTCTAGCGGTGGACTGCTCTGAATTGTAAATTATCATGGTTCGAAATGCAATTGTTTTACCACGAAATTGTTTTTTCAGCGAAAGAGATGTTAACTCTTTGATAATCACCAGTAAATAGATAATATTTTATGTAAGTTCAACTATTTTATACCCTTCAACCATGATAAGGTGTATGAGCTGGAGTATAACTCAGCAAATTATATAGCGGTGGTGACGTAACACACAAATGCGGTGGTTGTGTTGCGTTTGTGGCAGTTGTGTGGTGGTGGTGGTGGTGGTGGTATATGTGTGGCGGTTGTGGTGGTTTTGTGGTGGTGGCGGTGGTATATGTGTGATGGTTGTGGCGGTGGCGGTGTTTGTGTGGCGGTTGTGTGGTGGTGTTTGTGTGGCGGTGGCGGTGGTGTTTGTATGGTGGTGGCGGAAGTTGTGTGGCGGTTGTGGCGATGGCGGGGTGGCAGCGGTGTTTGCAGCTGAAGTGAACAACTTTATTATTAATTCAATCGAAGTAGCAATTTACTGTAGACAATGAATCGGTGGTGACATCTCGCGGTGTTTGTTGAACGCAATATCTAAATTAATCATCATCATAATCGCTAGCATCTTCTTTATCAGTTTCATCCAGATAATCACCTAGTGACTCAATAACATCAGCCTTTTGAAGTTCACGAAGTATAGAGAATATTTCTTGACCGTCAGTAGTTTCTCTTGAAGCATCTAACTCTTCGATTAAAGCTTCACTATCGTCAACGTTAAACAACATGTTTTTATTTTCCTCTAAACTCCGAATAATATTGAGTATTTTTTCACCAGTCTCTGAAGTCTCGTATAAACGCCGTAATTCATCTATTAAAGTATTAGCATTATGCCAGTATTTTATTTTTTTCGATTGCCCATTAGCATTTTCCGAGCCGTTGTATTTGATACGCTTAGCAAGTAGTTCTTGGTCCGTTGAATTGACTGGACGTTTTATTGCTATTGGTTCATTAGATTCCTCACCTTTATTTTGAGTTGCTTTGATTAATAAAATATCCAAAAGAGTTTGCAGAGCTGTAGTTAACTTGGGAATGATAACAGTTCCACTATCAGAAGTGGTTAAAACCCTGTTATTAGACTCATCGCTGGGTGTGTAAACATTATTTTGATTTCTTAAATTGTTAAATTTAGTTTGAATTGCTTTTGATGCAGTTTTAATTCTTTGTTCAAGTGGACTGGACCTTTCTTCAACTTTATTGTTTAGAAATTCATCATCAACATCATTCCTCCCGGTATCATAACTAGATAAGTCATCAGCCGTGTCTAATGTTTGTCTTTTTAGCGGATCAAGAGAGTAACTATTTTCAAACCTTTTTGGTGAAAATTCCCGCATATGTGTATCTCTTATATGACGTGAAAGAGAATCTTTCCACGAGAAGCTTTTATAGCACTGCGTACACTCGAACATTATAATAGATGTGTAAAGCTCAACTAGTCTTACAAGATTAATTCAGAATTGTGTTAGCGATTACTTATATACTCCACCACCACCACCGCCACCACCACCACCACCACCACCACCACTTAAACACAACTATTGCTCATTTTACCCGAAGTAGCGGTTGACATCCGGCTTACACATTTTGTCCCCATTACGCTCTTTCGATTCGGAAATTAGTTCAGAAAAATGAATGAAAAGCTATATGCAAGTGTCAGGTGACCATATACCTACTCAAAACCAACATTAAAATACTTGCTCCTGAATATAGGCAATTACATTGCGTTGCCAACTGGCCTCATACCTACTAAGAGTCGTATTAAAATTCAAGATATAATTTGAGGATTTTAATGTGTTGTAAAATAAGAACAATATAAGAATTGATACGTAAAATAATTTATTTTTTAATAAAATATACGCCTACAATATTAAAATTAAAAAGTAAATCAATTCATTTTCACATCTGACAGTTTCCTTAAGCTTACACCTAACATCATACATGTGATAGCTATTTGCTAAATTCCACAATATGTAAAAAATCACTGGAATCAGTGCCTTTATATGTAATAAAATATTGTCCTGTACGTAAACATTGCATGGTCTGCTCATCCAAATCCGCGAATCGTTTTGGAAGGAACACTTGAGCATCTGCAAGTTCCAGCGCAACCGCTGGCCCATATCGAGTTTCCATGCGTCGTACGTCAAGAATTTTCCACGTTTCATACGGCTTGAGTGTAGATAGCGATTTGAATGGTTTAACAGCACCAAGTTTATTCAACTTCTCCAAAACCGGATCCATTGTCTCATCAGTGGCAGTAAAAGTGGTCCACAGATCACTTATACTTAACTTAACACCGTGTTGTTCAGACATTTTGCCAATACACTGCCAATTTCTGTTTCAGCACGTCGCTTAAATATTTTATGTGTTGCCACCACAAATACCACCACCACCACCACCACCACCGCCGCCACCACCACCACCACCACGCCAACACAACTACAAAATTTGAGTTGCTCATTTTACCCCACCGATATATTTATTCCCACACAGCTACAAATTAAGTTACTCTGAAGCAACCACACCTTCATATGATTAGTGTTTATACACCACAACCAATGGAAAATATCAAATAAACATTAACATTTATTTATAATGATATGGCCGGCAATGCAATGAGGTATAATGCATATTTTGAGTATTCAATAAAAACTTTAATACTGATTAATAGGTACTGACCAATTCCACTGTTACTCAAAATATACGTTATACCTCATTACTAAATAAATGCTAATGTTTGTTTTAGCAACCGTGGAATGGGTCAGTACTTATGATGTGGCAATCAGGTGATTGATTTTACTAAATTATTTGCAATTGCAGCGGCTTTTACATGTAGGACAGTTTACATAATTGCAAACACAGTTTGGAAATGGCATCATACACCGTTTACAACACATGCAATTTCGTTTTTCATTTCGACACCTATCACAATACCCGGGGAATGAACAGCCGCACTGTGGCGGTTGAAATTTACAAATACCACAAATCGGCATGTTGTTTTTGTTTACCTTCTGGAACTTAACCAACAAATGACATCCGGTTAATAATTCAGTTGTATTTATAGTATTTTGACTGAAACCAAATAATCCAATATTTTATAATAAAAAATCGATATTTAATAGATATTGACCAATTCCACTGTTACACAAAATATGCATTACGCCTCATTACATCGCTGGTCACTGCGTTATAAATAAATGCTTACGTTGGTTTGAGCAACCGTGGAATTGGTCAATACGTATTATGTGGCAATCAGATGATTGATTTTACTAAATTATTTGCAATTGCAGCGGCTTTTACATGTGGTACAGTTTATATAATTGCAAACACAGTTTGGAAATGGTATCATACATCGTTTACAACACATGCAAATTCGTTTTTCATTTCGACACCTATCACAATACTCGTAGAAGGCACACTTACACTGTGACGGTTGAAATTTACAAATACCACAAATCGGCATGTTGCTGTTGTTGTTTATCCACTGGAACTTAACCAACATATGACATTCGGTTAATAATTCAGTTCTATTTATAGTATTTTTTGACCGAAATTTTCCAATATTTTATCTAAAATCGATATTTAATAATCTTCCATTATAAGAGCAGGGAACAGGAACGTCACCAGATTGATTAATTTAGATATTGCGTTCAACAAACACCGCGAGATGTCACCACCGATTCATTGTCTACAGTAAATTGCTACTTCGATTGAATTAATAATAAAGTTGTTCACTTCAGCTGCAAACACCGCTGCCACCCCGCCATCGCCACAACCGCCTCACAACCTCCGCCACCACCACCTAATTTTCGTTTACGATGACCAGAATTTTTACAACGCAAATGTTGAGCCATAAATTTAAAATTCCGAGAAATTCATTTCGTATTCAAAATCTAACAAAGAAACTGATGACTCAGCAAAATCTTAAATAAACAATTTTAAAATTATTACATGATTCAAAATTATTATATAAATAAACAAATATAACAAAAATCCCCGCTTGTATGAATCATTCTATAATTATAATGCAACAATCAGGCCATAAATTAAAAATTCCAAGAAAACTATTTCGTATTTGAAATCAAACAAAGAAATTGCTGAGTCATCAAAATCTTAAATAAACATTTTTTAAATTAAAACTTATATAAATAAACAAATTAAAAAAGTGCTGACTTTGTTGAAAACAGGCTTAAACTTGTGAAAAGTACAGCAGACACTCGATTTACAGTACAGTAGCGGTGTGAAATCTGGACCTCGGAGTCTGATTTTAAAATCTAGCGCTTGGTACAGTGCTCCCCACAAAATTTATCGTTAGCGATCGCACCCAATTTAAGATGACACAATTAAGTGAGATTAAAGGCGAAGGTTTGCACGTACACATAAAAAACAAGTACAGTACGCTTCAAAAAGTGATCGGATACCTTTTTCAGTTAGGGGGTCCGCACTTTTGACACGGCAGTGTACCAAAAATGTAAGTACAGTACGGTGTCAAAAGTTTGGGGCCACTCCTTGGGTTAGGATATTCCCCACATTTTGATGTGGTAGTTCGTTTAAGATGACGCAATTAAGGCAAGCGCGTGTTGGAATCAAGGTTTGCACGTACAGTACGCTTCAAAAAGTGATAGTATACCTTTTTGGCCAGGGGGGCCGCACTTTTGACACGGCAGTGTACCAAAAATTTAAGTACTGTACGGTGTCAAAAGTTTGGGGCCACCCCCGAGTTAGGGTATCCCCACATTTTTGACGCGGTAGTGTACCCCATCTATCAAGTTATAACCTAAAAAATAGTCTGTGCATGCGTCGTGTACTTAAATTCAATCTGCGCATGCGTTAGGTTTGCATTCAAAAATTACATTAGTGCCGGCGCATAATGGGTTAACACAAAATCAAATTGTGATAAGTAAATTGTGATGACGCATAATGGGTTAACATAAATTAATTTGGTTGCAGGTAATGACTCATCTCTTACGAATTTCAAGGCTAACAGTATGAGCGCGTGTGGGGTCAAATGTGAACAACAAATTTTAAATACATGTACTTGGTACGTGCCGGGTCAAAGGTTAAGGTTTGCACTAGTACCGTAAAGTTACACGATTTCAAACATTGGCAAAAGGTTCAAGTTGCTTAGTTTTGCGGTGTCACAGAACTGTCTAGCCTATCTACTGAAATATTTAAAATTTACCCCATAAAATTGTAACTTTAAAATATTGGACTCTATAGGCTAACTTGTTCGTCTAATATGTTTTAAGGTCACTTGATCACTTCAAGGTCACATTCGGATGCAGAATTTTCTGCGCTTTCTATTTAGGAGGTCGAAAAGGGGTATTGCCATTTAAAAAAACGAAATTGACCTTGATCCTCAACCATGAGGTCAAAGTCAAGGTCACCATCGGATGTGCCAATATATATATATATATATATATATATATATATATATATATATATATATATATATATATATATATATATATGAATATCATGTCACAATGTTAGGCTACGATAAACTGCGAAACTACTGAACCAACTTTGATCAAATTTGGTAATTATCTATAATTTGGTCCAACTTAAAAGATAGGATAGTTTTTATCTCAATTATTGACCGTAAAATTTCTTTTTTGCAAATTAAATGTTTTAATGACAATATACTATTTTGTACTTATAGTCTATGTAAATATGAACATATACATACGTATGTTTGTTATTGATTTTTGTTTCCATAGTTTCAAAGTATGCACTGGCAAAAATTTGAACATCTTTTACAACTGGCATAAATTAATAAAAAATTTTACTATTTATTTAAATAAATATTAATGTAAATTTTACGAAAAAAATGTTTTCGTAGAAAAAATATAGTGTAAAATACGTGAGAAATAAGCCATTTTTCCCATTTATTGTACAATATACTATTATTATTGTAGTGTCTATTGTGTTATAATTGTACAGTGTATCTAAAACCATTAATATGGGAATAGAAACAATTCTAAAATTGCTGATATAGGTACCTATACTAAGTTATTACGGTGCGGAAATTAGCCATGCTCTTAAAATATGAAGATAGTTATTTTAGAGTCACTGGGCGAGCACGGTCAAGGGCTATAAGTATATTTTGCACAGAATTTAGGAATATATGATTGAATTGACCTATAAATTTTACCTATAATTCAAATAATTTTATGTGAGTGAAACCGCGGGTTGCAGCTAGTATACATATATTAGAAGTTATACAAATGAAGGAAGAAAATGGACTTAATTCCGGCACGACATTTTTTTCATGCATAAGCTTTGGCAAGTAGTTTTATTTCAAATTGATAACATTTTTCACACTATTTCAAAGTGTCCAATCAAAAAATTAAAAATTATAAATATTATGGCCATTATAAAAAAAGATATATCCAGGAAAGTGAAAAAATGAGTAAAAAACTAGAATTAACACAAGAAAATTTCTTATATTAATTTCTATTATTAAACACAATTTATTAAACTATTAAACAATTTATTAATTTTTATTATTAAACAATCCCTTTTACTCGATTTTTTTCCCATACTTAACAATTTCTCTGGTATAAATGTTGTAAAAGAGAGGGATATAAATCAAACGACTGTATGCTATAGTAGCACCTATACATGTCTCTAATATTTTATCTAATAATATTCCATTTACTGCTTATTATAAGCAGCATTGTCACTAACGAAACAACAACTAGTTGAATAGTATTAATACCTACTGATACCAATACTGAAATAACTGAAAGTTATACGGGTGTTAAATAACACCACAAACTTACTCATAGTAAAGTGAAACTTCACGTCATGAAATAAAATATTAGAAGAATGTTTTGAAACTAAAAGATTGCCGGGAGTCTAATGTGTTTGTAGGGCTGCTTTATAAAACCTTCATTTGCTTGTGGCAGTTTTCCCAATCAAACGTCTTCTACTATATTTTATTCGTCTGTTTCGTTTAGTCGTACTACATTCACTATAACTTTTGATGAGATTGTATAAGTGAGTTAGTGAGTTAACTTGAATCAATCTGTGTAGGAGCATTTTTGCTTACTATGCATGTATCTTCGTAGAAAGAGAATTACGGATATCTACAAGAATAGGGGAAATTCAAGAAAAATGGTATAATTTTTAAAAACCTTTAATTAAGGGTAAAGTTTTTTCCATTAAGATGAATAGATTTATTGCAATGATTTTTTAAACCTTTGTTAACATTTTAAAGCATGTCAAAGTAAACATTTTAAAGCATGTCAAAGTAAATAAAAATTGCGCCATTATTACTTAAATATTAGCTGACCCTGGGAACATCATTCCAGAGAGTGGGATGCGCTGCGAATGACTGGGCTAAGAGACAGCACGCCCATCTCTGGAAAGTTAGTACAACAGTCAGACAGGTCTAAGAGCTTATAGGTCTGCCCAGTTTGAAACGGAGAAAAGAATTGCTATTTTTAAGCATAATATAGCTGAGCCGATTAACAGGTATACTCACGGGACATAACGTCCTGAAGAAGTACCTATACATTATGGGATTATTAGAGAGCCCTCTCTGTCGAAAGTACGTTCTGGAAAATGAACCTTCGTTCCAAGTTTTGTGTTATTGTGAAGCATTGTCGTCTTTGAGATGTAATTTGCCGGGATCTCCAATATTGAGTTCCGAGAACATCAGGATTGCGAACTTTAGTGCAATCGTGAGTTTCTATGCGGGACTGGGCATTAGTAAGTGCCTTTCAGATGCCGTGGGGGTACAATGGGCACGTATTTGGTGACCTACATACAATGGGAGCTTTGAATCCCGATCACTTGTAGTATTCATTCATAACTCAAATATTAAGGGTTACTAGCAAATTCTTTCGACAGAGCATTTAAATAGGGATTTGAGAGCTTTTGAAGTGTTTAAAAAACAACGACCGGAACGTACCTGTCAGAAAATAGCATACTAAGCATTTTTTATGACCAAGTAGTTCACAAATCTTACCCTATGTTATTTTTCTACCCATGCTAACTTGCCTCGTTTTCCTCCATATTTATTGATGTTTTATAAGTTTCTTGGGAACGTCTGCCGATAGATACGGTTTGCTTAGTTGTGTAACATATGTACAGACATGATATCTAAAGGGACCTAATATATATTTTTTTAAATTATGTTATGTATTTTTTTTTTATTGAAACGTTTACTTCTACGTTCACAACAATATTATTGTAAGTCGTTGGTACAAGCTATTAATTTTTATTTCATATTTCTATCCATTTTAGCAATTTTTTTAGGTCATCATATTGCTTATGCTTGGTTTGTGTTTTGAATGTTTTGTAAAGATGTTATATACCCCATTTCAAATACAATTGATCATAGGTCATTGTTAAAAATTAAATAATTATTATATACGAAATAAATCAATCTCCTATTCTTTTCTAAAAACAAACGGCAAATTTAAAATTTAAGTAAATGCACTAATGAAAGAGATAAAGCCAAGAAAACGGAAATTATTTAAATTCACAAGTGATAAGCATGGTTAAATTTAAGTGAAATAAACCATACTTATAATGGTATAGCAATACTCTATTCGTAAGAAATGTTATTTTGTTAATGTTTTGTAATTTTACTTTTTTTTAATAGACTTGCCAAGTACATTAAATGATGTAGAAAGAGATCGTCTGACTGTCATTTTTTTAATTACCAATTTAAAAATTCCAATAATTGAATTATGTACTTAAAAAGGGATCCAACACTTTAAAATTAATTCAAAGGAGGTAGGTTCTGAAAAAAGTATACTTACTGCCCGAAAAATTCGCATTTTTAAATAATGGGCTCGTGTCTTTTTTTGAGGCAATATTTATCCAAAAATCCAAAATATATCGGAATCTTTTAGATCTTTAAATCGTATCTGTATTACTTTGAATACCCAATCACAATTGACAAAAGCGTTCTTGGTATGAAAGTACGTTAGATGGACACTTTTGGCTTGTTAAGGCTCTTTAATATAATTAATTAACAAAAAAACAAAAAAAGGGTAAAATTAATTAGTTTCAATTACTTTATTTGTTAAGTCAGTGAAGTGGAATTTTTAATTACATAAATATTTTTAGTGTTCCGTATCAAAATTGGCAAAAGGGAACACTTACGGAATCACTTCGGTGTCCGTCCGTCTGTACAGACGATTTTCTCTGAAACTATTCGATGTGGACATTTGAAATTAAAACAGAGAGATAGGATGTGGTGGCCTGATTACAAATGCAAATAGTTTTGATGCCATTTTAATTTTTTGTTTTCTTAATTTTAAAATGCAAATGTACTTAAGGTACCATCACAGTCTGATTCTACCGAAAAATAGTCAATTTTCACAATTTTTTTCGGATGGATAGGATGGGGAAATGGGGATAATTTTTATTTACGATTTATACTACTATTTGACAATACAAAAATATTTTTTTATTAATTTGTTATAACTATTATAATATTTCTTAAAAAAGTGTCTTTAAAAAAAGCCGAAATTTGGTGCCCACGATTGCGGCCGCAGTTTTTATCTAAAAAAAAAATCAAATGGATTATCAATCTGCAGGTAAGCCGCTATGTCCCTATGGGAACTTTTTTTAAATTTTCCTATTTTTTCACACGGAAAACTGTAAAAAATTTTGTAATTTTTATTCAAACCGCCGCCATTTTTTTAAATTTCAAAGACAAAAAAAGCTCCCATAGGAACATAGCGGCTTACCTACAGATTTTTTTCCAGATAAAAACTGCGGCCGCAATCGTGGACACCAAATTTCGCCGCTTTTTAAAGACACTTTTTTCAAAAAATTATAATAATTATAAAAAATAAATAAAAATAAATAAAAGAAATATTTTTGTATTGTCAAATAGTGGTATTAATCGTAAAAAAAATCATCCCCATTCCCCCATCCTGTCCATCGGAAAAAAAATTGTGAAAATTGACTACTTTTCGGCAGGACCACACTGTAATGGTATCTTAAAGTCATATGCATGTTAAAATTAAAAAAAAAAATTTTTAATAATTCGTTTTTTGTGTTCCGTACTAAAATTGGCAAAACGGAACACTGATGCAATCACTTCGGTGTCCGTCCGAGTGTCACAGGCAATTTCCTCTGAAACCATTTGACGCGAAAATTGGAAACTCAGCACAGAGGTAGGGTGAGTTGGCCTAATTCCAGATGTGAAGTTAAATTTGGGGGTCTATTTTAGGGGATAATCTGGAAAGTAAAACAAAATTTGTTGCCAAGAGCACCGAGTAAGGTATCAAATGAAAGCCTATTAAAACACCAGTTCAGTAATATAGGTATATAACTACATACTTTTGCCCAATTTTTGTTTTTTTTTGGGGGGGGAGCATCATAAAAGACGTTTCTAGACTTTACTACAGAAGGATTGTTCACAAAAATCTGAAAAAATTCACGAACATTAAGAATGGGATGTAGATTGAGCGAAAATTATCAAACCTGAAATTTCTTGCACAACAACAATTTTGCTTTGATCAAGTTGTTGTTAATCAATAATTGTATTACTATTATGTTAAACGGGTATTTTGGTAATTTTTTGGAAAGTGAGTTTTAGAAATTAAAGAAAAAGTAAGGAATTACTGATAAATTTATACACAAAAATATTTATATTATGTGAATTTTATCTAATAATATTTGCAAAATTTTGTTAGGTATCCATAGAAATAATAAAATTCAAGCTATTCAAAAAATTGACAATATTTTAATAATTTTTTCTACTCCACTATTAAAAGTAACATTTTCCGCACGGCTAACTATATGTAAAAATTAACAATTGTCCACACCGTGCGGAAATAGCCGTGCGAAATAATTTCCCACGGCTTAATATAGTAAAAAAGTAGGCTATATCGTTGATTTAATATACAATCTATATAAATAATTCTAAAAATATAGGGGAGACCGGGGCATGTTGACACAGTTTTTAGTTTTCGATTTTTCTAATTTTTTGTATTACAGCTATTTACATGCTTTTTATACTCAAATATAACTTGATTATTAAGCTTCATTTTGACACCTACAAAAACCTTCCTACTATCATACCTTTTTAGATACTTAACTTTTTCTTGAGCGATGTCGCCTGTATAAACATGCCCCCTTTACGGGGCATGTTTATACAGTACCTAGGGTAAGTTTACACACTTTCAAAAATGGGAAAAAATAGGGCTAACAACTGTAAAAAAAACAAATAAATATGCGAATCAGTTTTATTAGCAAAAAAATAACACAAAACTTCCAATTCAAATACCAAAAAATATAAAATAACGAAAAATTCATAGGATCTACAAATCAATTTGGATGAGTCACAGTCAAAATCACTGTTACAGTTCATGCACACAAAAAAAATTGAATCAGTTTCAATAAACCTACAGTTATCATATGTGTAAACATACCCCATGTGCCTTGTGTAAATTTGCCCCTTCGGCATATTTTCAACAAAATATAACCTAAAAATTTTTTTAATGAGATTAGCATTTAACAAACTATCTTAAAATAGCCGTAAAAGAGCGGCCTAACAAGATAATCCATTATGAATTGTAAAGATCTAATAGTATAATTACTATTCACATCAACATAGTAGTGTAAAAATTTACTCATTTCAAAAAAAATCACAAATTCTGCTCTACGTTATTTGTTACTAATAGTACTGGTTGCAAACTGATGTACTTGCAAATGGCAGTCTCAGTAACTTGTTTGGCCTGACAAGTGCTGCGCTCCGATCAACGGTTTGTGAGTTATATGGATTGTGTAAACTTACCCCTGTACAAAACTTGCCCCGGTCTCCCCTACATATTATGTAAGTTGATTATTTATTATTGTTTCCATAGTTTCAAAGTATGCTTTTCTTACCACTGACATTATAAATTTAAAAAATTTTTACTACTTATTTAAATTTTATTTTAATTATTTATGTTAAATTTTACGAAAACAGAATGTGGTCGTAGAAAAAGTACAATGTAAATTACGTGGGAAAAGCTTATTTCTCACTCATATGAATTGTTGAACTCGCCCTGCGGGCTCGCGCAACAAACCCATATTCGTGAGAAATAAGCCTCTTTTCCCACTTATTGTACAATATACTATTCTGACTTAATATTATCTGATGCAATTTTTATAGCAAACAGTACTGCTAATAATTTATTATTATTGGTAAAAAGATGACTCTTAATACATTTACTTCATTCAGTAAATATCCACTGTTCATTGAAACTAAAAATATGGTTTACTTCATTCACTTTTTTACAAAAAGAAATTACAAATTACAAATAAGAAACAAATTCATAAATCCAACTGATTGTACGGAACACTGTTAGCGCAAGTACAACCTGCACTTGACGACTTGTTTAGGTCTACATAAATTTTTTCTTTAAAAATATCATTAAATGTTAAAAATAGAGAAATACTTTTCTCACAAAATTGTGACGTGACTGAAATGTTTTATTTACGTTTCTGCACTATAGAAAGTATAAGGAATACGGATCACATAAATTCGTTCGCGACGAAAAAAAAAAACTTTTTTTTGTTGCCTAATGTAATTAAGACGGTATGTAGGTAAACGCATTGTGCGAGCTAGACTGTCTTGGAGAGACAGTCTATAAGCTTGTCTTTTTTGCCACACTGCTACGTGGACCGTATAATGGTTTTGTGACGTTCAGCAAAGTTTCATTGGCATAGTTGGCAGGGGTTGTCGATTCCGAACTAACGTGTACCTGGGGTAATGTGAAGTGTGTCCCAGTGAACAAAACAGTAGCCACAAAAGACAATGAGCTCAGAGCCTTCACAACAGAGGGACAAAAATATTCATACATAACTTTGATGTCCGCTAACAGTTAGCCTCCCAAGGTTTAATGGTTATGTTGGCATGGTTGCAAGAATAATGATGATGAAATCATACAAAAACTGATAAAAAATATTTATTTTTTAAATTTCAAATTGTAGCGATCCGATTACTGTTATGATCACCAAAAACCGATGTGTATACATCCTCACATACAATAAAGTATCTCAATAGTCTTCCATATTTTATATAGGCACATTACACATTATCTACGTAGGCAGTATACTCATTGGAAACGTCTAATTAGTGAACATTAAAAATCAATATACGTGTTTGTAACGCGTAAATGTTTCTATTGAATTTATTAACACATAACAGCAAACGCCCAGCACCGAGCATTGAGTCTCTGAAGCACCGGCAACGCAATACATACAATAAAATGGTGCAATAATTTAATTGAAGAGCGAGATAAAAGGGATGTGCCTTAAGATTTAAGTTGCCTAATTATGTAACATAAAACTGTACTAACAGACACATATATCTCATCTCACTCACTCACAACGTTCATTAGTACAAATAAACATACTTAAGTATCATCTCATTTATACCTACGTTCATATACGTATGACCTATAACTAACCATCATTAATGAGTATTTTCATCGTATGCTTCTACACCATTTTCTTTTACAATATTAACTTCGACTCATTTAATTTTGTTTTCTACTCATAAATTCTTTTTATTCTTCATCTACTTTGTTATTTATGATTAAAAAGTTTTACCACTGAAATCCGAAATTTAGTTGGAACTGATTTAGACTAGATGAAAAATAGATATATTTTAAATGTTAGTTGGATGTCAGGTGTCCTGGTAACAAATTAGATGTTCAAATAATTTCAACAAAACGAATGTTAGGTTTCCGTAATCCTACTGTTAAGTATTCTGATTTTGAGGCTCTAGTCTCCAAAATATAAAAAATATTTTACAAAGGAATTTCGAGGCAATGTAGAAAAAATAGACACTGCCTATATAATTTTGTGTTAATTCATTTGCAGGTTTAACTGATTTTATCTTATTAATTTATTCGATTAACTTTTATTTTAATATATCTAGCTAATTTTAAAAAGAAAATATTTAAAAGATAACAGTATATATTTAACAGCATTTTAATTATATTTCTTTAATAGCAAGTAATAAGTCAAGTAGTCGTTGAAGTGCATTTTGGGAAATATTGATAATTAAAATTAGAATTTTCTGTAAGTTGTTTTGGAAAAGGAACGGCAAGACAACTCTTGATACTAAAGCGATCAAAACTATCAAAAAAAAAAGCGAAACGCCAAAATATTCCAAAAATTATTTATTTATTTTTTTTTTTCAAGGAATTGTATCTTACTCTAATAGGATCCAATAATGATTAAGCCTTGAACGATTTACTTTTGATGTTAGAATTTAAAATCCGTATATGATCTCGAAACCTTTTTAAGGTAGAAATTAGAAGTTTGGTATGTTAGGTTTTGTGGATGCACACATACATCGTCAGTCAACAAGTAGAGAAAAATCTTTTTGCGATTAAAATGAACGGTCAGTTCGTCCAAAGAAAAAAAAAGTTTCAACTAATATCTCATCATTTAAATAGCTACCTACAAAGAATCCAAATATATATATTTTTTATATATTATATATATATATATATATATATATATATATATATATATATATATATATATATATATATATATATATATATATATATATTCAAAACCCGTTGTGTACCATTCTATGTCGCAATTTGCATCCGCAGGACAGTTGTGGATCTCAGATGACACAACCTGTACCTATCTAAAATAGTTTACCTCGGTAATAGTAAAAAAATTTTCAAAATCGGTCAGTTATTTTATTTTTGACACTTTTAGATCCCACTGACACTGTCGGGCCTTACATAACGTAATCTATATTTATCTCAAATAGTTTAGCTCTGTAACAGTGAAAAAATTTTCAAAATCGGTCAGTTAGTCTATTTTTGACACTTTTGGGTCCTACGGACCCTGGCGGACCTGACATAATGTAATCTATATCTATCTAAAATAGTTTAGCTATGTAACAGTGAAAGAATATCTGGCGGACCTTACATAATGTAATCTATATCTATCTAAAATAGTTTAGCTCTGTAACAGTGAAAAAATTTTCAAAATCGGTCGGTTAGTTTATTTTTACCACTTTTGTTATCTGGCGGACTCTAAATAACATAATGTATATCTATCTAACATAGCTTAGCTCCCTAAAAGTGAAAAAATTTTCAAAATCGGTCGGTTGGTTTATTTTTGACACTTTTGGATCCTATGGACACTGGCAGACCTTACATAACGTAATCTATATTTATCTAAAATAGTTTAGCTCTGTAACAGTGAGAAAATTTTCAAAATCGGTCAGTTAGTTTATTTTTGACACTTTTGGGTTCTGTGGACCCTGGCGGACCTTACATAACGTAATTTATATACATAGTTATCGTGCGGACACTTAGTAAACATATATATAAATGTGTCCGCACGATAACTCAAGAACGAAACATCTTATTTTTAGGAAATTTCTTGAAAACGTTTACGGTATTTTGGACATTTTTCGTGAAAAAAATTTGGCGGAATGAGGCATAAAAATCACATAAAGAAGGTTTTTTTTATTTACAATTACTCTATATCAACTAGTTTCCGAAAAAAACGTACTTTTGTAAATGGAAATTCGCTATGTTATGCAGGATGCTGCGACAGGGGTATTTTTGATTATATTAATCCGTTTCCTTACTATACAAGTATACACATATTTAATTTTATTTATCAGAAATAGATTTGGTATTTATGGAGGTAAGTATGTATTTGCTTCAAAATTTAGTATTTTATTTATACAAAATATTAAATCTTCATTTTTGAAAAGAAAATACTGGAAATGAGCATTTAAACACTTTTGAAACGATTTTTTTGTTTAAAGATTAAAAATTTCTCTGAATCATAAAAATATTTCTCTGAATTAAAAAAAGAAAAAATTTTCGAACCAAAGAAATATTTTTTTGATTTTTTTTATTAACCCAAATAGAGTAAATATTTCTCTAAAACCAAAAAATTATTTTCTTGATTTAAAGAAAAAAATCAAAGAAATTTTTAATCTTTGAATAAAGAAATTGTTTTGAGAATGAATACGTCCTAATGTATAATCTACCTACATAAAATAAAGAAATTTTTGACAATTCAGAACAGTAGCATACGTTATAGGAAATTTAAAAATTAGCCTATAATTACGAATAAAGTCGATCCATAGCTAAATAACTTTCAAACGCTACTTTTTGGAAAGCTTTCAAAACCATTCCAGTATGCCTCATCGGAACTGATTTACAGAATATCTAGCATTTAGTATAGGTAGTGTTTAAATTAAAATATTTATATATATAGGTAAACTATTTTTACTTACAAGATACTGTGAGTAATATTTTCAAACACGATTAGGTGAATACTGACCTGAAACAAACAATAAAAATTAGAAATCTAGACATAAGCATCCAAAAAACAAATACCTAGCACACATATAAAAAAATTCACACTCTTACAAATAGTTAAGTTGAATTTGAAAAAATTTTCTTACAGAAATCAAATGCATTTTCGCTCTGCGACTCACTGTTAAAATTTTTAAATACTTTTTCTTTCGGGAATGGTATGCTATCCCATGGTAAAAGTAGCCTATGTACACTGCCGTCCTTCCAACTCTCTCCTCTAAGGAATCTCACTTTTTCAATTTGAATATTAGTATATTGGCTTCTAATTTCGACTAATCTTAGGTCTTCTATCGTTAACGAAAATTAAAGTAAACACCAGTGAAATAAAGATACAACTTTTTTTCATAAAGTGTAGAATTCAATTCCTCTTATTATTTTAATAGCCATATACCCAATGGGATTTCCCATCGGTAACATCTTTTTATTAGGTACTCACTGCTCACTTTCAATGTTTTTCAGAAGCCTAAATACCAATTTCCACGTCTCTAATTTCAAAAATGATGAACTTCCCATACGAACTTTCATTTACTGTTTTAACGCCTTAGGGAATGAATTTCCAGAAAAGTTTACACAACTGACTTTTATTTATAAGTAGTAATGCCCAAATATCAATCTTCATATCTCCGGTGCTAAATTTCGTCAGTAGCTAGGCTGGGAGAGAGCGGTGACACAGTAAAACCCCAATTTTCCGGACTACTTTTTGACGGTGTTTAGAACCGTGTAGTTTGGGGTCCTACTGTACCTCGTGTATGGATTGACCTTTGATCCGACACGTACCGAGTACATGTATTTAAAATTTGTTGTTGACATTTGACCCCACACGCGCTCATACTGTTGGCCTTGAAATTCCAAAGACATGAGTCCTCAAGACCTCAACAACTAAATTAATTCAAGTTTACCCATTATGCGTCATCACAATTTGTTCATCACGATTTGGATTTGTGTTACCCCATTACCCGCCAGCACTAACGTAGTTTTTGAATGCAAGCCTAACGCATGCGCAGACTGAATTTTAGTACATGGCGCATGCACAGACTGAATTTTAGAACACAACGTATGCGCAGACTAAATTTTAGACTACAAATTGATAGATGGGGTACACTACCGCGTCAAAAATGTGGGGAATACCCTAACTTGGGGTGGCCCTAAACTTTTGACACCGTACTGTACTTAAATTTTTGGTACACTGCCGTGTCAAAAGTGCGGACCCCCCGACGAAAAAGGTATCCGATCACTTTTTGAAGCGTACTGTACTTATTACGTGCAAACCTTGAACCTCACTTAATTGCGTCATCTTAAACGAAAATCGGGAGGCCGCTAAATTTTGTGGGGGGCACTGTACCAAGCGCTACCGCAAAACTAACTTCAGACTCCAGGGTCCACACTCCAGATTTCAGACCGCTACTGTACTTCCGAAAATCGGATTTCGATTGTACCCCAGGGGAATATTTTTTGTATATTTAACCTTGGAAAATCTTAATTCCAGGAATTTTTATCAGTTTTAAAATAAACAAACAACCAATATCAAAATGTTTGTTTTAGCTGCATGTTTATTTTAGCAGACCTTGAAAGTAGATTGTAAAACATCATTTAAGAATTTGAGTATAACACAAAACTATTTCTAGGATAGTTTATAAATCAAATGAAAATTATCTTAATATCTACACACCTGTATATTATGTATACAACCTGTATATTAATAATAATATGTATTCTGTTTCTTATTTATGATTAGATTGAATATTTATATTAGAGTATACAAGTTATGTATTTATTAACATTTTAAACAGAATAAAATTTCAAATTTTTTAGTTTTAAATTAATATAATTTAAACATGATGCTTAATATAAAAATTATAACGGCTTATTGAGTTGATAAATTTTTATAGATTAGTGTCTATATTAGAAAATTCATATGAAAAATCAAAATTTTATAAACTAGAACATTTTGATATAGATCCACTTTATTATTAACACACATATATAATATCACATATATAACGGGTGTATATTTAATATTTTTAATAAATATTTTAGTATACAGGATGTATCAGTGAATATGCTTTTCAATTAGAATGGTAAATACCATTAGATTTTTTTCACTACTTTTATAGGTTAACGAAAGAAATTTCTTGCTGTAAAAAATAGGGGAATTTAGGGTAACAATTAAATAAAACGCACATATTCTTTTTTTTTAATTTTATTTATAGAATATGTATACAAAAAATTAAATTACTTAAATCTATATATTAATTTTTTATATGGAAAATCTATTTTCCATATAAAAAATTTTTAAAAGATACAATTTTCTAATGAACAAATTTTGTCTGAATGAAGCATACAACGTCTTGAATAATATTCATCTCGCAGAATGGAAATCTTCGGTACACCAAATATTTCTTCCAAATTCAAAATCCACGGCTGGTTTTCCGTGTCATCAAACAAATTTGAAATCCATTTCTTCTTTTCACTGCTCTTGACGTATATGACATCATACTTCTTTAAGATAGGTTTCAATATGGTATGAAGTTTATTTTACGGAATAAATCCATACGATCAAGGTATCCCATGCCAATTTCGGTAAAGTCAACCTGCAAATCGCTGATATTTCTTCGGCAACTCGTTGAAATCAAACGGTGCTTCGAATATAAGATGTAATATTTCATCCGAATTTTCCGCGGCGATACAAACTTCTTCAAAATAAAATTGGTTTTTAGCCCCTTGATAGAGTTGTATATCAAGAAACGCCATTTTTTACCGCCGCGCCGCCGTAGAACTGAAATTATTCACACAATCCACAACTTTATATAAAATAATTAAAAGTGGTGAGGATAGTTAGTTAATTTGTGGGATGTATTCGAAAATGCCTACTAATAGCTATTGCTAGTTTACCATCAAATTACAAACTGTTAATAATATTCAGCACATTGGTGAACACCATGTTCTTTTCACTTTAAGACCTAGTGATTTAAGGAATGCTAAATTCTCGGGTGAAATGTGTTATTGCTTAAAAGTTTTACGTTTAATGATCTTAGGTTCCGAAAGTCCTTTGCTATGTTGGCTAGCGGTGGAACTTGCAAATGCTCAAGTGTTCCTTCCAAAACGATTCGCGGATTTGGATGAGCAGACCATGGAATGTTTACGTACAGGACAATATTTTATTACATATAAAGGAACTGATTCCAGTGGTTTTTTACAGATTGTGGAATTTAGTAAATAACTATCACATATATGATGTTTGCTGTAAGCCTAAGGAAACTGTCAGATGTGAAAATAAACTGGTTTACTTTTAATTGTAATATTGTAAATGTATATTTTATTAAAAAATGATTATTTAACGTATAAATTCTTATATTGTCCTTATTTTACAACATATTAGAACGTCCCAAATTATATCTTGAATTTTGATAAGACTCTTAGGAGGTATGGGGCCACTTGGCAAAGCAATGTAATTGCCTATATTCAGGAGCAAGTATTTTAATATTGGTGTTGAGTACGTATGCGGTCACCTGGCACTTGCATATAGCTTTTCGTTCATTTTTCTGAACTAATTTCAGTTAACTGAAAGAGCGTAATGGGGGTAAAATGAGTAAAAATAATTATGTAAGCCGGATGCCAACCGCTACTTCATGGAGTAAAATGAGCAACTCAAATGTGGTGGTGGTGGTGGTGGTGGAGTATATAAGTAATCGCTAACACAATTCTGAATTAATCTTGTAAGACTAGTTGAGCTTTACACATCTATTATAATGTTCGAGTGTACGCAGTGCTATAAAAGCTTCTTGCGGAAAGATTCTCTTTCACGTCATATAAGAGATACACATATGCGGGAATTTTCACTAAAAAGGTTTGAAAATAGTTACTCTCTTGATCCGCTAAAAAGACAAGCATTAGACACGGCTGATGACTTCTCCAGTTATGATACCGGGAGGAATGATGTTGATGGTGAATTTCGAAACAATAAAGTTGAAGAAAGGGTCAATCCACTTGAACAAAGAATTAAAGATGCATCAAAAGCAATTCAGTCTAAATTTAATAATTTAAGAAATCAAAATAATGTTTACACACCCAACGATGAGTCTAATAACAGGGTTTTAATCACTTCTGATAGTGGAAATTTTATCATTCCCAAGTTAACTACAGCTCTGCAAACTGTTTTGGATATTTTATTTATCAAAGAAAAAAAAATAAAGGTGAGAATCCTAATGAACGAATAGCAATAAAACGTCCAGTCAATTCAACGGACCAAGAACTACTTGCTAAGCGTATCAAATATAACGGCTCGGAAAATGCTAATGGGCAATCGAAAAAAATAAAATATTGGCATAATCCTAATACTTTAGTAGATGAATTACAACGTTTATACGAGACTTCAGAAACTGGTGAAAAAATACTCAATATTAAAAACATGTTGTTTAACGTTGACGATCGTGAAGCTTTAATCGAAAAGTTAGATGCTTTAAAAGAAACGACTGTCGGTCGAGAAATATTCTATATACTTCGCGAACTTCAAAAGGCTGATGTTATTGAGCCACTAGGTGATTATCTGGATGAAACTGATAAAGAAGATGCTAGCGATTATCATTATGATTAATTTAGATATTGCGTTCAACAAGCACCGCAAGAAGTCACCACCGATTCATTGTCTACAGTTAATTGCTGCTTCGATAGCATTAATGATAAAGTTGTTCACTTCAGCCGCAAACACCGCTGCTACCCCGCCACCACCACAACCGCCACACAACCACCGCCACCACCACACATACACCACCGCCACCGCCACAATCACCACACAATCACCACCGCCACCACCACACAACTGCCACACAAACACCACCGCCACCACCACACAACTGCCACACAAACACCACCGCCACCACCACACAACTGCCACACAAACACCACCGCCACCACCACACAACCGCCACTTACTTATCAACTTATCCCCTTATCGCATACGAAGCCATATATGGATTCTAAGTTTTACTATTTTCTTTCAACACATTAAATTTTTTTTTTTTTGAAACTAATGCTAAATCCTAACTTTATACTCTTTCGAGTAACGGAATGTAATTTTTTTTTGTCTTTGATAAGTGCGGGTTGTCAAATTATTTGAAGTTATGTTCAGAGTGTCCGACCATTACAGTGCAATTAATTGGTGCTAATTTTATGGTGAAAACTAAAAACAATAAAACGGTAAGTACTAAAATCAAAAATTTTCAAAACACATTCTTTATATATTCAAGAACATGGAATAGTTGTGATTCGTGTGTGTTTTCTTGTTTTTTTCGATTTTTGGGGCTTATTTTGAAGTTCCCATATTTGGCTTCGTATGCGAGTAATTTCTATACAATTAGACTTAATTTTTTTTTCTTAATTTGACTACTAAAATAAAAGAAGTGAAAGACACTTTCAGTAAAAAAAAATTTTTTTCTTCACCTCCTTCATAATTCATGCAATAAGGGGTTATTTTGACTGGGTTATGAGGAAACCTTCGGGCTCTTGTATGGTTCTGGGATAGCGGACTAAATAAATGTAAGCAATTTCTTTGGATTTAACCGATTTTAATACAAAAAATTAGAAAATAATCTTTAAATGCCTGTTACACAAAACTACATTTTCAAATCGGCTGCCACGCTGCAGTCCGTAGCTCTCTATTAATTATAATAGTACAAGATCCCGCAGCTGATTTCTGCAAGCATCTGTTTTTTTAATGAAACTTAAGTTAAATGAATCCTTAATGGCAATGTAATAGATTGCTCCCGGGTTGCCTATCGAAAATTTGCCGTAAGTACTTTTAATTGCCGTCATTAAGCAAATAATCGAAAAGACAATTTTTGACGTTTCAAAGTGTCAAATATTTCCAAAGATTTTTAAAATTTACAAATTTTTCTCATAGTAACAAGAAAAGTAAATAATTTTTTCCTAGTAACAAATACAAAAATAAGCCAAGAGCCATTTGATTTGATTTTTTAATTTTTTTTTATTTATCTATATCTTCAATATGTGTATATTGCTCAATAAAATGATCAAAACATCCATTTTTAATAAAAAAAATTACTAAAATCTGGGACAGTGCCCCCATGCCCCCGCCAAGACGAGGCAAAACCAAACAAACAGAGCACTGCTGTATCTTTTTTCGAAGAAATTTAGCCTATTTTTGGACCAGGATAACTTGGGTCTGGATAATACTTAAGAGCTCAAATTATCAGGATAGAATGTAGTCACTAGTCTTATGAAAAGCACCAAATTTCAATTTTATAGCTCTATTGCTTTCGATATTATTAATATGTAAATTTTATTAAATTCGTCACTCACACACTGATAATCATCAAATTTATAGAGTACTTCCCGAAGTTTTAGAAAGTTGAAATTTGGTCTGTAGGCTGGGTTTAGCACACAATTAACGAGAAAATTAACAAATCTGTGGTTTTCCCTCTTTAGCTTCTCATAAATAATAAAACATATTATAGATATACTTATAGATAAATAAAAAAAAATTAAAAAATCAAATCAAATGACTCTTGGCTTATTTTTGTATTTGTAACTAGGAAAAAATTATTTACTTTTCTTGTTACTATGACAAAAATTTGTAAATTTTAAAAATCTTTGAAAATATTTGACACTTTAAAACGTCAAAAAATGTCTTTTCGATTATTCGCTTAATGACGGCAATTAAAAGGTACTTACGGCAAATTTTCGATAGGCAACCCGGGAGCAATCTATTACATTGCCATTAAGGATTCATTTAAATTAAGTTTCATTAAAAAAAACAGATACCTGCAGAAATCAACTGCGGGATCTTAGAAAATCAGTGGATGTCAATATGTACTGCTTAGAATTTTCAAATCAATTAAAATCAAACGAAAATAGTTTATTCTAACTGAAAATAACATATTTCACTTTTAATGTAGGGTTGACCGGGGTAATTGTGAATTCGGGCAATTGTGAACGGCGCCTATAATTTCTAAAATAACACTAATGTTGTTAAAAATAAACTCTTAGTATGTTTTTCTGTCCTTTCTTAATATGCTATTAAAATTTCATAACAATTCTCCAAGTATTAGTATCTTTTTTTTTCATTTTGAAAAAACCCTTGCAAAAATTTGTGTATCTTACTTCAATCAATCCTCAAAAAAAATTTTTTTTTAGAAACATTTTGTTTTTTTAAAAGGTAAGAAATGGTTAAAAGTACTTCTAAAGAAGTGGTCTAAACCCTGATTGGGTTCCTTATTAACTGCTAAAGAAATTGGACAATTTATTACCAATTCACAATTACCCCATGATTTTAAAATTGTGGGGTAATTGTGAACGTCATTCACAAATGCCTCCATTCGGTCAAAAATTTCAGTGGTGTCCTTTTCGGAGTTGAAAATATTGATGAAGATGGTGGTGACATTATTGTACAAGTTTCCGTTGTACTAACAATACAAAAAAAAAAAAAATGTGTAAAGAGCGATATGTTTTGTGTATCAATCTACGAAATCATTGCTGTGCTCCCTTATCTAATAATAACTTACAAAAATAGAAAAATTACTTGTTTTCAATGTCTCTGTAAGTGTCCAAGGGCAATAGGATTAACACAAAACCATTTTTTTTTTTTCGTTTTACAGTATTAGGCCTAAAAGATTGTTGTTTTTTATTCATGTGAGCTAACTGTATTTCTTTGGAAAAAGTCTCATTTTCCTTGTTTTTTGTGTGAAATTCATGTAATTTTTTGATTTTTTATATGATAAAATGACAAAATATCATGAAAATATCATTTTGAGCTTGTAATAAATAAATTTGCTCCTACAATTTTTGTTATTTTTATTTAACTTTGATCTTTTGTACAAATTTAAGGTATGCGTAACTTGCATTAATTAAAGAGAAATTGTGACCGCTAAAGTACGATGAAAAATTTGAAAATGGAGTAAATGTGAAGAATTTGATTTGGGCTTTACTCTGATGTACCTCACTTCTCTTTTAATCCATTGTAAATAATTTTTTCTGGTGGCATTCATTTTTACCCCAAAATTCATAAGATTTGCAAAACAGCACCGGGGAAATGTGAATGGCTTACAAAATTTTTGTTTTTTCATACGAATTTGCTCAAGATTTGTGTAGTGCATCCTGAATAATGTAGAATTAAAAATAAATCAACCATAATGTGATATATAAAATAAAAAATACTTAAAACAACGCTTTTATCTCAGTTCATGAAAATCCATTCACAATTACTCCGGTCAACCCTAATGTGGTTTTTGGAATAATGTAATAATTTTAAAAAATTTTTTAAACCTGAGTTCCCAAATAATTTAATTACTAATTTTTTCCAAGAGGATGAAGGATTAGAAATAGTACTCCGACTATCTTCCGTAGAATAAATTGTTTCTTTATTTTTGTCCAGAAATTTTTCGGTATATTTTATACCTTCTTCAGTGGCTACAAATACAATAAATATTTACAATGTAATAATATCTAATATATCTAATATTGTATTAACAATAATAGTTACAAAATTTTTTTGAAATTTTTTTAGTTTTGGTTTGTTGGAATGTAGATATAATGAAAAATTATTTATAAACAACAGAGAGAAAAAACACTTTTATTTAAAAATATGTTGGAGCGAAAAAAGAACGAAAACAATTTAATTTAAGTAAGGGAAACATTTTGAACTAATTATAAATTAAAAGAATAAGTCAAAAAATTTTTTATAAAATAAAAATAAGGGAAAAAAATTGAGACTGGACAACCGACATTTAATTCATAATAATTATGACAAAATAATGTAGGTACTTACCAAAAAAATTTTCACATAGTTTTTGTTAAACTCTTTTTTGGTACAACCAGAGCATACGATTCATGAAAAGTAATCTCTAACACAACCGAGATCATTATGTCGAGAAAATGCATTTCTATTTTGTTTATTGTGTTTGGAATATGAATCTGTTCTGCAAAACAGAGAAGGAAATATGGTGTTCATTCCGGGTGTTCATATTCCAAACAAAATAAAAAGCTATATATAGGTATATATATATATATATATATATATATATATATATATATATATATATATATATATATATATATATATACCTATGAACACCATATTTCCTTCTCTGTTTTGCAGAACAGATTCATATTCCAAACACAATAAACAAAATATCATAAGAAATTTGTCAATATAAATTAAAATCCCCTTCTTAATTTAAAAAATTAAGTTCGTCCCGTTCTATTTATAATTTAAAAATTTTTTTATTTTTTAATTAATGATCCGAAAGGGTATATTTATTTAATTCTAAATTAAACTGGTTGTATAGTACCAAGGCATACTTAGTATGACATTTTTATACCGACTAACTTAAAATTTTTGTTTTATGTTTTAAGGTGAATATATCGAAGTTTAGATTGTCATATGTATCCCTTCTCAATTCCTCTATTTTAAGTAAATAAATAAGTAATTAATTGAGTAAACAAACAATTAAATTGTCTATTGTCAGTTACAATGTGTTATATAATCAAGTGAATATGTATTGTTTCAATTTAATTTTTTAATAATTGGTACATATGTATTATCTAATGCTAGCGATTCAATTTGTTTGTTGCAATTTTCCAATTTATTTAAATTTATATAGAAACCTTCACTTAGTAGTCTATGACGATATTTATTTTCCTGGTCCAATACTTGGACTTGTTCAAAATTAAATCTATGATTTTTATTTATTGAGTGTTCCGCTAAACCCGTAGTTTCTTTCCTCTTTTAACGTCATATTTATGTTGTGCTATTCTATTTTTAAGAATCTGAGAAGTTTGTCCGTAATAACTAAAATTACAATTTTGACAATCTATTTTGTAAACTGCATTGTAACATTGTTTAGTGTCTGTTTTTTGTTTCTGAAAATTTTGGAATTTCTGGACGGTACAAATTAAAAGGAAGGTGTTTGAAAGTCAGGAATATAAGTTTTCTGTCAGGAGTATATGTTTTTCCAGATTCGCTATTTTATTTGTTTTTTTCATTTTTCCGGGGGGTACAAATTATTTAAAGGTAATTTTAAGATGGTACAAATCAAAACAAAGCTAATTATGGGCAATTTATTCTGAAAATAAGTAATTTTCGTGCCAGGGTCTACACGATCAATATTTTGTATTAGAGTGGCCACTTTACTCCAGTCTCCCCTAATTATTGTTGTTTTTTTTTTTAGTACCTTCTAAGAATTTTCTTAAAATCGTTCATATTTTAAGTCTTTTGATAATAATTATACGATTCACGAGAAAGAATCTAAGCAATTTTACTAATTGCATATGTGTTAGATATACTATGAACTTCAGAATAATGTGTACAGTTTCAATAAGCTCATAATTCCTGAATTGTTTGTCTGACGTTTTTCCGAAAAAATTGATTTTCAGAAAGTAGAGTATTTTTTTTTTTCATAACTGATATTTGTTACCTTAAAGAGTACAGTCTGAGCTTTCTAAGACCTTGCTTTTAGTTGTTGCAGCGTTACTACTGTTGAATATATCAGAGGTTAAAATATGACACTCTTGTTCATTGCTTAACTACAGGTAATAATTCCTAGCATAATGGCCGTATAAAAGTTATTAAATAAAAACATTAAAGCGAAAAGTACTTACACTAGGAATGGCTTTATTTAAGAAATTTTCTGTACTTTATATAAAATTTTAAAGTAGGTAGAGAAAATTTCAAACTATTTTATCTTTAATTCATTTAAGGACAATCTTTGATTGACAATGAGATTGAACCTCCTAAAAATATTTGCATATAATTTGAAAATTTGATATTAGCATTCCACCTCTCTTCCTCCTCTGTACTGCAGCTCTTTTTATTTACTATACATACATACCTAGCTAGATATTATTTATGAAAATGCTGCTGGGAGTGTAAGAGGAAGAGAAAACTTTTATAATACAAAAGCAATTCAAAATCAATTAAAAAATGAAACGGAATGAAATATTTACAACCGTAAAAAAAAAAGAAATGACATATCAATAAAAGCTCATTAATTTAATAGCATTATACAAAAGTAACAAACCAACCTCCAACTATGTATTAGGTATGTAGTTTCTACCTCCAATACTTATTGAATTACAACACTGAACACAGAGAGCTATAATATGGCTCATGTATTAATATTATGTTTAAGTAGATATTAATGTACACATTATAATCGACTTACCACTCAATTTTACTGCCATACAGTCTGTCAGTCCGAACATTGGCCACCTGCCCGAACCCATACCACCTCCCCGCCCCTACCTCTTCAGTCCCCTTGTGTGTGTGTATCATATACTCACATACTATATTCAATATTTATTAGGCCATTAATTGGTTTTAATGGTTTCAACAACACACTGTGTGTGTGTGTGTGTGTGTGTGTGTGTGTGTGTGTGTGCGTGTGTGTGTGTGTGCGTGTGTGTGTGTGTGTGTGTGTGTGTGCGTGTGTGTGTGTGTGTGTGTGTGTGTGTGTGTGTGTGTGTGTGTGTGTGTGTGTGTGTGATATAGCTATAGTCTGCCTGTACACGATCAGTAAATACTGTCAGTACTACTGACAAAAATAATGAATCATTTTTATAACATGAATTTTATATATGGATACTTCACTATTGTCAATACACAATCAGTAATAATGTCAGTATTTCAAAATACTGACAGTATTACTGATTGTGTTCAAGCCACCATATAGGACTGTATTAAGAATAAAGTCATATATGAAGGATACAGTTGCTAAATATCGAGGGAAAAAAAATTCTTATACAGCATCAAAAAAATATGAACTATAATACTTTATTTTTGTACTATGTAAAATTTTTGAAATGCAGGTTATCAAGTCCTTTTCCTGTACCCTTCATAAACATAATGGATCATAATTATATTCCCATTTAGAAAAAAATTACCGTCGATAATATAATATATTTGCATAGGAAAATATAGACTTTCTTCAAACAAGTGATCCATGTAATGGTCGTTACATTAAATGGCTACAAAAAGTAACCTTTTGTATACAGTGTTTAAAAAAAAAATCTACACATCTATCAATAAAGAAGGATTTAATAAATAATAAGACAAGTAAAAACATCTCTATAAAGTAAATAAAGGCGTTCTTCAAGGTGACTGCTTATCGCCCCTACTTTTTAACTTGTTCCTCAATGACCTCGGCAAATTTTTGCTCGAAAAACAAGTACGTGGAATTAATATAGACTCACTTAATGATATTAATGTACTTATGTATACAGACGACCTAACTCTGCTAGCAAACTCACCAGGAATGCTACAAAAAGGTTTAAATGCCCTTAATGATTATTGTGTATTAAACAAACTTTATATTAACACTAATAAAAAGGAAATTGTATTTTTTAGGAATAATGGTCGACTGAGCAAAAAGTTGCCGGAATTTAGGATAAATACAGAGACGATAAGGGTAGCAAATGAATACTGTTATCTGGGCATCCTCTTCCCCTCTTTGAGAGTTTTTTGTAAAGCTACTGAAAATGCGATTAAAAAAGCAAACATGGCAATACATGGAATAAAAGATATTATGATAAAATCCAAAATGCAATCTTGGGAATCTCGTATCCAATTATTTAACTCAATAGTGACCTCTATATTGAGGTATGGGGCAGAGACTTCGAGTTTAAGGCACTTCGATAACCTGGAACGAGTTCAAACAACGTTTTTTAAATCAACCTTTAATCGGCAATGGTGTACACCAGCCTATATAATACGTAATGAACTAAATATAACAAATATCTCAGCTCAAGCACTAAAACGTACATTAAATTGGTGGGTGAAAATATTATAAATGGATAACAACAGATTACCTAAAATATGTTATAACAGATTGCTAGTTCTCGATCAAAATAACACTACTACCGTCAAATATAATTGGGCTACACAAATAAAACATACATTAGATAATCTGAACCTTAAAACATATAGACCCAACAAAATCCGCATAATATAAAACAACAAGTAAATAACATTATTATCAGTGCTTCCAATCAGGTTAACAAACAAAAGGATAAAAAAAAATCTTAAACTCGGGCTTCTGTCCCCTATATCAATATATTATCTCCGAAAATGATGAATACGTTCAACAAAAGCTCAATTTTAGTAAAATTAAGTTAATTAGTCAAATTAAAGTGTCAGGAAATTTATTCGTTAAATTCACTGCCAATAATACGATTTACAAATGGAATCAAACTAATTTATGTCAGATATGTAATAAGAAATCACCGGAAACGCTGATACACTTTATGTTGGATTGTCGTATCTATCAGTTGCTTAGGCTATGGTCACAGTACATTCGACTGTGACAAACAAACAACCATATGTTATTAAATGTAAATGATCATAGTGAGACCGACTTAGGCCGTCTGCACACGAAGCGTCTCGTCATAGATCCGTACTAGATTCGTCATACGCTTGGTGTACGCTTGCTTGCCGCTCACGTTGTTTTAAATGAACAACCGCACACGAAGACGCAGCTACGCGTATTCGACACAGCATACAAGCTGCAGTACGCTTAGCGTACAGCGGTGTTTGCGTCTTAGCGTACGACGCTAGATAAAATGTATGTTATACATTGCAGTTGTATATGTATTAGTATTATTTTTTGTATGCATTAGTACTTATTTTTATAGTACATTATGCAGTGTTGGCAACTCAAGGGATTTGTTCCAATTTGCGGGTTTTTTTGAAAAAGTTCTTACTCGCACCTCTGGTGGTGAAATTGGAAGCTGTATCAAATATGCTAATAAAAACTTGAAAACATTTTCTTACTTAAATTTATACAATAAAAGTAGGCTTTCTTCATCACTAGACATTGTTACAACGGTTACAACTATTTTAACTAAATTAACTATTTTGTGAATAATAGTGAGGTTATAATGAGACTATTGGATGACGTTTGGAGTACGGTTGTAGTACGCTTGAAAATCGCTTCGTGTGCAAGTCTTCAAGCGTACAGGAATCGTCGCTGCATGACGAATCTAGTACGCGTCTATGACGATACGTTTCGTGTACAGAAGGCCTTACACTGGCATGAACGGTCAAATTTCACCGACCACCGACCAAAATCAAATGAATTTGATTTTTTCGGCAGTATATATCAGTGTTGTGTTGTAGTGTTGTATGATATGAATAAATAGTAGTAAGTGTTGTATGATATGAATAAATATGCATAAATAATAAATTTAAAATCATATTTATCATTTTTATAGTAGTTATAATTTATTGGATTTATCAAAAAATTTGCCACATTTTTCCCCTAAATATAAGAAAATAGTGTAAAATTTATTATTATTATTATTATTATTATTATTATTATTATTATTATTATTATTATTATTATTATTATTATTATTATTATTATAGACTTTTACGCCAACCTGGCGCTCACTACTCAGTAGGACAGTACTGGGTAACATTCACCTATACCGGCATTATGCAAGGTATTAGGCTCTGTGGAAGGGTAATGTGCCAAACCAATCCGTAAAAGTACCGTAATACATTCACGGACGGGTTTGTCACATCACTCCTTATATTGTTGTTTTGTTTTTTTTTTTAATTAAAATTGGAACACTGCTGCCGGTGGATGGCGCGGTCAGCAGTGTCCGGCGGTATCGCCAGCGACGAGCATGCACCGCCATACACACACGAAAATAAAACACACATAAAGACAGGGACACATAAATGCAATAGACAAATGACAAACGAAGAATATTAAAATAACCATCGATGGACCCTGCCATCCCAGAGCCTGAAAAATTCTCGACGAGAGTAGTCAGTGCAGATCAGCTAGAGCGACCATCCTCGGACAAGTAAAACAGTCACAGTGCCACCGACACAAGGGATTTCGGTAGCACAGACTCCAAACACCCAGTCAAGTCAATCGTCCATCGATACATACATATGCAATAAACAATGCTGGGCCATACACCATGCGATTTGAATAAATCTTGCATCGCTATGGAGCCGATGATACCCCATTCGATGGGTTTAGTAAATCATCAAATAAACATTACCACCTCCGGTGTAAAGAGCCTTCGGTGGTAAAAAAAATATCACAGCCAAAATATAAACTATATATTACTAGTATCACAGGTCCTATCACAATAAAACCCATTGCACCTCTGAAAGGCTAGAAGCTGTCAGTGGTACAATGAGGATAATAACAACAACACTAGTGAAGGCTTCAAAAGCCTCCACTAGAGAAAAATCAACGACAAAAAAGAAAAACAACAACAATAAAAAATAACAACAAAGAATATCACAGACTGCATATCACAGCTAACCCGTTGCACCCTAGCAGCCTGGAACCACCCAGTGATGCAACGGGGGTTCCAACAACACCCTTGGGAGCCCAAGGGCCCCCAGCGGCCGAAAAACACAAACACGGGACAACAAACAATAACAAAACTTATGTGTTTAAAAAGATCTTGTGATTATCTTATTTATTAACAAACCAGAGCCCCATCTGCCTGCTAGCCAGCTAGCAGCCCAGTGAGCACGACGAGGACGAGGAGGTTGGATTTCTGCTCGGTATATATTGTTGTTATTGTTGCTTTTATTATTATTATTATTATTATTTTAAGCTTTAGCGAAATAAACGCGACTGCACTTCAAAAACCCCCAGGCGGAGGAAAAAGTGTCCTTGCAGCGTACCAGGTCAGATACTTCTAGGTCAGGTACGTAATGTCCGTCATACAGCATCCCCTCCTGGTCTTCCCTACCTAATAAATCCCCGAACCTTCGAATGTTCGAGGACCCGCTCTAAACGGGGCATGGGGTTCAAAGGTGTTCATGAACTCCCGGAAAAAGTCGTCTCGTGCGACCGAAGCGTCCCGATAATAACTACTTTTTGCATTGACGCCGCTAACATGTTGGCGTGAGATCTACAAGCCGGAATGATGTTAAGATTGCGCACAAAGGAGTTATGCATACCCCCCAGACATCCGATTATAAGTACGACCAAGTGGACAGTATAGCCCGGGTACAGTTGTCGCAGTTCGTGTATTAGATCTTGATATTTAATCCTTTTTTGCTCCTCCTTTTCGACTATGTTAGTTTCCGCCGGAGCAGAGAATTCGATTTATTATTATTATTATTATTATTATTATTATTATTATTATTTTTTTTTAATTAAAATTGGGGTACTGCTGCCGGTGGATGGCGCGGTCAGCAGCACCCGGCGGCATCGCCTACTAAGGGCATGCGCCGCCATAAACAGTGGAAATAAAATATACACAGAACAGACGGACACATAAATGCAATAGACAACGGACAAACACATAAACTAAAACAAAATAACGGGCAGACTCTGCCATCCCAGGGTCTAGTGAAACGCTCGGTTAAGGCAGGACATGACGCACTAGGCGATAAGATGTAGTCTCCTGTCCTCAAATGGGCAAAATTACGTTCTTCACACCACTGGTACAGACACAAAACTCAGTGGTGCGGAGCAATTTCACAAATATTCAATGCAAAAAAAGACGACACGAAACAAGAAGAATTAAAAAAATACCGCCAGGGGTGTAAAGAGCTCTCTGGTGGCATAACAAAGGATAAAAAAGTTAAAACAAGCACACAAGGCGATTAAAAACAAACAACGCAAACTTGGATTAAAAAATAAAACAGTAATATCACATAAGTTCCAGTCGAATTAATTGCTCTGTGACACGATCCTGGTCTCCATAACTCCGACAATTACGAAACGGCTTCGTCAACTCATAGGAACTCATCCGTGTAAGGAACAAGTGACGTCTGCTTACTAAGTGAGTAACTTACAACCTTTCAGTCAGACGCCGGGGTTCAACTTACACGGGAGACCGGTACTTGACTCAGCGACGTTCGTCCGAATCGGGGCTACAGGGAACAAGACAATGCCACAGAGTATCACAGACAAAATCTGACCAAGACTGTCTTCACCATTCCGACGGGGCGGAAGCGGCCACATCGACGCCCAGAACCGCATCCATATGACGAACGACGACGTCTACTTACTGGGCGAGCTCGCTCAAGCTGTTCGGTTAGACATCGACTCATACAGCGAAAGAGTGCGTCGAGTACCACATTCCTACCCGTCGAAATAACAAAGACAAAGATCAAGACGTATCACAGTAAATATATATCACAGATGTGTAACACTAGTGTGCACAAACCAGTGTACACTATAAAGAGTAAAAACAATAATATCACAGGACGAAATCTATCACAGATCAGTTTACCACAAATCACAGCATAAAAATATCACCAATCGACTGGGCGGAACACGACTCACGACTTTGAAAATCACACACATACGGATACTAAACGCACACGAACTGTTGCCAGACATCCGGGCGAGAAGCTATTGCACAATCAGACGGTGGTGTTTCTCTCATACGGTGGATATCTCTGTCGGTCATACGACGTTCGTCCTCGTCGAAAAAAATACCAGAGCCTCGTCAGCCTGCTAGCCGAAGCTAACAGTTGCCCGCCGGGCACGAACGGGGACGTGAAGGATGGATTTTAACCCTGCATTATTATTATTATTATTATTATTATTATTATTATTATTATATATTATTATTATTATTATTATTATTATTATTATTATTTTTTGCAAATTTCACTAACTTTTGTATTTTTTTAATGGCAGAAAATTTATATTTCTAGTAAAGGATTTTCTAAAACGTGAACTTGTTTTTTATTACCCGACTGCATCATCAGAAGGAGGGTAATGTTTTTCGAAAGTTTGTATGTATCCTCTAATTATGTCTGTTTCTTTGGCGCAGCCTGCAGCCTAAACGGCTTGACGGATTTTTGTAAAGAAGGTGTCGCTGGATTCGTCTTAATCTCGGGGGTTCTATAGGCTACATTAAATTCCAAAATTCATTCCCTAGATAGGGGATGAAAAATTTGTATAGCAAACCATTGGGTCTAGAATCGTGAAATTTTGCAGATGAGTTTTTTATGTAACATAAGGGAGCACCAAGAAAAGATTTTTGGAAATTCATTCCCTAAGGATATAAAGTAGGGGATGAAAAATTATGAAAGGTAAAATTTTGCACAGGGCCATCGGGGTCCTTTAGTAATGTAATGAGTATTAAGAGGGAGAATTTTTGTAAAAATTTATCCATTAAGGGTGTAAATTAGGGGAAGAAAATTTATATAGGAAACCACTGGGTTTAGAAACGTAAAATATTGTACAAAAGTTCTTCTAGCAACGCAAGCAAGCACCAAGAGTGGATTTCTAGACTTTCACTTCCTAAAGAGTCAAAATAGAGGATGGAAATTTATATAGAAAACCGTTGAGTTTAGAAACGTGAAATTCTGTAAAGGCGTTCTTTCTATAATGTAGGCGAGCACCAAGAAGGAATTTTGCAAATTCATCCCCTAAGGGGGTAAAATAGGCCGTCAGAATTTATTTAAAAAACCTACTGGGCTCAGAAACGTGAAATTTTACACAGGATTTCCGTAGCGTAGGTGAGCTGTAAGAAGGGATTTTTAGAATTTTATTTTTTAATTTTAAGGGTTGAAAATTTATATGGAAATTAGTTTTTGTCGATGAATTCACCCGTGTGGAGTCGATGACGACATAGTAAGTGTACGAAATAATTTAATCAACCTTCAGTGACACTAAGCGGACGAAGTCGTAGACAAAAGCTATTATATTAACGCTAGTATAAAAAAATTTTAATATCAAATTCGTGATAATTTAGGCTGCCAGCCGCAGTAATCTCATATACGTACCTATATATATTTCTTCTTCTAAATAATTAAACAACGCTAAAAAGATCTAGATAAAAAAATTAATTAAAAAAATCAAAAAACCCGGCTGCATTTAAAGTAAACTTAAACGGTGGACACAAGATGAAATAGAGAAAAAGAAGAATGAATAAAAAGTAAAGCAGTCGGAGGCATACCGGTTGTACAAAGTTAAACAGAAAAGTTTGATGCCTCCGACTGCTTTACTTTGTATTGATTCTTTTTTTTCTCTATTTCATCTTGTTTCCACCGTTTTAGTTTACTTTAAATGCAGTCGGGTTTTTTGATTTTTTTAATTAATTTTTTTATTTTCATTTTATTAACGATATAATTCATAAATTATTCTGAAATCAAAAATCAATTTCATCGTTACACTGCCGACAACAGACACAATGTGACCACACAATTTGTTCGTGTATACACTGCCGTGTACGGATGTGTAAATACACTGCCGAAGTCGGATACACTGTGACCATAGCCTTAGAGAACAATTTCTGACGAAGTACACAAATCAATTAAACGACCTAACGACACAACTCATAAGTTTGTTATCTGATTTGACACACACACAAATAAACGACATCTACTTGTATACTTCCAGTGCTTTGAAAACTCGCAGCCTCATCCTCGACGAATAGCAAGAGAGGAAAAAAAAATACACAGCTCCATAGCCATGTTTATGACTCGCCTTTTACTTTTACTCTTATTTTGATCTGTTTCACTATTTTGTTGTATATCTTTGTCTACTTTGTTTAATATAATTTAAATATCATACTAGCAAGGTACAAATAAAATACAATGTATAGTTTTCCTAACCGTTATAAATTTACAATATAATTTAAACATATACATAACACATATTATAATTATATCCACGAAATTTTGTACGTAACCAACATTGTACATATAAGCTTAATTGCAAATATACTATTATTAAAAAAGATAAAGAAGGATTTTATCTTATGAAGCAAAAAATTTGATTTTTTGACATATTTTTAAGACGAATTTTTTTTTAATATAAATACATATTAAAATTTTGAATTTAAAACTGGCAAAACTGACAGAACTACAAACTAAGAATGGTGGCGTTTCAAGTGAAATGTATTTAAACAGTAGTTTAAATAATTTTATAAAACAAATAGTACAAGCTTATTATATTATGTTTTAACTTTATTTTACAAATATTAAAAAAAAATATATTTATTGTAACCCACGTTATCGCCATATTTGTTGGACCTCGTCGTGTATTGCGATAACCATAACAACATTTTACTGGTTCATCTAAAATCAATCAAACAAAAAATCCTTAGTTTAATAGGTATCTATTCTAGTGCTCGATCGAAAGATTTTTTTTTTTCAAAATTTGTATTTTTTATAAACAATAAGCTAATGAATTTTTCTTTGAAATTCCAAAAATAGTTAGCAAAGACCGCCATTTTGTATATTTTCACAAGAAAATAAAACGATTCGATCGGGCACTAGATTAACTATTAAACTAACGATTTGTTTCTTTTGTTGTTTTTTTTTTGTTTGACTGATTTGAGATGAATCGGTAAAATATTCTGATGGTCACCGCAAAGCACGACTTGTGGGACGAGGTGAACAAACATAGCAATAAATTAGTCTACAGTAAATATAATTTTTTTAAATTGTTGTCAAATAAATTTAAAGCATAATATAATAATTCTGTATTATTTATTTTATAAAATAAATTAAATTACCTACTGTCAAAAAAAAAAAAAAAAAAAAATTAAAATACTCAATTTTTCACACCGCTGACTACCCCTAGCCCCTTACTTCAAACTTTATTAATTTTATCATAAAATATAAAAATTATTTTAACCATTTTTAAAAGTTAGTTCTATTATCATTCACATTTTATTTTATATGCATTTACTAGGCTACGAATACATATTTCAAAACAGATGTAATAAAATTTTTGGCTCCCCAGTTCAAAATATTATATACATACCAGATACCACCACTCTGTTAAGGTCGACCGTATCCCATTCTCAGATACAAAGAAGGTCATCATGCACTTGTTTATTTAACATGCTATAAAATATTAATTGAAACATCTTACACGTTTTGAATAATTTATTCTTCTTATACTTTGGAGGTAGGCACGTTTGTTGTTTGTTGTTACCAAAATAAACTTTCTTCAAAATGTTTATGGATAAAACCGCCTATGATTAGTTGTTTCACTCTATCATATTTATAAACCAAATTATTTTGAGCTTTCAACAAAATTTTTCTACACTTTAACTTTAACATACTTAAAAGAACATAAATAGCCTCAGAAACTTGATCGGTGAATTGGTGAATATTTCTATATGTACAATTTAATAAAAATATTCTTTTATCAATTACGAATATTTAGTTAGTTTTTACATTCCAGTACAGTCAATCGGCTCAGAAACTAGATGTGTTGTGCCCTTTTGCGGTTTATCTGGTGTGAAGGACCAAAATGATGATTGTGTGATCTAGCTTCTTGATTTGAGGCTGCTTCAATGTTGTTGCGGTGGCCGTAAACAGATGTTGCGTTCACAAAAGCGGTACCCAAATAAGTTGGCATTAAATTTTAGAGCGTGTGATTTTTCAACGAACAACTTATTTTCGCGGGTCAAGTTACAAGTGGTTAAAGTAGAATTCTTCCTTTTTCCATAACTCGTAACAGTCGATATTGATTGACTGTAAATGTAAGGGGTTTCAGAATAAAAGTCTACATGTGAGCGAAATAAATGAATATTTATTCTAGAACGTAGATACGTCCATAAAAATCACAAAACTGTATATACTAATACAATGTTAATTACATACGTAACAGACAACTTTGTCGATAATTAGCGTTTTTCGATAATTCGCTGAAAAAATTCGTTTTTCGTTAAACGCTGGAAATACAGATATAGCGGTTGGAACACACATATATTAATAATATAGTATAAATATAAGCGCACAAAGCCAGCATTAGCTCGCCATGAAAATGGCGAGCTATAGCCAAAAACCTGGTTGATACTTACGCTTGATAATATAGAACAGAACAAAATCGTCAAAGTGAAGAACAACTGACAAGTAAAGGTCCCCTTTAGTTATTTGTTACTAGTACCTACAACTGAATATTATATAAGACTAAAGGAAACCACGAGCATTTCCGTAAAGAAGAATATGGATGAGTGATTATGAACGGAAATGTACGTGCAACAACAACCCAACTCACCTTCTTGTGGTACTAGAACACGTGAATTATTACTTGGGAATTTATACCGTATCAACTATCAAGTTTAATACCTACATGCATATAACAACATTTTATATAAAAATTATACATAACGTTATTAGAAAATTTACAATTTTACGACCTTTTTTCTTCTCTTTACCAGTTCGTTGTCGTTTAAATATACTTTCTAATATTTCCCTTAAATATTATATTTTCATATTAATAATATTTACCTAGGTATCCCAGCATTGCATCTAAATAGGTTATTTACGTAAATTTTTTTGTTATAAAATATTCAAATAAAACTAAAAAACAGAATTATTTTAAGTAGTCTACATACGTAGCAGTAACAAGGTCTTATTTACTTTAATAATATTTATTTTAACATATTTTATCTAGGTATGTGGTTGTTGCCTTCTTTAATTCAAATATCAAAATAGTACATACATACTTCTTTTTTTGAAGGTGTAAGAGGGTAAATTTTGTAACAATATATTCACACGCGTATACATTCCATTGTTATTTCCAATAAATTCTTCGGTCGAAATCTATGAGCCTTAGGCCCTTCGCACACGGATCGACTGTTTTGCAACTCAAGTTCCAAACCAGCTGAGCATCCAACGATTTCGTGACTTTCCACGTTTATGGGAATGGGAGAGAAAGTGGAGTTTCCAACTGGTCACTTACGATCGTGTTTGCATAGTCACGAAATGACTTCGGTCGCATGGTTGCATGGTTGAAAGTGCTTTTTGGGAACATTTGACTGTTGCCTGATACACATTCAGTCGCGCTTGTGTGCGGACAAAAAACATCAATCAGTTGTAAACTGGCTGCGTCTGTGAATATTGAGTAATTCCTTTGAAACTCGCGTTACAAAACAGTTGAGCAATGTGTGGACGGCTTTACACAACCAAATTGCAACTCAACTAAACTGTAGTTGTTAGAGGTGCGCATACTCTCCAATCAGTTGTTTAGAAATTTTTAAATTTTTCGTGTACTTCTACTTGTGCAATATAATAGGCGAGGAACATATCCTTAAAAAGATGCTTAAAAATTGAAAAAGTGACCACGAGCGTTCTAGTGACTGTCTTTTTTTTTTTTTTAATCAATGCAAAATTTAAATTGAAAAAAAAATTCAAATACTATTTTTTGATTAAATTATGGCTTTAATGTTAAAAATTGATTGAAATAAATAATTTGACAAGAATTCTTATAAAAATTTGATTTTAGTCTACGTATTCATTCTAAAATATCATATTTTCACTAGTTTTCTCTCTCTCTAAAAAAATGTTATAAATTTTTTTTATATGTCAGCTGTGCTTATAGAATACTACTAATACAAAATTTATACATGTACGAGTCGTACCATAAACACGCGTTACTTGAGCCCTAAAGTGTAACTTGAGCCCAACATGGAAAATATATTATTTTTTGTTTTCTGCTTACAAGTAAAGGGCCCGAGGCCGGACCTATCGATTTTGATGAAACTTAGATATGTTGTAGAACGCTAAAAAATAAGCGACACGTATTTTTTTTTATCGGCGAAAAAACGGTTTGGAGGTGTGACATCGTCCTCCAAAAATTGGGGTGAAAATTTAATTTTTTAAATATCTCGAAAAAGGTAAGAGATGTAGCAAAAGTTTAAATTGGCAGTATTGCTCTTTTTTAAAGAGCTATTTATTGGTATTGTAACCACCATGGTACAGGCGCAGGTGAAAAATTAACAAATTTTCATCAAAACTTTCTAGTAAAAATAAATTTTATTATATAACACAAAATTTTATCATAAAAACTCAAATAATGATTAGCGCTGCAGATAATAATACATATCTGTAGTGTAGATTGCCTAAACGAACAGACTATGACTTTTGTCAAGTTTTTAACAGAAAGAACTGTTGGTGCTGTGGTCACGTTTGGACACCAGAGATGCAACAACCAATCAGGGTTAAGCATCACTTGAATATTTCTGTCGTACCAGGTGGTGACATAAAGGAATACTTCAAAACAACACTTATTATTTCTTTCTAGTTAATGTATACAAATATTTCTATCTCTATATAGAAACCAATAGAACTTTCTTTCGATTCTTGGAAATGAAATTAAGGAACGCTTGTTTTAAGAATAAGGATATAACTTGTTTCAAGTTAGTTGTAAGATAATATTAAAACGAACAACATCAGAATCCTCGCCAGTGGAACAACTGCGCATTATTTTTTATACTTAAAAAATTTATAATTTATAAAATTATATAAGAAAATTATTTTTATACAAGTTTTCTACATTTATTCAATAAACTAATCAACTAAAAAACCAATTAAAAGTGTTTTATTTGTGAAAAAACTATTCGTCTTGGAGAAGAAAAACCGAACCCACGCTGGAAAGTTTACCATCCTCTGTGCATCGCAAAATAACACCGTAGTGAGATCTTTTCCCACGTTTGCGACGTTACATAATTATTGACATCCCTGTCAGTGGAAATAAATTTTCCGACGAATAATCTACGTGAAAAGAGAAGAAAAGAAGTATACGAATTTTGGTGGACAACTTCTTCAAGGAATTTCATTCGAAACAACAATCATTTACTACAACATTACAATGGACAACGAAGAAAACGCCCTCAGTGAAACAATATTTGAAGCGGAAGCATCTTCTACGAAAACAGAAGATCAACTTCGTGAATCTATGGAGGAGATGATCAGCGTGCGGCCTTCTGGTGCAACGTCGTCTCAACAAAACTTTCAAGGTGAAATAACCGGTATGTTTAATGCATTTTTCTTAAAATTTACTAACGAATTAAATAATTTCAAACACGAACTTAAAACAGAAGTTCATAACGGTTTGAGCGAATTAAAAAATGAATTAAAAACTGAAATAACAAATATTAAAATTTCTTTAGAAGAAAAAATTAACAATTGTTCTTTGCAATGTAAAAATACAAACTCTGAAACTATTAAACAAATTAATGATATCGAAATCATTAATAATCAAAAATTTGATGCTTATAATGAACAAACAAAAGTTATTAACCAACAAATTTCCAGTATTAAGGAACATTTAACAAAAAACGAAACTGAAATTACAAATATTTTTGAGAAATATGATATTATATTAAAATCTATTGATATTTTAGAAAAGAAAATCAATACTTTTGAATCTATTAACATTAATGATATTAATAATACTGTTTTGCCAAATAATAATCTATCTAATATTAGTTTTTTCAATAATAATACTCATAATCTTTTTAATATTCCTGAATTTAATGGAAATATAAATTATTTGCATCCTCTTGATTTTATAAATTCATTAGAATATTATTTTAAAGAAACAAATTTTTCTGAAAATGATAAAATTTTATATACAAAATCTAAATTAACTGATACTATTAAAAATACTTTAATATTATTTGAAGATTCTATTTTAACATTTGAACAATTAAAAAATTGGATTTTAGATACATATTGGAATAGTAAAATTCAAAATCAAATACTGATAGAATTTTATTCTAATCAGGGTAAATCTGTTGTTATTAAACAAAAATATGTACAACACTTATTTTATTGGTATAAAAGAATCAAACATCTAAGTGACAAAATACCTGAAAAAACATTTATTGAAATTTTTATAGAACATTTTGATTTTGAAACGCGTAGAATTTTAAAAAATTGTTTAACTATTAAACAACTTTATGATGAATTAAAGGAATTCGATAATCATTACAGTAAAACTCCTTATCGTAACGTTCCTATTAATCCAAATGCTTCAAATTATAACCGTCCAAATAGTCCTATTTCTAAAAATAATCCTACAACTTCAGAAAATAATGGTTGGGGTAATGTAACTAGTAATAATCAATATTTAGATAGAAATAAAAGTTGGAAAACTGATAAATTTAAAAAATCTAAAGTAACTTTTTCAAATGAGGAACCGTGTTCGTCTACACATAGTGTTAGCACGAATAACGGGGATCACGCCACTGGTACTACCAGTGCGATTGGTCCAATAAATCCAAAATTCCCTGAATTTTCTTATGATTGGGAAAACTAAATAGAACATCTATAAGGAAATCAACCTTAATAGATGACAATTTTCAAATTAATGAAAAGAATATTAGTAAAAATGTTAAGAATGACAATCCTTTTGTTAATAATAAAATTAATTTATTAGATAGTAATGTTAACAATTTCAATTCTGAGAATTGTTACAATATTAGGGGTACATTCCTTTGTAGTATTTTTTCAAACGATCATTTTGGTGATCTAACGGAAGAGAATAATCAAAATCGTTTTTCAAATACAAAAATCTCTAACGATATTTTGCCAATTATTAAAGTAAACTTTTTTGACACTTTTATCAATATTTTAATAGACACTGGAAGCGTTATTACGGTTCTAAATGATAAAACATTTGATAAATTAAATCAAATTCATATTAAAAATACAAATAAACCATTGCCCGTAATACCTACAATAAAATGTCAGGTAGTTACTGCGACAAACAAAAAATCTAAAACTATTGATAAACAAACTTTTATTGAATTTAGTTACAATAATATTATAATACCCTTAAATTTTCTTATCGTACCAGATTTAGCTGTCGAAGCGATTCTCGGTATGGAATATTTACAAAAATATTACGCTAGTATAAATATTTTCAATAAGTCGTTGTTACTTAAAATTGATAGTAAAATACATGAAATTAAATTCATTTCACAAATCTCATCTAATGATATTAAATCCAGTAATATGTTAATTTCAAACATTAAAAGTATTGTTTACAAAGAACAAAATCTTAATACGGAAGAATTTTATAAAATTAATAATCTTTCATTTAAACCCTTTGACGACAATGAATATATTACACCCTTTGACGACGTTATAAATTCAATTTCTAATTTAACTCATTTATCTAAAATCGAACAAAATAAAATCTTATCGATGCTTAATAAATTTAAAAACATTTTTTCTACCAAACCAGGGTTAGTAAAAAACTTTTATTGTAAATTCAAAATTCGAGAACATAAAGAATTTTCGTCAAAATGCTATCCTATACCTTATTCGCGTTTGCCCGCAGTTCAAAAGGAAATAGATAAACTTTTATCATGGAAAATTATAGAAAGGTCATATACTTCTTATATAAGTCCTTTGCATACAGTAATTAAGCCAAATGGGCAAATCCGAATTGTTTTAGATAGTAGGAATATCAATCAAATAGTAATACCGGACCGAGAAACGCCAGTTTCTATTGAATATATCCTAGGAAAATTTCAGAAAAAACAATTTTTCACTTCTATTGACTTAATTTCGGGTTATTGGCAAATCCAATTACACCCAGATAGTAAAAAATACACAGGATTTTTATTTAACGGCAAATGTTATCAGTTTACCCGTTTAGCCTTCGGGATAAATTTGTCCGTTGGTATATTTCAAAAATGTATTGATCAAATTTTGGGAAGTGACATAAACGATTTTTGTCATGTCTTTGTCGATGACATAGTCATTGGCTCTGACGATTTTGAATCTCACCTTAAACATGTTGAGATAGTATTAAATAAACTTTTTAATGCTGGTGTAACCATCAATTTTTCTAAATGTAACTTTTTCAAAACAGAAATTAAATTTTTGGGTCATAAAATTTCTGAAAATGGTATTAGTTTATGTGAGGATAAGGTTCAAGCTATTTTAAAATTGCAACCTCCCACTAATATTAAATCTTTACAATCAATTTTAGGTATTATGAATTTTTATCGTAGATTTTTTCCTAATTTTAGTGAATTAACTTCTAAATTTTCGCATTTATTAAAAGCAAACTCAATTTGGAATTGGGGAAGTGAAGAACAAAAAACGTTTAATACTTTAAAATCATTATTTGCAAAGTCAGTTATGCTTAAATTTCCAGATTTTAACAAAATTTTCTATTTAGATGTAGATGCTTCTGACAAAGCTTTAAGTGGTTGTCTATATCAAATCAATGATGATAATACGTATAATCCAATCTCGTTTGTTTCACGCGCTTTAACAACTTCTGAATTGAACTATACTATTTCCGAAAGAGAATTATTAAGTCTAGTTTTTACTTTCAACAAACTTCGACATTACATTTTAGGTCACAAAGTAATAGTTCGTAGTGATCACAAATCATTATCATTTTTACATGAAGCAAAAATAACAAATAATAGAATTTTACGTTGGTTCTTAGCTTTAAGTGAATTCAATTTCACTATTGAATATATTCCTGGAAAACAAAATTTTATAGCAGATTTTTTCTCTCGAAATCCATATACCTTAAATAATATATCAAATCAAACGAACTTAATGATAAATTCTTTATCTATAAATAATAATTTTTCTACAAACATTTCAGTTAAATGTAATATTTTAAAACTTGATTTTCAAAATAAATTTCTTGAAAAATTTGCTAATAACATTCGCAGGTACCAACATGTTGACCCTTTTTGTAAAAACATAATTAACAATATTCAAGAATATCAAAACCGGTTTATGGTACATAATGGTATACTTTTTCATAGAAATACCAACTTCCCTTACAATTATCAAATTTATCTACCTGAAAATAAAATAAATGAAATAATACAATTTTTCCATAAATATTTAGGTCATTTTTCGTCTCGTAAAATCACTGAATATTTAAAACAATATTTTTTCATTAAAAATATTTATCGTCGTGTTGAGTCAAATTTACGAAGTTGTAATATATGCCAAAAATGTAAGGTTCCAAATTATTTTACACAAGGTCCTTTACAAAATATTATATCAGAATATCCTCTTAAGGACTGTTTTGTGGATCTATATGGTCCTTTACCTAAAGGAAAATTTGGATTTAACATGATTTTTATAATTAAGGATAACTATTCAAAATTTGTAAAACTATATCCATTAAAGGGTGCAACTGCTCAACAATGTGTTGACAGAGTTGTTAAGCATTTTATACCCAATATAGGTAAAATGCAAAATATTTATAGCGATAATGCAAGTCAATTTGTATCTCCAATTTGGCAAGATACTCTTAAAAATGCTGGAATTAACGTTTATACAATTAGCGTTTACAATCCGCGAGCAAATCCGGAAGAACGTGTAAACCGTGAATTAAATAGATTATTTAGAACATATTGTCATAAAAAACATAGTTCGTGGACAGATTATTTAACTTTTATCGAAAATTGTTTAAATTTCACACCTCATGATACTACTCAATTTATACCTTATGAATTACTTTTTGGAAATAAACCTCCTAACCCTATAACACGCCTTATTTCTTTTCCTCAAAATGATCAATCTAATTTGCAACAAATTCGGCAGTTAGCATTGAATAATACTATTGAAAAAGGTAATAAAAGAAAATTACGTCATAATTTACATTACACAAAAACTTATCATATAGGTGATAAGGTTTTGCTTAAAACTCATACACGTTCCTCAGCTAGGAACAAAATTGTTAAAAAATTTAATTTACTCTATTGTGGACCCTTTTTAGTAGGTGGAATAAAAAATATAAATGCATACATTCTTTATTACCCAGATTCAAATATAATAAAAGGTGTGTATAATGCGATACATCTTAAACCTTTTAAAGAATAAAAAAAAAAAATAAATCTACAAAATATTATTAAATTTTCATTAAAATTTTTACATTTCTTTAGTTAAACAGATGACAAATATACGAATGATGACTTTATAATCACCTATATTTAATTTTGATACTTAGATGTGATTCAAAGAAAATTAAAAAACTAATGTATTATTATATTTTATTTGTATTAGTAAGAATATTCGCTCAACCAAACTAATACTAACATAATACCTTAAAATTAAAAAATATTTATTTAAAATACTTGTGATAGTGATTAAAACCAAAGTGCATATTAAAATAAAACAAACTTTTATGAACTTTAATTAAGAATTTATATTTATTATTTTGTTTAAAGAATGTTAAATCTTTGTGAAAATGAAGGTAGCAAAATGACTTCATTAAAATTTTCTAATTAAAATCAAATTTTTATCATTTCTATAATAATATTATTAAAGGTCATTGCTCCCTACATTTATCTTATATATTTTTGTTACTCAATGAAAAAACTTTATTAAAAATTTTTCAATTTTACTTAATTTTATAAAAAAAAAAAAAAAAAAAAAAATTTTTCCAAGAAATTTCGAAATTTTTGAGTTTTGATCAAAAATTTCTATTTCGAGTTTCACTCTCCCATAGAAATTTTTGAGGGGGGGATATGTAACCACCATGGTACAGGCGCAGGTGAAAAATTAACAAATTTTCATCAAAACTTTCTAGTAAAAATAAATTTTATTATATAACACAAAATTTTATCATAAAAACTCAAATAATGATTAGCGCTGCAGATAATAATACATATCTGTAGTGTAGATTGCCTAAACGAACAGACTATGACTTTTGTCAAGTTTTTAACAGAAAGAACTGTTGGTGCTGTGGTCACGTTTGGACACCAGAGATGCAACAACCAATCAGGGTTAAGCATCACTTGAATATTTCTGTCGTACCAGGTGGTGACATAAAGGAATACTTCAAAACAACACTTATTATTTCTTTCTAGTTAATGTATACAAATATTTCTATCTCTATATAGAAACCAATAGAACTTTCTTTCGATTCTTGGAAATGAAATTAAGGAACGCTTGTTTTAAGAATAAGGATATAACTTGTTTCAAGTTAGTTGTAAGATAATATTAAAACGAACAACATCAGAATCCTCGCCAGTGGAACAACTGCGCATTATTTTTTATACTTAAAAAATTTATAATTTATAAAATTATATAAGAAAATTATTTTTATACAAGTTTTCTACATTTATTCAATAAACTAATCAACTAAAAAACCAATTAAAAGTGTTTTATTTGTGAAAAAACTATTCGTCTTGGAGAAGAAAAACCGAACCCACGCTGGAAAGTTTACCATCCTCTGTGCATCGCAAAATAACACCGTAGTGAGATCTTTTCCCACGTTTGCGACGTTACAGTATGCAATTCGTTCAAATTGTGTCAACAGGGGTGGCTGGGGGTTAAAATTTAGGGGTTAATTTTGAAAAAAGGGGATTAAAATTAAACAATATAAAAATTCTGTTTACAGATTTGAAATCTACGTCAGAAAATCTAATTGACCTGTTTTTGTTCAATGTCCTAATATTAAGTCTAGGGGTAGTTAACTAGGGGGTGACTGTGTCGAATAGCCGTACTACTTGAGTAGTTCGAGAAGTTCTTTTTCATGGAAAATAGTTTAAGACATTTAGAATAACGTAGAAATGAAATTTTCGATTTCAAAATTCAGTTTGAGCAACATTGGAGAGGGGGTGAGTCACCCTCTTAAATTACATACTAGTTAACAGTGAGTAATAATGTCACAATAAGTGGACTATCGTATGTAAGGTTTTTATTAGGTTTCTATTCATTTTGAAAATATCGTTATTTTTGGTACCGATAATTTTCGATAACGAAAACTATAACATCCTTTAAGAAACAAACTTTATAAAAACCTTACATACGACAGTCCAACTTCAGAACCACTTATTGTGTGTATTACCCACTGTCAGTATGTTAATATTAAAAATGAGTGTATGTTAACCAGTATGTAATTTAAGAGGGTGACTCACCCCCTCTCCAATGTTGCTCAAACTGAATTTTGAAATCGGAAATTTCATTTCTACGTTATTCTAAATGTCTTAAACTATTTTCCATGAAGAGAAACTTCTTGAACTACCCAAGTAGTACGATTATTCGACACAGTCACTCCCTAGTTAACTACCCCTAGACATTATTAGGACATTAAGCAAAAACAGGTCAATTAGATTTTTTGACGTAGATTTCAAATCCGTAAACAAAATTTTTATATTGTTTAATTGTCACCCCCTGTTTGCAAAATTAACCCCTAAATTTTAACCCCCAACCACCCCTGTTGATGTAATTTGAACAAATTTAATATAAATAGATAGCTCTTTAAAAAAGAGCAATATCGCCAATTTAAACTTTTGCTCTATCTCTTACCGTTTGCAAGATATTTAAAAAATTAAATTTTTACCCCAATTTTTGGAGGGCGATTTCAACTCTTCAAACCGTTTTTCCGCCGATAAAAAAAAAGGTGTCGCTTATTTTTTAGTGTTCTACAACATATCTAAGTTTCATCGAAATCGATAGGTCCGGCCTCGGGCCCTTTACTTGTTAGTGTAGCCAGTAGTGAAAGTAAGTTACAGGTTTATCTGATAGGTAACAGCACTAGGTTCACTGTGTTTATGTTTAGGTTGTTCTGAAAATTGACACTAGGTGTCAGGCGAATGTTGCTTACCTCTATTTAAAGTTGCTGTTTTTGTTATGTTGCTAACTTTCAACTGTAAAAAATACTTCGATAGCGCACAAAGTAAGGTAAGTGTAACGGGCGTTCCAAAATGATTGAGTTGCTCGAGGTCACAAATTGTTGTTAAAACTAAGGCACATCGGTTTTTAAACCCAACGTACTGCTACAGTGGAATATATTACTATTGGCTGGGTGCGTGACGCCAACGACATCTATTATATACATTTTTTCATGCTATTAAATAATGGTAACCGTGGAAATAAATTTAAAATATTTTCAAAAAAACCGTAAAATCTGAATACAAATATTTGTTATTTACAATTATTTTTTTTTATAAATAAATTTGAACAATTTGAGGTATAAAAGACTGGATGAAGTATAAGAGTTATATTAATAAAGTATTTAAACAATTTTCGACGTTAACATGGATATAATTATCAAGACAGTATTTCCTTCCAACCCCGGACTATGCAGAGGAAAAAGTTGCTGGTGATAGTGAAACACGTCAGGGAAATTCGAAAATTACGAAATGCTGGCATAAGTCATTTAGTTGAATGTACAGTTATACATAAAACAAACATCAATAACTTTTTATGAAACATCATTGCATGTGAGTTTAAAATACCTCAAATATTTTTAATTCTGTATTTATGGATTGACGTGTAGACGTTAATACGTTGACAGATAAATAAGGAACGACATATTAGTGGCAATTGCGTTTATAATCAAAGTGGATCAATGTATTATATTTTTATTTAATATTTTTTATTACACTATAAACACATATGAGCATGTATTATTACCTATTTTCTCCACTACTCACGCTGCAATCGATTTAATTATCCCTACCATATACTACGCACCCTGCCAATAACAACATACAGGAATCGCTTTCTACTTTGTAGATATGCATTTTTGTTTTGTTCATCCATCTGTCAAAGTGTATCATTTTTTGTGTCTTTCTGGAGCGTTCATTTATTAAATCGATTTTTGTTGAGTATTGCTTTCGTTCCTGTTAATTCTTATTATCCTTAGGTAAGTTATTTGACATTAAAATAATAATATTTTGTTAAAATATGAAAAATTGTTTTGTAATTGTGAAAAAGTCAGCCATATTAGAAATTACTGAAATAACAGTGGTGTTATTCTCACAAATGTTTAATGTTTTATGTATTATTTTAAAAATAATAATTGTAAATTAAACATTAAAATTAATAATATAAGTAAATTTACGTTTCCTTTTATTGTAGCATGGTTTCTAACGAAGAGAAAGGTCGTTTTTTATTGAAAGCATATTTCAAAAGTGCAACAGAAACCGCTGAAAATATATAGGAGTACGACTACGACGTTACACTACAGTAGCTTAACATTCAATTTCTCGACTTTGAAATAGAGTTGGATAAAAGAATTTTTAGACTGTTTTTGAAAATATGAAAAAAAATGACCAAGTGTATAGAAGTGGGAGGCCAACATTTTGAGTCATTTTATGTGAATTGTAAACAAAAAATGTATGAAAATAAAATTTTCTTAAACTAATCAAATTATTTAATTTATTATTGAAGTACCTACTTTTTTTTAATGCATCGCCATTGGACGATAGTTCTGTACTTCCTATAACAAAAGCGGCAAAATTGTTAAAATTATACATTGAATGACCTTGGCGACTCAAACAATTTGGAACGCTCGGTATAATTCTCATCTTTGCTTCGTTACTAAAGCAAATTCAGACACATTCATACGCCAGCTATTTCCTTAGTTTCTTAATTTAAGGTTTTGATAAACCAGTTAACATACACATGCGGCGATTAAATTCCGGGACTGGATCTATAAAAATGAAACAAAACAAATTTATTCAAATCTATTTATTAAATTATTCAAAATAGTCTCCTCCTGCTTTAAATACACTTTTTACAGCGATTTAGTAGTGATTCAAATGCCTGCTCAAGCTCAATTTTCGGTATTGCCTCTAATACGCGCGTAGACTCTCTTTGGATGGTTTCAATATCATTAAAAATGCGTCCTTTCAACTTCATTTTCATTTTTGTAAATAAAGAGAAGTCACATGGTGCTAAATCGGGGGCATACGGCGTATGATTTAACACACAGACTTGATTTCGTGCCAAAAATTGACGAACAATCAGGGATGTGTGACTCGGTGCATTATCGTGTTTTCCGACATGTAATAAAATAACCTGATAAACAAAATATTAAAAACAATGTTAAATGTCAACCGATTTAAATAAAAGTTTTAGGTTATGTTCATATATGTCCAAACTTCATACGACATAAAACTTAAACAGATGTCGCTACCGGTTGCTGAGATATAGCTTCAGTCCCGGAATTTAATTGCCGCACTGTGTAACCTTTAGATTAGGGCAACTTGAGTTCATTATAACTTTGGTATAAAATGATACATGGATCCAATTAAAAAGGTATAAAAGTGGTCCAAGAACAAGGAAATATACTATAAACTAGCTGTGGCCCGTGGTTTCACCCACGTAAAATTATCTTAATTATTGGTCAAATGATTAGATCAATTTTAAATTAGATATTCGGAAATTCTGTACATTAATTATTTATAATGCCTAGCTACGCTCGTCAAACGACTCTAAAGTAACAATCTTCATATTTCAATAGCATGGCTAATTTCCGCACCTTTATGTACTTAGATACCCGTATCAATAGGTAGTTTTAGGAGTATTTCCATTTTAGGCCTTGCTTGGGGCACCAAGACCGTAAAGGACAATTTTGATATCACAATTAATTTGGGGCTTATTTGATGGCCTTCGTGGACAATTCTGATCCCCAGGTTTATTCAAATTTGATATTTTAAAATTCTGAGCATAATTCTCGCCTAATAACCCTAGATTAACCATATTCGTATTTCTATAGCATATTTAATTTTCGTAAAATATTGTCAAAATCCAACCGTTTAATTTTAATACTATTAGATAGTGCTGGGGGTTAATTTTGAACTCACATTACATTTAAATTAGATATTCTAAATTTCTTAATAAAATCAGTTTCTTCTGGTGTTCCGTTCCGCTCGTCCAATGATCTTAAAATAGATATATTCATATTTATAGTGTACAGTGGAAACTTGATGTTTCGACACTGTAACTCATCATATTCTATGACAATTCGTCGCTCCTAAAAAAAATTTACGTAGTGTAGTTGGTTTTCTACTTAACTTTTGAAATTTAAATAGAAAAAAATTAATGTGTATGGTACCTAGTTGTAAAAATTCCACTAAACAACGAATTACTCAAAATAAAGGGATATCTTCCTTTAAATAAGTAAAAATATTTAATTTATTTATTTAATTTTTTTTTTTATTATTCACTTTCAGACATATTCCATAATTCGTCTATTTCTGTAATTTATCACCCCTTCGGCCCCGACCATGATGAATTGTCGAGTTTACTGTATTTAATTTTAATGCTTTGAGACATTTCCGTAGATACCCATATTGATAACTTTAGAAGCATTTGAATTTCGAATCTTTTTTGAAGTCCGAGTGTTTTGGCGAATATTTCTGAACCTGCATTAATTCGTCCAGCCATTAATTTATTGGGTCTTGTATTACTCCAGAAATCTAGGCAATAATTTTAATCTCACTTAATTTTTTCAAAATATCAATGTTTAAGTAAAATTTAGTCAAGATTCGCGGTCTTTTTTAGACCATTTTTGGGTCCCCAGCACCCCTGGGGGGCATTTCAACTTCACATTCGTTTATTACATGACCTCAGTAATGTTTGAGTAAAATTTGGTCCAAGATCCATACATTCTAGAGAGCTTTCATTTTTCAGTGTTTCAATATTATTTAAGCAAAATCTGGTAGAGTCCAACCGTTTACTTTCCAAAGTCCAGCCGTTTACTTTAGAAGTCTATATTAGAACATAAGGTATAACGTATCCACCAGTGAACCAATTTTTGAAAGTTGCTCTGCTCGTCAAACGACTCCAGCGTAGCCATATTCTTTTTTCAGAAATGTAGGTACCTAATTTTAACAGTTTGTGACTTTTCTGTCTACAACCATACTTATTTAGATTTTTAGGAGTGGAGTACCGTTGGTCATTTAATTTTGCGTAATTTATTTCGAGATTTAAAAGGCTTTGTGTATTATTAGTCAAAATTCATCAAACCATTTATTTGAATTTTTTGAAAATTATATTTTGTACAGTAAATAAGTAATTTCATAGTAGACATAGGTAAAAATATTTTAGGTGGTAGGTATCTATACAAATATTTATTAGAAAAATTATTTTTTTCCAAACACTTAGCAACAATTTAAAAATTGTATAATTTTTTGATAAATTGGCCACAGATTGCTGTATTACAGTAATAAAAAAAGATATTTTACGGTTTTTCGTAAATTTCGATGGTTAGACAAAAAAAAGTGTGCAAAACCCTTTCTTAGCGAGCGCCTACGACCCAATAGGCACCAACATGCCAAATTTCAAGTTTGTAGGTATTGTAGTTTTGGAGAATTTGTGATGAGTGAGTCAGTGGTATTTCTCCTTTATATATATATATATATATATATATATATATATATATATATATATATATATATATATATATATATATATATATATATAGATGGAAAGATATAGTTAAGAAAGTACCTCCGCCTACACTAATTAAAAAAGGATTATTCTCTTTAGGTAGACTGAAAGACACACTTTAACTCATAAAAATAATTTGGAAATAAGAAATTAAGTTACAACATAAATTATGCGTCGCGGTTTCAATCCTCTGCGCTAAACAAAACACCGCGGGCGTAACACCGGACACATCAGTTTATTACACTATGGCCGCGATTCGCACCAGTTGTAGAGGCCGTTTCACGATGGTTGAACGTTCAAAAATGGGTACCTTTCTGAGTGGACGAGGTATCTTCTAAAATAGGTGAGGTCCGCAGTAGTAGGACTGACTCAAGAAAAAAATATTCCAGTCCAGCCATAATATTCTTATCTGGATTGGTTAAATATTCTAATTTTTAACACCCTTACTCTAGATTGGTTGACTCCCAATTCATTATTTAGTTAACAATTCTGCGAATTTACAAAAAAAGACACGATTATTTCCGCTTAGTTTTGTTTCTATGGATTGCCTATTTTCTCTTCTTTACTAATGGAAGCAATACTGTTAACAGAAAGAATCTGCAGACTCTAATTGTTAAAATATTTTCTTATAATTGGCTGCTTAGAAATTCTCAGAAATTTCATTGACAATTCTCAGTATTCACAAAAAAGACAGGCTATTTTCGTTCAACTTTGATGTTATGCATTGCGTATTTTCTATTCTTTATTAACAGAGTGTAGCTTTCGTGGTACTTTGGTTCTGTTCTTCTGTTATTATTATTATACGAGTGATTGTCAACAAGTGTCTACCAGTTTAATGTTTTGTAATTTTCTTAAGTTTTGGTGTTTAGTTATTAACAATTGTCATGTAAATAGTGATAAATAATAAATATTAATTACTTTTTTTTTACAATAATTTTCATTTGGACTACTTGTACAGCTTAAAATATTTCATAAAAAAAATGTTATATTTTACAAAATACTATTTTATAAATTCTGTTACATGTTTTATTTTTAAGACCATTTCCAAAAAGTTACCAATTATATAAATTTAAACATGGCACAGAATCCAAAAATAAAGTAATTTCTTGTAAAATACAAATTTTGTGTGAATTTTTTTTTTTCAGTTAGCTATAATTAATATTTTAATACTTGATGCGTAGCAGACAATTTCTTATTCTTAGTGGTGTGACTTTTTTTCTTCTAAGTAAAATATAAAGACTTTTATTGATTTTGTATTGTTTCAAATTTTGTTAGTTGAGGTAAGTTACCCCAAGAAAACTTTTTACTTAGGTAATACTAATACGTTATTAAGATACATTCCTTCTATTCGAGTAGCTTAGAAAAAAGACAACCAGATTGTGTTTCTAAAATTCATTTCTGATTACTTGTTGATTTACTTCAATATATTTCAAAATACTACACTTTTGACTTGTAAGCAACTCAAAAATAACTAGATAACTTTTAACATGATACACTGAGTCACTTTTCTTTTAACATGAATATGAATTCCCATTTTCTTAGCTTTATCTCTTTCATTGTTGCAATTGCATAAATTTTAAATTTTCAGTTTGTTTTTAGGAAAGAATAGAAGATTGATTTGTTTCGAATATAAGAATTATTTAATTTTATAACGATGACTCATGCTCAGTTACATTTGAAAGGAGGTATAGTTTTGATAGCATTTTAAGTTTTTTTCTTAATTTTAACAAGTATATGTTTTTGAGTACAGGTGATCATAAGTAAATAAACCCGATTAATACCTAATGTTTGTTGTTGTTCTCGATGTAATTTATTGAACTATAAAACTATCTTATCTAGTCCTAAAATTAAACTCCTATCTAGAATATTATGTTACTTCGAATCGGTTACGAGATCGCATAAAAATTTTCACTTCGGTCATGTCGTCTTACACATTTAACAGGTTCAAAGACATCAGACGATATAAAACACTGTTCTAACTCCGACGGAAGAGGTTAGTTTGCATGTTATTACATTCTTTAAGTAAGTGTCCGGGTCAAGACCGATTTAGGGTGTAGACCCGGACTCTTACTAATTATTTTTTATTTTTCTTATTTTTACTTATAATGAAACAAATGGGTCAGGGATATAACAAATAATATACACTCTTTCTAATGGTAATACTTTTATTGATGATATCTATGAAGGAAACATGTATAAACATAAAATTAACCAAAAAATGTAAAAAAGTGTCCGGGTCTAGACGATTTTACGGTACTAGTCAAATTGACGAACGAATTTCTCTACCTGCTCCAATACTACAACTTGTCGTTGCCTGCTTGCAGTGAAACTTCTGTTATCTAATTTATTTGTTATTATAACACAGTAGACGTATCAATTTTGTTTATAGTTGTTGTTTTGTTTATATAGAAATATTGTGCGTCAAAAGGACGACGATGTATGATTAATGTACGTTTTTTTTTAAAGATTTTGTACTTCGCATATAAAAGTTTTCCTAATTTTTCTAGAAATTTATTAAAGATATGGGTGTTATAATTAATTTATTCAATGATAATGATAATGTGAAAGATTATTACAGCTGTTTGACTTATAGAGACGATATAATACTGAAGTTTTAATATATTGAATCGGAAACTAAAGAATGCGTTTCAAGTGACTTAATAAAAGATTAACAATTTATTTTGTGGAAAATATTTATATTTTATTATTTTTTGAGATCTTATTCGAAAAAATAGTAACAAATTTTAGAATATTTACAAATGTGCCTAATGAGAAAATAACTACATATCTACGGGAATATTTGTGATCGTCACATTCTGTAAAGTCACACATGTCCACCGACTCATAATAGCTCATAAATTAATTATTTGAAAGACATGTCTTATGATACAATTGATGATTTATCTATTTTTTAATTTTTATAATGAAAATATGCTTTGATAAAAAGATTAAGAAAATTAATAAATATTTATATTAAAAAATTTTTTCAAATGCAATTTTTTTAAATATTTTGTTCGCTTTTGTAGTACTGTTATGTAAAATAAATGTTTTTTGCAAATAAACTCTAAAACTCTCTGTAAAAAGTCCATTCGTCAAAATGACGCCGATGTATGATTAACGTTTTTCGTAGACCAACGTATGATTCTAGGGTTAATCTTTAATACTAATCGAAAATAATTTTGTAAAAGTGTATGCATAAACAAAATTCTAATTTTATAAACAATAGTTGTGCAGCTTTGATTTATTTATGCTATCCGTGGCTTCGCTTGAGTGAATTTCGGAATTTGATAAAGGTAGTTTCTTCTGGAATACTTTGCTAAAAAGGCTACTCATATTTTCTTATCATAAGCTGAAATTTTCGATGAGAAATTGGAGGTAACAATTACAGGTAATGTAAAACAATTACATGATGTTTTCGAATAACGGATAAAACCGTCGTTCAAAACTGTTTGTGGCTGAAAACTGTCGTTCTTGCTGGCGTTAAAAAAAATCGGTTGTTTGACTGTCTGTTGTTAGTTTGATTTTATCCGTTTTTACCATCTTTCTTTCTGTTTTGTGTATAAATACGTATGTATGTGTACAGACAAAGAGAAATATTAGGGGTTGTAGCCTCGTAGCCTGGGCTTTAACAGGGGATCGGTAAAAAGGTAAAGAAATGGCTATGAAAGTACTTGTGAAGAAAAATGACCTGTCTTTTTCTCGTCAGTCAATTTTTTGGCTCTCCACGGCCTAGTGTTCATATAAAATATAGATAATACCTGTAAATATTTCACTACCTTTAACGGTAATTTATTTTTATTATTTCAGGATAATTTTTGTAATTTTGGTAGTGTTACAACAAAGAAATATTAATATTCCTTAAAGCCGTTGCGTTTTTCGATTGCTCCTCTCTTTTTCGAAGCGTTTTAAACTGTTTTAGATTAACGGTGCTAACTGTCGTTCAAAAACATCGTTTTGGAACGATGTACTTATATGTGAACACTTAGCATTCAAATCGGAAGTCTTAGTGGTTTATAAGTTATTGCTAGACATTCTCAAAATAAAGGATACCATTGTCAGCAATACAGAATTATTTGTTCAAGTTTCGGAAAAACGCCTACACTTTATTTAAAATTTCTTAAGAAGTATTTTGATATAAATTTTCTGGATATTTATTCCTTCTTTCAAATTAAAATATAAAGTGTGATTTATTATTATGATTGTGGCAAGTATGCGGTATCTCCCTTTCCTATCCCTTAGCACACGTTTTGTATAAAACAAAGCACAAACTCTTCTATTAATCATTTCTGAATTTGATGATTGATAGATTAAAATAAGATCGTTATAAAATTAAAATCATAAAACATTTAAATAAGTTTTGAAAATCAACATCATACGTAGTATAATAATTATTATAGAAAATATTTTTTATGATTGATTAAACCAGAAAAGATTATAGAGGAGGGACTTAATCCTAATTTTTAATAGAAGTTAAACCACGAGCGTTCTAGTGGCTGATTTTTCTTTTCATCGATTCAAAATTTAAAAAGGAATAAAAAATTCCAATACTATTTTTTTTATCAAATGCCGGCGTCACTGTGAAAAGTTGAAATTAATGAAAGTAATAGGTAAGATACCGTAAACAACGGATTACTTGAGCCCAGATTTTTTTAAAATTTACCGTAACTGTTATACTTATTTGGGATAGAGAATTCAGTATATTAATCTGTATATGACTACGGTTAGTTTATTTATATAATATGGATTTTTTCTGATGGTTCATAAATTTTATACATCTTTAGATTTTGGTTCAAGTTAACCTCAAGATCGGGTTACTTGAGCCCAAACCTAAATTTCCAAGTGATTTCCATTTGAAAACAGTTTGAAACCATTCAGGATGTTGGTTTCTAACTAAAACACATTGTACAAAAATGTATTTATTCAAAAAACATGAATAGGTACCAAAACTGAATAAAAATTTTCAAACAAAAATTGCTATGGATACCAAATTATTTTTATGAGTTAAAGTGTGTCTTTTAGTCTACCTAAAGAGAATAACCCTTTTTTAATTAGTGTAGGCGGAGGTATTTTCTTAACTATATCTTCCCATCTATATATATAAAGGAGAAATACCACTGACTCACTCATCACAAATTCTCCAAAACTACAATACCTACAAACTTGAAATTTGGCATGTTGGTGCCTATTGGGTCGTAGGCGCTCGCTAAGAAAGGGTTTTGCACACTTTTTTTTGTCTAACCATCGAAATTTACGAAAAACCGTAAAATATCTTTTTTTATTACTGTAATACAGCAATCTGTGGCCAATTTATCAAAAAATTATACAATTTTTAAATTGTTGCTAAGTGTTTGGAAAAAAATAATTTTTCTAATAAATATTTGTATAGATACCTACCACCTAAAATATTTTTACCTATGTCTACTATGAAATTACTTATTTACTGTACAAAATATAATTTTCAAAAAATTCAAATAAATGGTTTGATGAATTTTGACTAATAATACACAAAGCCTTTTAAATCTCGAAATAAATAAACGTCAGTTTAAAATTGATCCCCAGGAGTCTGAAGCAATAAAAATTACGCAAAATTAAATGACCAACGGTATGTTCTAATATAGACTTCTAAAGTAAACGGCTGGACTTTGGAAAGTAAACGGTTGGACTCTACCAGATTTTGCTTATTAGTCCCCGATGATGCCAATTTTTAATGTTGGGTTCGATTTCCCGGCGAAATAAAACGCAAAAATATTTTTTTTGTAAAATTAATTATTTATTTGAAATCCACGGTTAATAAAGAAAATACAATTTTTATATTTTAATTTCAATAAATTAACACAAAATAACTACTGCTTCAACCGTCTTGGTTGGTATGTAAATGGCTTGCACTTTGTTGATAATTACTCGATCAATACTTAAAAATGAATATCCTTCTTTTTTACATGCTTAAGTAGTATATATATATATATATATATATATATATATATATATATATATATATATATATATATACTGTGTGAGTTTTTCGAGAGTTGCCATTTTTATTACAGCCAAACCGTTGATTTAATCGAAAAATTGTTCAAATAAGAGTTGTAGATATCGACGGGGGCAACCGATTGCTATAGTCAGGAGCTTTATAGCTCTTATCGTTTTCGAGCTATGATACAAACTTATAGATTTTTAAATGGGACTATGTATTAATTTTTCGGTAAAACTGATGTAATGCATTAACTAACAACATAAATGAGCAAAAAAATTTTTTTTACCCACGTTTTATTTTTAAATTTTTGTTTAATTTATTAGTTAGGCGGTAAAAATATGCATATGTACTTGAGGCTACTTTAACCGATAGTGTTTTTCTTGCTTTCATTTCCATTACATCCAAGAAAAGAACCTTTTCCAGTACCATTTTTATCATAAAAATTTGGTTGTAATAGAAATGGCAACTCTCAAAAAACTCACATGGTATATACATACATATATATATATATATATATATATATATATATATATATATATATATATATATATATATATATATATATATATATATATTCTCCCACTACCTTGTAATATGTGTAGGCCCCCCTATGGAAGTTAAGAGCTGAAATTCGGTAAGTGGGGCTCATTCCGATGCACAACAATACTATCAAAGTGGGGTCAAATTTTGGGCAAATTTTTTATCCGACCCTACCTTTAAGGGGGTGGTGGGGGGCGGTAAGACAATAAAACTTTTCCAAACCGGTTGGAAATAATCTTTCGGTCAATTATCGACAACATATCCAAAAGCCAGCTTCCTAGGATGATTTGGAGAGAGTAGAGGAAGATAAAACGATTTTGGCTGGATCTAACACGCTCCCAGCCCCCCAGAATTAATGTAGAGGGCTGAAATTTGGTGTGTTCATAGAGTTCGTACCTAGGTTGTGCTTTTTGGAGGTTTTAATATTTCACCTCCACCCCCCTCATTGCTAAGCTACAATTTCATGATTTTTCGACGTTTTCGAAGTTTGTACCACTCGCACAGGTCATCCAAATAAACCTAGAGGGCTGAAATTTTATATTCGGATTGAGTCAGTATCAAGGAGGTGCCTCTTGGGGGTCTCAACTTTTAAATCTTACCCCTACCATTTTTATACCCAAAAGAACATTATTTTTCTTGTTTTTTAACAGTTTCGTTCGGGTAAAAATCTCCCCAAAAAAACCTAGAGCGCTGAAATTTTGTGTGAAGGTTAAGTTAATAGCCAGCCACTGCTTTTTGGAGGTTTCAACTTTTAACGCTTACCCCCACGATTTTTATGCCAATATTTCTTTGATTTTTTTGCCTTTTTTCTAACACGCCTAAACACTCTCTGTGTAAACGTAGAGGGCTGAAATTTTGTACATGTATTGAGTTAGTATCCAGCTAGTGCCTTTTAGGGATCACATATTACTATTCCCCCCACTTCTTCTATTTTTACATCGGAATCCAATGTATTGTTAAATGTGTTCAAAATGCTTTATATTTATACTATAAGACAAGTAGGCGAATAGTAAATTTCAAAATTTAAAAAAAAAAAAAATGAACCTACTTTTATAACAAATGCAATGCATACGTAATATATACAACATATACATATAATATAATATAATACATACATAATTACAATAATACATTTATGTAAGTAATTTAAACACCCTCGTACAAATTGTATTTTTTTTTCCTGCTAACTGCTATCGGCACCAAATTGAAATTTACTGAGATTCAGTCACTAAAAACCTAAAACCTTTTTTTAAAACCCCGATCAGCCGGACACTCATAATCAGTTTTGAAACCACCAAAATGACAAATCGCTTGTAGACTTTCAATCACATTTCGTTTGTAGACATTCAATACCGAAGATGAAGGGAAAAATTCGACTTCCGTGATGGGGCCCCGCTGCTCACGGCGTTTTATATATATATATATATATATATATATATATATATATATATATATATATATATATATATATATATATATATATATATATATATATACCTCTTTTCAGATAAAATTGATCGTGAGTTTTCGTTAAAAAATTAAATAATTCTTATATTCGAAACAAATCGATCTTCTATTCTTTTCTAAAAATAAACTGTAAATTTAAAATTTACATAAATGCAATAATAAAAGAGATAAAGCCAAGAAAACGGAAATTATTTAAATTCAAAGTTACGAAGCATGGTTAAATTTAACTGAAATAGACCATATACATATAAAGGGTGGTCCAGAATTATGTACCGTAATTGCTGGAGCTGATAGTATGTTCAAAAGTAATAGTACCTTTTCATTTACACTTTTTTTCAAAACTCAATAATAAGGGAGATAAAGCAGAGGGGTAAAATGTAGAGAGGTGGAACAGAACTGACTTCTTTTTATTTAAAGTTTTTTAGGCGCTTTTGATTACTGGATTCATATTCTAGGGGTGCGTATGAACATTAAGATAATAAAATTGATGGTATCGATTATTCGATCACTTATGATCGAATAATTCGATCGTGGATAAAATCGATCGAGGATAATTTAGAAATAGATACTTCTACTTTAAATTACTCGAAAACGGTAATATTTATCGAAATGTAACAAGTATACCTTTTTTGCGTGAAATTGTCTGAGGAATTATATTATCAGGGATTTTGTTTAAATAATTGCAAATTAAAAAAGAAAAGATGTGAGAACTCACACCTACAACCCAAAACCACCCCTTAGTCATGAGTGGTGGAATAAGTATTGAAATAAATTTAATCCTTTTAACGCAAAATAAGTACCCCTAAAATATCAACCCGTTATTCAAAAGTGTTTAGAAAATATTTAAGAAATAATGGTTTTCGTTTCACCCATTTACAGAGTTGTATCTCCCTTATTATTGAGTTTTGAAAAAAAGTGTACATGAAAAGGTACCATTATTTTTGAACGTACTACGAGCTCTATCAATTACGGTACATAATTCTGGACCACCTTGTATATATATATATATATATATATATATATATATATATATATATATATATATATATATATATATATATATATGATGCGCGATAAAATTCTGAACATATACATATCAAATCTAAAACAATATAACAATTATGACGGAAATTACACGTTAGACACACATTTTATTTCTTTGAAAAACTGGAGGATAGTAATTCTGTAAAATGAGATAGTAAAGTTGAAATCCGTAGTTTTTATTGATATAGCTGTTTAGAGGATATTTTTCTCTCTCTAATGACGTCAAAAACAAGTGTTTATTGTTGCAGGTTAATATAGCAATTATTTACTTTGAAGATTGGTGCAAAGTGTCCGGGTCTAGACGGTTTTACGGTACGTATGATTCTAGGGTTAAAAGCAGTAAATTTATGTATTTATTATTATTTTTTTTTATTCAAAATTTTATAGGCTATATGCGTTTTTTATGCATACCTTTTGTTGGATTTTAATTAATTTTTAACAAAATTGACAGTTAATAGCCTGCCAGTTATATACATTAAAAGTAACTTAAAATTAATTGCCCATACACAACACAAAAGGTTATCATATTTAGTTGGTATGTTGTTAACGTCACGCATGATCCAGCTCAATTTTGAATTGTGGCCGGAATCAAAATATTAATTATTTATCAATAGCACACAAAGTTCTGTAATACACAAAGTGCTACTATAGTATATGGTTTTTTAAACATTTATAATTCGTTAATAATATGTTAAAAAATTATTTTCCTTTAAATGAATTTCCCCAAGTGCGCTGAATTTTTTACATTTTTTATTATAGGTAAAATATATGCGACAATATTATCTGAATATGTGCTATTAACGTTTATTATGAGGGTCAATTACGTGAAAATTTGGTTTCCTATGTCTCTTTAGAAGACGATATTTTATTGACGATAAGTAATGAATACAGGTAAACGAACAAACACTTACGTTAAAAGTGCTTTTTTTTTTCATTAAGGGTTTTTCATTGGAAAAGGGTAGGTACATGTAACAATGTAACATACATATATAAATACATAAGTATTAAGAATATAATTATACAAACAAATAAAAAACAAAAAACTACAGTAAAAAATTTAATTTAAGCTTTTATTTATAAGTGGACTAAAAATATATAATAACTTTTGAGAACAGTTTGAAGCAATGTGCAACATAATTTATAAAATCTTGAGGCGTTATTATTAATTATTTCCGTTTTAGATTTAAGTAGCACCTTTACTACTCAGTAGTTACCAAACTAACAAGGAGAGGGCACACTGTGTGAGTCACTGATTGGACCAAGTCTCCGTGTATTTAAAGAGGTTCACTAGTGTAGTAAATCCACAAATCCCTAGGGTGCTACAGTTGGAAATAAGGTAGAAATTTTTCTCGAAAGTTTTAGGCATACTATTAGTATAAGTTCCAAAAGAGTTCTGATCTAACCCTCAATGAGTATAGATCTGTTTAATTGTTGTTGATAGTGATAAATAATCATTAACTAATAAGCATTCGTTTGTGTAATACAAATAACATACATACATATATACGGGAGACAGGGGCTAGTATTAACGGGGGTAAGTATTAACAGGCCATTTTCCGCCAAACTACGGACGAAAAAATTAAAAACGTCCGGTTGCTGTCATCAGTAGATGACCACGGACACGTTGTGACCAATCAGTCTTCGGCCGGTTGCCCCAAAACAAAGTTGTGAGTAAGGCGTAGATTTTATTAGGTAAAAGAACATTTGTAAGTCGACGGTTTTTTGATTTGAAGCATGATTGTATACCTAAAAGAGACTAAATTTATTTCAAACGGTAGCATATTCCATCTGGTATTGTGTTTTGTTTAAATTTTACCGCATCACCACCGTATTCTTTTTAAAAATTTAAATTTGTAAAAAATTTACCTTCGGGGTAAGTATTAACAAAATGCATCGGGTAAGTATTAACGTGTTAACATTTACCTCGTTTAAATTTCATACAACAAAAACTATGTTTTTAACTTCCCTATAAGGAGGTTATCGTATTCATCCCGATTTCAAAATCCAAATATCGTCATTTTCATGCTTCGAGGTTACCAAAATTTTTTTCGTGACATTGCCAAATATGTTTGCATGTATGTGTGTGTATATATGTGATGGTTAAATTTAAATGGTTTTAATTTTTATATCTTTTCTGCAGTGAAGCAGAGGAAGAGTTTTGCTTTATCTGAGTTATCATATATTTCAAGAATTATAATAATGTTAGATAAGACGAAGACTAATTTTTTAATAAGTAAATATTTTTTAATATAGAAGATATTAAACGGTTGTCTATCGAAGACTGAAAATTTATCAATTTTTGTTTCGTTATCAAAGTCAAAGTGACGTAATTTGCTACTTAATAAGGACTGACTAACTATTGCCTCAGGAAAAAATTAAAATAATGATTAACTTTAACTAACTAAGTAAAGATAAATCTAAAATAAGAATTTTCTATGTCAAATTAATTCCTTTCTAATAATAAACACGTTAAATATGATACTTTGTTTTATTTCTTATAAGTACATATCTACAAAATATCATAATCATATTAAAACTCTAATGTTAGTACTTACCCCAACGTTGTCAAAACTTGCCCCAAACGTGGGGTAAGTATTAACAAACACATTTTTTAAGAAAATGGGTTTTTCCATAGAAAGTACAAGGGATATGTAAGTTTTTTTTATCAAAAATTATAGATAGATAGTTGATGCTTCATAACGTTTACAAAAAAAATCGTTAACTAGTTTCATTTCCGTTTAATATGTAAAAAAGTAAAATCTGTTAGTACATGCCCCTGTCTCCCCTACATACATACATACAGAAAATTGATATACAGTGTGTTTACAATAAGTACCCCTTATGGGTGTACTTATATATGTCAATATGTTCGCATCTCCAGGTAGCGATAAAATAGAAGTGATGGAGACCATTAACAGCGGAAGTACCAACGGTATACCAGCAACATCAAAAACAAATAGTAATAACAAAAGAAAACATGTTGGCAGTACTGGAAGTGATGAAACACCAGCTCAAAAATATCTCATCTCTGCTATACCAATAAGAAATCGTTTTCTATGTCTTAGTGATGATGAGGAAGAGGATACAAGAATACCAAATGTTGTTAGAAATCCACCCCATAACAACAACATACCTCCACTTTTCATACACGAAGTAGAAAACTACCGAGAACTACTAGATGACCTTAATAAAGTTCTGAAAGAAAATTTCACCACACAACAAAAACGAAATCGAGTCATCAAAATTAATTTAAACTCAGTTGAAGATTATAGAGCTTTAACGTCATTTTTTGATAAAAACAAAGTAAAGTACCATTCATTTTGTCCTCCTGATGTTAAACAATTCTCTGTTGCGATTCGTAATGTTCCATATATCTTGACTGGGGAAGAAATACTAGAGGAACTGGCACAATCATATCCGGTCAATAAAATAACCAGATTACTAAATCGAAACAAAAATCCAACGCCACTTTTTGTCGTAGAATTGGATTCAACTAATCCAAAATATAAAGACATATATGAATTAAAAGAACTATTTAAGGCAGTGATTAGAGTGGAACCCAGAAGACAAAGCAAACATATACCCCAGTTGCACACGATGCTAGCGCTATGGGCATACTAAAAATTACTATAAGCTCGATATGAGGTGTGTAAAGTGCTTTAAAACCTCACCACTATTCTAAATGCACAAAACGTCCAGAACAACCACCCAAATGCGTCAACTGTCAGGAAAACCATCCTGCAAATTATAGGGGATGCGTTTATTATCAAAACTTAAAACAACGGCTTTCCAATACGGCAAAAACACAGAGAATACAAAACAAACCACCACAGTTTTCAACAGTACTGAGCCACACTCTACTAAAACTCCAACAAACAGTAAATTCAGCTATGCCGACGTAACAAGAAATAAATTTAATAACACAGCACAAAATAGCCAGCCGAGTGATAATTTCTTCGAAAATATCATTAAACCAATTGCAACTACAATCATTGAACTGATTACACCACATACAGAAAGGATTAAAAATTTCTTTATGAACCAATTAGCTGCTATTTTTCATAACGCTAAATAAACAAAATTGGGTTGGTCCACATCAAACCCACCAATGCTCAAAACCTTATGTCTTCAGGTCATTATACTATTTCTTTTATATGGTAGTAATTGCTTTGAAGATAACGAATATAAATTTTTATCTTTTTATTACCATTATTTTTCTAGTTATAACAATTTTTAAAATTCAAAAACTCCAATTTTTAAAAGCGCTTTGAAGTATTCAAACACATGTAGCTAAAAAACTATCTACCCTAGAAAGTTGAAACTGGTACCATTAATTACAGAATTAAAAGGGCTTTAATTTGACATATAACATGATAATGCAATTCAAATTTAACCCTTTGTCCACAATCCGAAAAACTGATTTTTATAAAAAACCCAAAATCGGAATTTTTAATTTTTTTGAAAAAAAAAGTATATGTTATATCCAACCTCTTAAGTAAGTTATATACAAAGTTTCATGATGGCATTCCAATGGTAACACACTGAAATAATTTTTAATCTGGAAAATGTGTGGAAATCTGGTACATTTATAACAGTATAGGTTACTAACAAGTAAAAATCCCAAGGACGGACCTATCCATTTTGATGAAATTTGAGTAATCTAGTATTTAATTAGGGGGTGACTGTGTTAAACTTTATCTTAAACCCCCTAACTAAATACTAGCTTTAATATTAGAGAATTGAACAAAAACAGGTCGATTTGATTTTTCGACGTACATTTGAAATCTGCAAACAAAATTTTCATATATTTAATTTTTAATCCCCTTTCGCAAAATTGACCACCCAATTTTAGCCCCCAACTACCTCTGTTGGTGTAATTTGAATAAATTACATATCAATAGATAGCTCTTTAAAAAAGAGCAATATCGTCAATTTAAACTTTTATTCTATCTCTTCCTATCTCTTGCCGTTTTCGAGAGATTTGAAAAATTAAATTTTACCCCAATTTTTGAAGGGCGACTTCACCCCTTCAAACCGTTTTTCCGCAAATGAAAAAAATACGTGTCGCTTATTTTTGAGTGTTCTACAACTTACTCAAATTTCATCAAAATCGATAGGTCCGTCCTTGGGATTTTTACTTGTTAGTAACCTATACTGTTATAAATGTACCAGATTCCCACACATTTTCCAGATAAAAAATTATTTCAGTGTGTTACCATTGGAATGCCATCATGAAACTTTGTATACAACTTACATAAGAGGTTGGATACCTATAACATATATTAAAAAATTAAAAATTCAGATTTTGGGTTTTTTATAAAAATCTGTTTTTCGGATTGTGGACAAAGGGTTAAATTTGAATTGTGTTATCATGTTATATGTCAAATTAAAGCCCCTTTGATTCTGAAATTAATGGTACCAGCGAGTAGCGAGTAAAGTAGCCCGGTTTTCAACTTTTATCGAAGATTCTTTGCAAGCTACTTACAATGTTATACGTGGCATTTTTAATATAGATATACATAAAATAACAATAATTTGGCTCTAAGGGTCATCTATAAATGATCCCTCAGTAACTTAAATTAATTTCATAACTTAACTGATAATATATATTATAATTTTTATAATAACAAAATGATTACACTCGCGGTATTTAATATACATACCTATATATAAATAAATTATTATATATTTGACTGCTATGTACATTTCTGTAAATGTACCGTATGTTTGATTTAAATTACACTCAGAACATGGGATCTTGTGATATTTTTCGCTTAAGGCGTCGATGTGGATTATTTCCCGGAAGATTAATAAAATCCGCTAAACTGTTGTTATCTAATTCCCTGTAGAATTTTTCTGATGTTCTGTGAATGAAGTTTTCGATGATTTCAACGTTAGCTTCACGATGTAGTTGTGACGCTCTTAGGTACCACGGTGCTTTCAAGGCGACTCTTAAAATTTTGTTCTGGGTTGATTGCAGCTTATTGATGTGTGATTTTGAAACATTTCTCCAAATAGGGCACGCGTATGTTAATTAATAATGGCCTAATTAAAGCTGTATATAACACATGGAAGAAGGAGAGGTATATAATATTGTAAAGGAAGGAGCATTTCCCAAAATACTGATCAACATGTTATGAATATTAAACGTGCGTATTATGAATGACGTCATTTTGTAAATATACAGTAACGATTTTAATTTAATTAAAACATTGCCATTGCTTTTAAAACAATATATTTAGTATATTTTTCTTATCATTGTGATTTCTATATAAAAACATAAACAATTAATTAATTATTTTTAATATCTGTTCTATTTAATTCAATAATCAACTCCTTAAGAATGCTGTTCGACTATTTTATCAGTTAATTATTCGAATTCTTAATTGTCTACTAAATTATTGTATTTTTTAATGGTGCTTAAAGAATATTATAAATTACCATAAACTGAAAACAAAAATTGCTCAAATTAATCGATTATTTACAATTTATAACAATTTTTGTAAAAAGATTACGTTTTGGTTTATAATTTTCCATCACTAATAAGACATATCTTTTTGATAAAAGTAGACACAAACATAAATAAAACTAAAACTAAACAGTTATTAAATTATCATTTTATTAATAAATAAATAAATACAAACAAAATACATAATCTTGAAGTTAAATTTTTATATGCTCATTAATTTTACATATAAGACGCTACTGAAATGAAGAGTCAATCTAACCTATATTTTAATTTTTACATAATTTTATTTTTTACATTATTTTTAAAATTTTTGTCGTTATTATCACATATTTTAACTAAAAAACGAATTCCTTATTTACGTAGAATGATTCCTTTTTCGATATTTCCTTTACTTTGTGTAATGTCAAAATTGGTATTTTTCCGCTTATTATATACCTGTTTTTTCAAATGAAAAATGTAGAAAAATTAACAAATTTTCCCTAGAAATGGTCGCATTTATTGATCAATACAATATTTACTTACCCAAATATTATATTTACGGTGTATTATGTTTACTAATTTTATTTTAAATTTAATTTTTTGTAGGACTGGATGTTTAGTGCATATTTGCACGTTTTATAGTGTATATTTACTCTTTTGTTTTTTATTTTTAGTCGAATTTTCTCCGAAAAATTAGACTTATACAGTCTATACGATAAGAGCTGCGAGAGGCGAGACCAGGGGCGCTATCCGTTTTCGGACCCGTAGAACACGATTATGTAAAAAAAAAAGATGTCTGATATATATATATATATATATATATATTTTCCCGCAACCTTTTAATATGTGTAGGGCCCCCCTATGGAAGTTAAGAGATGAAATTTGGTAAGTGGGGCTTATTCCGATGCACAACAATACTATCAAAGTGGGGTCAAATTTTGGGCAAATTTTTTTTCGGACCCGACCTTTAAGGGGGTGGTGGGGGGCGGAAAAGCAATAAAACTTTTCCAAATCGGTTTTAAATAATGTTTCGGTCAATTATCTACAACATATCCAAAATTCAGCTTCCTAGGATGATATGGTGGGAGTAGAGGGGGGAAAAACGATTTTCGCTGGATCTAACAGGCCCCCAGCCCCCCAGAATTAACGTAGAGGGTTGAAATTTGGTGTGTTGATAGAGTTCGAACCTAGGTTGTGCTTTTTGGAGGTTTTAATATTTTACCCCCACCCCCCTCATTTTTAAGCTACAATTTCAAGCATTTTCGACGTTTTCGAAGTTTGTACCACTCGCACAGGTCACCCGAATAAACCTAGAGGGCTGAAATTTTGTATTCGGATTGAGTTAGTATCAAGGGGGTGCCTTTTGGGGGTCTCGACTTTTAACCCCTACCCCCACCATTTTTATACCCAAAAGAACATGATTTTTCTTGTTTTTTAACAGTTTCGTTCGGGTCAAAATCTCTCCAAATAAACCTAGAGGGCTGAAATTTGGTGTACAGGTTAAGCTAATAGCCAGACACTGTTTTTTGGAGGTTTCAACTTTTAACCCTTACCCCCACGATTTTTACGCCAATATTTCCTTAATTTTTTTGCTTGTTTTCTAACACGTCTAGAGACTCCATAAGGAAACCTAGAGGGCTGAAATTTTGTACGTGTATTCAGTTAGTATCCAGCTAGTACCTTGTAGGGAGTCCACATCACTTTTCCCCCCACTTCTCCCATTTTTACATCGGAATTGAATGCTATTGTTAAATGTGTTTTAAAAGCATTATGTTTATTCTAAATACAAGTAGGCGAATAGTAATTTTAAAAAATTTAAAAAAAAGTGAATACAATTTTTTAACAAATGAAATACATACATATTAAGTAATTTGCAAATGTTATTAGAGTCACTGTTTATTTATTTATTTAATTATTATTTAGGAATTTTGGATTTTTATTATTTATAAAATAGAAATTTTGGATTTTTTTGGAAAGAAAAAATATCTTCCAGTTTACTATTTAAGTTCCTTTTTTAATATTTAAAAGTAAAACACAAAGGCAATTGGCGGATAAGCATGGATAGAAATGCCCTCGTACGAATTGTTTTGGCTTTTTCCCTGTTAACTTCTATCGGCACAAAATTGAAATTTACTGAGATTCAGCCCTTAAAAACTTAAAATCTTTTTATAAAGCCCCGATCAACCGGACACTCATTATCAGTTTTGAAACCACCAAAATTACAAATCGCTTGTGGAGTTTCAATTATATTTCGCTTGTAGACACTCAATACCGAAGAAATAATTTTTTTTTATTTTTTTTTATTTTTTATTTTTTTTTTTTTGAATGAAAAAATATCTTTATAAAGGCCTTCCAGTTTACTATTTAAGGTCCTTTTTTAATATTTAAAACTAAAACATAAAGGCAATTAGCGGATAAACATGGGCAGGAATGCCCTCGTACGAATTGTGTTGGTTTTTTTTCTGCTACCTGTTTTCGGCACAAAATTGAAATTTACTGAGATACAACCCTTAAATACTTAAAACCTTTTTTTAAAGCCTCGATCAGCCGAACACTCATCACCAGTTTTGAAACCAACAAAATGACAATTCGGTTGTAGACTTTCAATCACATTTCGCTTGTAAACATTCAATACCGAAGATGAAGGGGGAAATTCGACTACCGTGATGGGGCCCCGCTGCTCACGGCTTTTTTTGTGGTACATTCAAAAGAATCTACGTATTCATTCTAACATATCATATTAAACTATATCTTGTCCCTCTCTTAAGAAATAGTCTCCATCCATATTCTTCTATATCAATGATATAACATGATAGAACATTTGGATTTAATTGAGGACTTTTTATTTATTAGCGGATACAACTGTATAAATCTTTGATTGGCTTGTTTGATTTTGTGCTCTACATGAGTGTGCCATGTTAATCTTTTGTCTATATGAACACCGAGATATTTAATGGCTTCGTCATTCCATTTTATATTTTGTCCGCTGATTTGTATGCTGATGTTTACTAACCCACGTTTAAGAGTAAACAGTTTAGCCTCACACTTTTGTGGATTCAGTGTCAACTTCCATCGATTTAAATATTGTCCAAATTCATCCACTATTACTTGTGTTGAGCTCACAGCAGTCTCAAGGTCTTCATGTTGGTAGAAGATTACTTTATCATCAGCAAACATCCCTTGATTGTTTTTAATCGGCGAGGGTATGTCGCTAACATAGATGTTAAATTAGGTTGGACCAATTATTGATCCCTGGCGGACACCAGCATTGTTTGGACGTGTTGATATCTCATTGTTAGTAAGTACAATAAATGTTCTGTTGGATAAAAAAGAAGCAACAACATTCTGTAGATATTTACGTACTTTTATGTCACTTAGCTTCCGTAGCAGTCCATTGTGCCATATTTTATCGAAGGCCTATTGTATGTCCAAAAAAATTGCTACAGTGTACTCTTTACTTTCAAAGCCATTATTGATTACATTGATCAGTCTAACAAGTAAAGGTCCCGAGGCCGGACCTATCGATTTCGATGAAACTTAAATATATTGTAGAACACTAAAAACTAAGGGACACGTATTTTTTTTTGTATCTGCGGAAAAACGGTTTGAAGGGGTGAAATCGCCCTCCAAAAATTGGGGTAAAAATTTAATTTTTCAAATATCTCGAAAACAGTAAGAGATAGAGCAAAAGTTTAAATTGGCGATATTGCTCTTTTTTAAAGAGCTATCTATTGATATGCAATTTGTTCATATTACATCAACAGGGGTGGTTGGGGGTTAAAATTTGGCAGTTAATTTTGCAAAAAGGGGGTGAAAAATAAACAATATAAAAATTTTGTTTACAGATTTGAAATCTACGTCAAAAAATCTAATTGACCTATTTTTGCTCAATGCCCTAATGTTAAGTCTAGGGGTAGTTAACTAGAGGGTGACTATGTCGAATAGTCGTACAATTTGGGTATTTAAAGAAGTTCTTCTTTATGGAAAATAGCTTAAAACAATTAGAATAACGTAGAAATGAAATTCTCGAATTCAAAATTGAGTTTGAGCAACATTGGAGAGGGGGTGAGTCACCCTCTTAAATTACATACTAGTTTATATACACTAATTTTTGCTATTAACACACTGATAGTGGGTAAAATAATGTCACAATAAGTGGTTCTGAAGTTGGACTATCATATGTAAGGTCTTTATTACGTTTGTTTTTTAATCGATATTATAGTTTCCCTTATAGAAAATTATCGATACCGAAAATTACGTAACCTAACCTAAAATAACGAAACCTAATAAAAACCTTACATACGATAGTCTAACTTCAGAACCATCTATTGTGACATTATTACCCCCTGTCAGTGTGTTAATTGCAAAAATTAGTGTATATAAACTAGTATGTAAGTTAAGAGGGTGACTCACCCCCTCTCCAATGTTGCTCAAACTCAATTTTGAATTCGAAAATTTCATTTTAGTCCAACTTCAGAACCACTTATTGTGACATTATTTTACCCACTATCAGTGTGTTAATAGCAAAAATTAGTGTATACAAACTAGTATGTAATTTAAGAGGGTGACTCACCCCGTCTCCAATGTTGCTCAAACTCAATTTGAATTCGAGAATTTCATTTCTACCTTATTCTAATTGTCTTAAGCTATTTTCCATGAAGAAGAACTTCTTGAAATACCCAAATAGTACGATTATTCGACATAGTCACCCTCTAGTTAACTACCCTTAGACTTAATATTAGGATATTGAGCAAAAACAGGTCAATTAGATTTTTTGACGTAGATTTCAAATCTGTAAACAAAATTTTTATATTGTTTATCTTTCACCCCCTTTTTGCAAAATTAACCCCCAAATTTTAACCCCCAACCACCCCTGTTGATGTAATTTGAACAAATTGCATATCAATAGATAGCTCTTTAAAACAGAGTAATATCGCCAATTTAAACTTTTGCTTTATCTCTTACTGTTTTCGAGATATTTGAAAAATTAAATTTTTACCCCAATTTTTGGAGGGCGATTTCACCCCTTCAAACCGTTTTTTCCGCAGATAAAAAAAAATACGTGTCCCTTAGTTTTTAGTGTTCTACAACATATTTAAGTTTCATCAAAATCGATAGGTCCGGCCTTGGGACCTTTACTTGTAAGTAACTGGTGGTTGGTTAAACATTTATATCTAAAACCGAGTTTGAGTTGTCGCAATACGTTGTATTGTTCAATAAATTCAGTGATTCTGGTTGATATTATTTTTTCAAGTATTTTGGACAAAGTTTTGAGTAAGCTAATGGGCCTGTAACTTGTTACTTCTTTTTTTTTTGGCAGTCTTGTAGATAAGTATAGTACGACCACGATTAGCAAAAAGTGAGGGTAATAAAACTTTTAACGTTTAACACGTTAACGTTTGTAAGAGATTATGATGAATCACCCAACCAGTACACTATTTTGATAATTAATGTATCAGTTACTGTTATACGGCATAAGGTACATATAGTGCCTAGACCAGAGAATAATCAGAAACTAACTTGCTATCTCTGTACTACTGATACCCGCGTAGATAAAAAATCTCCTCCACTTCCTACGACTATGTTGTGTAGGTACACACTGATTGTAGTGGTGTAGGTTTGATATTTGCTTCTGTGTGAGTATACGCACACACAACTATCTCTATGGTAAAAATACTAATTTTAACCCCCAACTACCTCTGTTGGTGTGATTTGAATAAATTACTTATCAATAGATAGCTCTTTAAAAAAGAGCAATATCGTCAATTTAAACTTTTATTCTGTCTCTTCCTATCTCTTGCCGTTTTCGAGAGATTTGAAAAATTAAATTTTACTCCAATTTTTGAAGAGCGATTTCACACCTTCAAACCGTTTTTCCGCAAATAAAAAAAAACGTGTCGCTTATTTTTGAGTGTTCTACAACATATTCAAATTTCATCAAAATCGATAGGTCCGTCCTTGGGATTTTTACTTGTTAGTAACCTATACTGTTATAAATGTACCAGATTTCCACACATTTTCCAGATTAAAAATTATTTCAGTGTGTTACCATTGGAATGCCATCATGAAATTTTGTATGCAACTTACTTAAGAGGTTGGATATTACATTCCACTTTATTTTTTGACATTAGAATACCCCAAAAAATTGAACAAATAAAAGAAAAAAACAAGGTTATATTTACAATACATGATTTAAAACTCGTTAGCTAGTTGGCTAGTGAGCGAGTGGAAAGTTTTCTGTGTCATCATCACTAGCGCACTCGCTGACTCGCCCGCTTAAATTCGTCGCCTAGTAGCAAGTAAACTCGCTCAGTGTCATTGAGCCTTTAAAAAAAACTTTTAAAATCAAAAGGAACAACGGTAATATACACATACACAACAACATAAATATACACAAACACATACTATCCGCCAACATTTTCGAGTTCATTCTTGCAGCATAAATGCCCCTGACTTAAAAAGTTTTTTAATGAAGAAAAAGACATTTGAAATTTTTTTGGCTTTAAAAGTATTATCGTTTTCGATTTTAAGAATGTCTATATGTGCAGATTCTTGCGATTTGAAATACCATTTGTTTTATTCCTTACAATTGCTCGATAACGGTCACTCCTAAAAATTTTTGGACAAACGATCTCAAAACTAGAATCTTGGAGCCAGAATTGAATATTCCAGAATAGAATTCAGTTACTACAGCCACTGTCATAACGCGACCTGAAGCCGGGACCATGGCAGAAATTTGTTTTGAGGTCCCTAGAAACCGAAAATAATATTCGCTAAAATTTATATATATATATATATATATATATATATATATATATATATATATATATATATATATATACATATATATATATATATATATATATATATATATATATATATATATATATATATATATATATATATATATATATATACGTGTGTGTGTGTGTCCGCACGAACGATAACTCTCGAACGAAAGGTCCTATATTTACGAAATTTGGTGAAAATATTGGAAGTCCCAAAGCGTTGGACGAGTTCGTTAACGTCCGATGCCCGGGACATGGGTTTTTTGGCAAATTTCGTGAAAAAAATTGGTTTTTTGCCAAAATTTTTTTACACCATTGACGCGAGGAGGAAAAATCACACAAAAAAGTTCTTCAAACTATTATTCTATGTCAATTAGTTTCCGAGAAAAACTAAATTTTTTAAAAGGAAATTCGCTATGTTATGCAGACTGCTGCGACAGGGGTATTTTATCATATCGATACGAATATTATTCACGTAAATACAGTAAAATCACTTTACTGTATCACAAATTCTTCACGTAAAATCACAACATTTTTCACGTAAAATCACTAAAAAATTAAGCAAATCACTAAAAAATTATTTTGCAGGAGTATAATATAATTTAGTTCTAATTACATATTATTTAATTTAATTTTTTTCTCAAATAAATTTTTGCTATACTAACACTATACTAACTACCAGCAAATACATACTTATAATAGGCTAGTTTGGGTGTTAAAGTAGCAGCTGGTAGATCACATGCTATAGTAATACCGAAAATGTACATATATTCGTGATATTCAACATACAAAATTAAATTGACTCGGCTAGCTATATAATCTCTAGCTTTCAATTACTCCTCAAATCAATTATTGTAATTGTTATTCATAAATTGTTAGATATGAATAATGCACGTCCTCGTTGTCCCGTGTTGTGCTGTCCTGTCACTTACATAACCTGCAGGGGAATATCTGCTATATTGTTATTATTATTATTATTATGATAAGATTAACGAAAAACGCGACTGCACTTCAAAAACCCCCAGGCGGAGGAAAAAGTGTTCGTGCAGCGTACCAGGTCAGGTACTTCTAGGTCAGGTACGTAATGTCCGTCATACAGCATCCCCTTCCTGGTCTTAACTACCTAATAAATTCCCGAACCTCGCTGCAAAACCATGACAGTGGGAGATTCGAGGGCAGGTCGAATGGATGTTCGAAGACCCGCTCTAAACGGGGCATGGGCGTCCAAAGGTGTTCATGAACTCCCGGAGAAAGTCGCCTCGTGCGACCGGAGCGTGCGGAGCGTCCCGATAATAACTGCTTTTTGCATTGACGCCGGTAACATGTTGGTGTGAGATCTACAAGCCGGAATGATGTTAAGATTGCGCACAAAGGAGTTATGCATACCCCCCAGACATCCGATTGTAAGTACGACCAAATGGACAGTATAGCCCGGGTACAGTTGTCGCAGTTCATGTATTAGATCTTGATATTTAATCCTTTTTTGCTCCTCCTTTTCGACTATGTTAGTTTCCGCCGGAGCAGAGAACTCGATAACATACATAGTCTGAGATGTTAAATCTTGGAGCACAACATTAGGCTTATTAGCGTTCAACTGCCTGGTAGTTGCAACCGGCATATTCCAAAAGATCTTGCACTTTTGGTTGGCAACAAAGGATTCTACTTCCGCAGGATCGTAGGGCAAGACTGGTGTTTGTCAACTTCGTAATGATGACGAAGATAAAAGTAGAGCACACGCAACCCTGCATTATGACGATGGATATAGGTGGATTTAGCATAATAAGAACAACCTGAAGTCAGGTGCATTAAGGTTTCCGAGTATGCTTTGCATGCCCAACACGAGGTACTCGAAACCTCTTTATTACCCATCGCATATTTTTGGTGTGTTAAAGTGTTCCACACTCCATCTTGAGCTGCCATGATAAAGCCCTCCGTTTCCGATTTAAGTTCATTAGCTCTCAAGAAAGCCCCAAGTGAGTTCGCTCGAAAGGCCAAGGTTGTCAAGGTGTCGGCAGAACATACCCTGGTGAACTTTGTCGCGATGTTTATTGAGCAGATGTTGTTGCTCGGCTCTCTTGATTGCCGACTTTTGGCGCGACTGTGATAGTGAAAGAATGTTATCGTCACCGTCGCGACTACGTGGATCGAAGGCTAAACCCAAGATATCGGCGGCACGTTGCGCTGCTGTGAATAAAAATGCGCCTACGCCACCAAGCTCGTGATCCCTGACGAGTTGCAATAGCGGGTCTGAACTGTTAAGTACACGACAAGCTATACCTAAGATTATACGATCATGTAAACGTTCGACTGACAGGAGCCCCCTCCCCCCTGGTCTCGTGGGAGGTAAAGTCGTTGTGTCGATGCGCGTGGGTGCAAACTACGGTTGATATTCATTATTTTTCGCGTGTCTCGGTCTAGTTCCTCCAATTCATTCACATTCCACTTAATTGGGCCCAAAGTATATAAAAGGATGGGTATGGCTAACATATTTGTAGCGCTGGTCTTGTTCTTCGCCGACAATTCGGAACTCCAAATTTGTCGAAGAAGGCGCTTATATCTACTACTTAAGGCGGCCTTCATGTTCTTCACGTCCTGGATGTGACTTTCGCCAACACCAAGGTACGTATAGGTCGCTCCTTCATCAAGATGTTCTATGATGCTTCCATCCACTAATTGGGCGTGTGAATCAAAATTCGGAACTACACCATGCTTACAGTGCACCACGGCGCATTTGTCCAGTCCGACCTCCATACCGATCGCGTGCGTGTATTTGTGTGTTAATTTTAGAGCGCAGTTGAGATCACTCTCCGACGAGGCATACAGTTTTAAGTAATCCATATAAAATAAAAGTGTGACTTTATGCTCGCAATTTCCTACCGGGCCACACAAGTAGCCGGGTTCCTCTCTCAGGCTGATTGACAGGGGCAACAACGAGATGCAAAACAAAAGTGGGCTGAGGTTGTCTCCTTGGTATACGCCTCGTTTGTATGTCACCAACTCCGTTTACACAACGTGTTCACCGGATGTTATTGTGAACCTTGTTTTCCAGAGCGGCAACAGGTGTTCAATACATTTAATAATGTCGGGGTGGACTCGCAGACAATGGAGCAAATAGATAATGAGCTCATGCGACGTTGTGTCAAATGCTTTCCGATAGTCCACCCAGGCCATGCTCAGGTTGCGTTTGTGCTGTCTAGCGTCCTGACAGATACATCTGTCGACCAGCAAGTTGTGTTTGCAACCCGACATTCCTCTTTTTGAACCTCGTTGTTCATAGATCGAACTCCACACTGGTTCAATCGCCTTCAAGATGCGTTCATATAGAATGGAAGTGAACGCTTTATACACAGTGTTCAGGCACGTTATCGGTCTGTAGTTCTGTGATTGTGATAGGTCTCCTTTTTTCGGTATTAGGACCGTTCTTCCCTCAGCGAGCCACGATGGTATTGGCTCACAGTTAAATAACCAATTTGAAAATATACGGGCAAGGTAGCGGTGGGTACTAGTGAGCTTCTTCCACCAAAAATGCGTTATTCCATCAATGCCCGGAGCCGAATAGTTCTTCTTGCCTTTGAAAGCAAGTTCGACTTCCTCTTTATCAACAGATTTTATGGTGGTATGACATGGCACTTTGCCGAGCTGTTGTTTGCAGTACCATCTAAACTGGCTGATGGGAATACAGTCCAGGTCAGTCTTTTTAGTCGTCTCATATATCCTCCGCCAATAATCCTCTATTGCGTCGACAGTCGGCGGTTGCTCCACGACAGGGTTTTTTGGTGCGAACAGGCGTGGAGGGCTCGATTTATTATTATTATTATTATTATTATTATTATTATTATTATTATTATTATTATTATTATTATTATTATTATTACTATAGACTTTTACGCCAACCTGGCGCTCACTACTCAGTAGGACAGTACTGGGTAACATTCACCTATACCGGCATTATGCAAGGTATTAGGCTCTGTGGAAGGGTAATATGCCAAACCAATCCGTAAAAGTACTGTAGTACATTCACGGACGGGTTTGTCACATCACTCCTTATATTGTTGTTGTTGTTGCTTGAAACGAGGTGTTATGTGTCTATTTTGGTGTACACTGGGTCGTACGACGAGACTTTCGTGGGAGCGTAGATGTTGGCTCAATGACAGACGGCTGTGATAGCCTGGTTTGTTTTCGTGTCCTCAGAGGATAGGCAGGATTAGGGACAGAGGGAAGGGAAAGGACTGTTTGTGTTTGTGTGTGTGTTCGTGTATGTGTGGATGTGTCGTTCTATTTTACGTTTCTTGGTGTAAATGTGTTCTCGTTCATCAAATTGTTCATTAAGATCGGGTGTTCTTGGAATTGCGCGTTTAGATGGTACAGAGGTTGACGGACCTTGTGTGTTATTGAGTTGAGGAGGATTGTGCACCAGAGCGGTAACAGTGACAGTGCGGCAGTTGGTCGATCCTCCCTCTCCATCAGACGAATCTGGATCTGTATGTGTGTTAGGTGTTTGTGTTTCAGTGTAAGCGTATTGTGTGTTCATGTATGTGTGTTATGTGTCTGTAAGATGAGTGTCAATGTGTTGTTCACTCACTGTAGATGGCTCAGATGGAGTACAAGCAGATCTTGTGCTTTCACATATCGCAGTCGGATTCGTATTACTGAGGAACTTCCGTACTATACGACATGTGTTTATGATCACTCCCTTTTGCATAGTGACATACGTGTACTTTGGGAGACCCAAGAGGCTCAAGCTATTGTGTAGTGTGTGTGGAATGACCCCGGTGGCACTGAGTACTATTGGAACAATGTGGACATGTTCCATTCCCCATTGTTGTTTTATTTCGGCTGCGAGGTCAGTGTATTTCTCCAATTTAACTGCGTGTGTTTTTTGTAAGTTATGTGTATTCGGAACCGCAATGTCGATCAGATAGGTGGTCTTAGTTTGTTTCATTACGAAGGTGATATCTGGTCGATTATGATTTATGGTCTTATCTGTAATAATCGACCGATCCCAGTAAAGCCTACAGGAGTCATTCTCCGCTAGTACTTTTGGTGTGAGCTTGTAGTAAGGTGTTTTATCGGTTATAAGGTGGTGCTTAACCGCTAGTTTCTGGTATATAATCTTGCCAACCTGGTCGTGACGGTGTTTATATTCGGACTGAGCGAGCTGAGTACAGGCAGCTGTGATGTGTTGGATCGTTTCGGGTTTGGAATGGCATCTCCGGCATGAGTCAGATGTTATTGACGAGTCACGAAGTATGTATTTTGAGTAATTCTTTGTATGAATTACTTGATCTTGCATAGCCAGCATAGATCCTTCAGTCTCCGGGAAAAGACTTCCTTGACTCAACCAGGCGTGCGACGCTGCTTTGTCGACGTTACTCTGGTTAAGATCATGTGGATGTCTTCCATGTAGAGGCCTGCAGATCCATTGCTGGATTTTGTCCTCCTTCGTGACCAAGGGGCAAAAACTATCTGGCATTTCTGTGTGTGAGAGGTTTAATGGTGTGTATGCCTTGTCGGCTTGGATTATTGAATTGTGTAGGTGTGATGTGTGTGTTTTGGTGTAAAAGCATTCTCGCAAGTTATGAACCTGTTTATTATGCATGTTCCTTATGTCTATAAGACCCCGACCCCCTTCGGCTCTTGGCAGCGTCAGTCGTTCTATCGCTGCTTTGGGATGATGAATTCTGTATTTGGTCATAAGGACGCGGGTCTTGATCTCGATGTTTGTCTGACGTCCATTTGATTACCCCAAATGAGTACGTTAGCGTCCATTTGATTACCCCAAATGAGTACGTTAGCACCGGAACTGTGTAGGTGTTAATTGCTTTGATGGTTTTTTTTCCATCAAGGTGAGTGTTGAGTAATCTCTGTACACGCGCTAGGTATTGCTGCATTAGGTGTTTTACAGCACTGTGATCTATACGTTCATCCTGGTTGAATCCGAGATACCGGTACGACTCTCCCTCGTCCATTGGCTGCATAATAGATTCCGGTTCGAGTTCAAATGCGACCGCATCTCGTTTTCCCGCAGAACGACATTGTGTCCGACATTTGTCGATCCCGAACTCCATGCAGAGGTCTCGCGAAACTTCCCTAGAAAGTCCCAGCAGCTTCTGTAATTGATGTTTAGTTGCTACGTAGATCTTTATATCATCCATGTACATTAGATGTGAAATAGTATGGCGCGAATTTATTTTTGTCCCCACATTATAACCGTATTTGGTTTCATTCAACAGGCGTGAAAGTGGATTCATTGCGAGACAAAACCATAATGGACTCAATGAGTCGCCTTGGAATATGCCGCGTCTTACTTGAATAAGATCGCTTGTTGTTTTTTCGTTACCAATACTCAAATGTAAGGTCGTTCACCAATCGGACATGATCGCTCCAAGGAAGTTCACGATACTTGGGTGTATTTTATACAGCTCCAATACTCTCCGTAACCAGGAGTGCGGCACCGATTCAAATGCGTTTTTGTAATCAATAAACGCTGTGTACAGGTTACGTTGACTTCCTTTCGCTTGTTCCAGTACTACGGAGTCAATCAGAAGCTGCTCTTTGCAACCTTGTGACCTCTTTCGACATCCCCTTTGTTCTTCTGTCAGTATGGTGTTCATTGATCTTTTCTGCCAGACAGGACGTCAAAGTCTTATACACAGTAGGCAAGCAGGTGATAGGCCTATAATTAGCAGGATTTTTTGTATCACTGTTTTTCGATTTCATATATGTGATACCCTGCGTTAGGAACTTCGGTGTCAGGTTTGGTGTTCTTATAAATAGTGTAAATTGTTCAGCGAGATACTTGTGTGCTGATGTAAAGTGTTTGAGCCAGTAGTTTTGTATGTTGTCGATGCCAGGTGCCTTCCAGTTATGCGATCTCTGTAAAGCTCTGGAGACGTCCTCTGTAGTAATGTCCGTATAGGGCATCTCCGGAAGATGTTCGTTATTCCTGTACTCTGTATCGATCCAGCTGGCTTTATCATTATGGTCAATGGTGTTGGACCATATATTCGCCCAAAAACTATGGAGTGCATTTTTCTCCGGTAGACCATTACTATCAGTTACCGTGTTCGTTAGAGACTGATAAAATCGTCTCTCGTTTCTGCTGAATGCTTGGTTTTGTCGCTTGCGTTCAGTACTGGTCTTATACCTTCGTAAGCGCTTCGCTAGTGCTGTTAATTTTTGGTGAAGCGTATCTCTGATCTCTGTGAGTGTTTTATTGGGTTCCTCGTATTGTGTGTGTACTGTGTGTTTGTGTAATATGTCGTGTATGTATTTGTTGAGCCGTTTGGACCTCGTACCCTGTTGGTATTGGGTGATCCTGCCGAGATTGCATCGGATGTTGTTGATGCGTTTATTCAGTCGTGTTTCCCAAGCAGGAGTTTTGTGTTCCTTCGAGTTGTACGCTACAGGTAGTGTTACATCGGAACCGTTACAACGTATAGCGACAACGGCTCCACAATAAATAGCTGTGTGTAACTCGATAAAATTGTCACATGTTTCCAAGTGTTTAGGCAGTATTATATTGTTTAATATCTCAACGATCTCAGCCAATCTACGTGAGGTGTGTTGTTTAGGCAACAAGTGGGGTCCGTCCCTTTAAATTCAGTAAGCGCTGTGTTAAATTCCAGTTCGATCTCTTGCAGTAGGGTGTCATTTACTGCTGTCTCATGGTGGTTAGGCTCATTCTCGACAAGTTCTTGAATGTCGTTTTGTATGGGGCTTCCCATTTCTGGTGAGCCGTCGGCCTGACTTTCTTCATTTTGAGCAAATTGATGTGCGACTTGTGTTTTAATGGTGTTTATGAGGGAGGAAGGGATAAGATTATTGGTAAAAATGACACGCTTTTGGTCTGCCAGTCTCTGTTCAGTAACGCGACTTAGGTGAGGGTAGCTGCGCGCGAACTCTTGATGTAATTGATGTACGGTAACCAGTTTTGTCCGTTTCAAGTCTAGTAACTTTGAAGTATGTGCGTACGATGAATTCATTCAGTTCATCTGTCCATTGCATACGCACACGCTTCTTACCAGCTTTAGTGGTCCCCAAAGGATGCTCTGAGGAAACACTTAAAGTCGGCTGAGCCAAAGGTGTTGGGGGCTCCGTAAGTAGGGCAGTAGTATTTTGGCTGAAGGTATTGTTACAGCTGACAGGTGGCTGCCTAGAACCCAACCTGTCGTCACCGTGATCTGAGCTGTCACATTCAGTGGTGACCCTGATGCGCCCGGTCGCTCCACCGGCAGCGGCAGTTTTCCGAGGCCTTTTTCTTATTTGCTCCATCCTAATGGGTTGTCCTTTTAGTCGCCTTTTACGACAAGCAGGACCTACTGTGGGCAAATTCTGCAAAGTGAAGCCCCCACCCACAGGGCGTTTATTATTATTATTATTATTATTATTATTATTATTATTATTATTATTATTATTATTATTAAATATAATTGACAATTATGGAACGGATACACGTTGGGTCGATGATACGAATCCATCCATATGTATTTATAAGTGCCACGTCTATTAGTTAAATGCATATACATATACGATCCATATTCATATAAGTACGTATAGACTAAATAATATATAACGTGCTTCTAAAAAGCTCGATACTATTGTAATCTAATGAAATCTTTCTCTGAACGGATCGTTTGCATTAAAAAGTATTACAATGGAGCACCCATAAACAAGTCGGTAAGAGTATAACACTATCCAAAGAATTATCTTATAAATACAGTAATCTATACATATAATAAAATTGTAACGAGACCATTTCTATACATAGAATATTTTTTGAAAATTGTACTGGCACTGTAAATAGTTATCGATGTAGATATCAAAACAGCGATTTTTTAAATTTTTGTCTGTCTATCTGTCTGTCTGTCGGTCTGTTCACGCATCATGCAAAAACTATTGGACGGATTTTAATGAAATTTGGTGCGATGATAACTTCTTACCTGGGTCAACATCTAAAATACTTTTTACTCCGGGAACATTTCTCATTACCACGGGAAAATGGAAAAACCATTTTGAGCATGTGCACACATTAGGCAAAAAACTATTGGACCGATTTTAATAAAATTTGGTGTGGTGATAACTTATTAACTAGAGCAACATATAAGATACTTTTTACTTTGGAAAAATGCCTCATTCCCACGGAAAAATAGAGAAACCATTTTGTGCATGTGCACGCATTATGCAAAAACTATTGGACGGATTTTGATAAAATTTGGTGCAGCGATAGCTTGTTACTTGCGTCAACATTTAAGATACCTTTTACTCCGGGAAAATGTTCCATTCCCAGGGGAACATTGAAAAACCATTATGAGCATGCGCACATATTACGCAAAAACTACCGTAATTGCGGGTTACTTGAGCCCAGATTTGCAAATCATCTGATAATTTCAAAAATTGAGCGTAACTCTTATATTTATTTGGGATAGGAAATTCAGTATATTAATCTATATGTATACGACTACGGTTAGATTATTATATAATATGGATATTTTTCTTATGGGTCATAAATTTAGAGCTTTTTAGATTTTGGGCTCAAGTTAACCCCAAGATCGGGTTACTTGAGCCTAAACGTAAATTTTCAGGTGATTTTCATTTGAAAACAGTTTGAGACCATGCAGGATGTTGGTTACTAAATAAAACATTGTACAAACATATAAGGAACTTTACTTATTCAATACTCTTATCGCAGCATCCTGCATAACGTAGCGAATTTCCGTTTACAAAAATTAGTTTTTCTCGGAAACTAGTTGACACAGAATAATAGTTTAAAGACCTTTTTCTGTGTGATTTTTTCTCCTCGTTTCAATAGTGTAAAAATTTTTGAATAAGGAGAAATTTTGGAAAAAAGTTAATTTTTTCATGAAAATTTCCAAAAATAACATGTTTTGGGCATCGGACGTGCCTGGTTAACGAACTTGTTCAACGATTTAGGACTTTTGGGAATTTCTGCTATAGTCTTGCACCATTTTATACCAAAGTTATAATGGGCTCAAGTTACCCTAATCTTAAGGTTATTTTACTGATTTATCAAAACCTTAATTTAAAAAATTAACGAAATGGTTGGCATATGAACATATCTGAATTTAGTTTAGTAATGAACAAAGTATTAAAATTATACACTTACCTTCCTTTGTAGACTACCACAATTATTTTTACAGTGAAAAGTTAGCAACGTAACAAAACATCAATTTCAACCAGAGAGTATACAACACTTGCCTCACCTCTAGTGTCAATTTTCAGAACTACCTGAATTTAAACACCGTAAACCTACTGCTGTTACCTATTAGCTAAACATCTAACTTACTTCTACTACTGACTAATATAAGCACAAAACAGAAAATAATACCTTTTCCGTTTTGGGCTCAAGTTACACCACAGGGCTCAAGTAACCCGCAATTACGGTATTTGATGAAATTTGGTATGGTGATAACTTATTACTTGGGTCAACATTTAAGATACTTTTTACTCCGGGAAAATTCCTCATTCCCACGGAAAAATAGAAAAACCATTTTGAGCATGTGCATGCATTACACAAAAATTATTATTCTTTGCAAGTCCTATATAATTATTACATTTAATACATATATACTTCTCATTGAGTTTATAACAATGCTTTGCGCGAACGACGTCGCGGGTACGGCTAGTACAATAATACGTCTTAAATGTTATATTGTTTTAATAATAATGAACATTAACTTAATAAACTGTAATAAAATACTTCAACAATGTACAGCGATGACAACACTCCGGCTAAAACCTGTTATAATTATTATAATAAGATGCACATAAATTACATGATATATACGTGTAGCTAACTTTAAGGTACAGGGACTGTCTATGGTGACTGAGTGATCAGAACACACACATATTCAAAAACGTGGTGTAACCCTTTATGTTACCAAATAACTGTCCCCCCCCCCCCCCGTAATAGTCATGCGAATAAAAAATTAAAAACTTGAAAAAGATTTATTAAAATGATATGACAGAAGAAAAAGTGTGAGGGTGCAGAAATTAAGTCAAGCATTTGTCGATCTAAACTGGTGTTTTGTTATTTCAAATCCCGCCTATGACTCCAAATAATGTTAAATTGTGAGAAAATAATATTATCTGTAATTTTTTCAGATTTTTTGGATCATCAGTTAAAAAATTAAGAACAGGGTGACGAAAACCTAATTTGAAGTTCAATATTTCGCAAATTAAAGTTTAATAATAAAAAATAGTAGAAGGTAGCTTGAATTCATTTTACGAACCATTCCTAACCTGAATACGACGGATTAATTGAGATATTTACATGTAGCACATATTCATATTCATAAGTCTAAAGATGTAAAAATTTTGAAAATGTGACAAAAGTCTCACTCGAGAAAATAATAGGGTTTTCAAGAAACCCTAACAAGAAGCTCATAAGAGGTAATTTGTTTGATAGGTAATAAAGTAATATTAATTAATTTTGAACATAACAGAAATGGGGACCAGTTAACTAAGACGAAATTAAATGTTTTGTCTAAGGCTATTAGCTAAATGTTTTGTCCAAAGCTATTAGCCACTTTTTTTTGTCATTTAGAGACAATGATGCACTTGAATTTTACTGTAAATTAAGTAAAACAATTTTATTTTATTTTATTTTCATCACCGGATTGAATCTGTCGACACATACTTTTCTATCATAATATGACAAAACATAAATTACTCACAATTTCAAACTATAACGAACATTCACAATATGTATACGTAAAATTAGTAATTTTTCAACGTTCATTCTCATTAAGTTTGACAATTTTCATTGTGAAAGATTTTAGCGAATATTTTTGCCTTAAATACCTTAAATTCTCAACATATCTATATGGCTTGGCCTACTACCGCCCATAAACTCGATAACTCTTCATCGCTTAACTCGAAAAGAAGTAAAGAGGTAAAACTGGCAAAAACTGGTACGACACACGTTATCTTATTTCAGAAAAAAAATTCAAAATAGTATATTGTGCAAAAAAGTGCGGGAAATTGTCGATTGCCCAGGAAGCGAAGTTGAGCGCACGAACGTAGTGAGTGTGCTCATTCGCTTGAGTGGGCAATCGACAAACCCGCACAAGTTGCACATACTATTTTTTATTACGAATTTCACATACCTTTTTCTATTATTATTACTATTTTTGACATTTTTATTACTTTTTAAAATAATATTTTTGAGTGTTCGTGTTTTTTTCTGAATTAGATATTGTTTAAATGCCTTTGTTGGTGGTTTCTATAGAAATAATTATGAAATATTTATTAAATGAAAAATCAAGAGGCGGCTTTGCGTGTTTTATTGTCAGTTTGCGTGTGGAAAGTTTACTTTCCGCACGCAAAAAAGTATGTGGGAAGAGTACAGTGGGCAAACAGCTATTTTGCGTACAAAAATGTGTGCGCCAAGTTAGTACTTCTCCTGCATGAGTAATAAAGAATAATTATTCGCTCGCGAATTTCAATTCGCAATTTGAATTCTTTTTATCGTAACTTTTTGTATTCACATTTGTATTTGTTATAAGTGCATTCGTTACAACTCCGTCACAATATTCTAACTAGTCTAGACATTCATCCATATATTTCTACATGTGCACCAGGCGATATGTAGGTACGTACACGAGTGCATTCATTAGATTATATTATATTTACCTACACTATACCCCGATGTCTTTTGCCATTGTAATGAACTGAACTTGATGGTACGGTACTAGGCTACCTCCAAGTTATTCGGCATGAAAAAATAGAATAGCCACATAGGAATTCAATAATAGAATAAAATTAAATTTCTTTTGAAAGAAATATCATCCCCAGGGATTTTCAATTCAATTTTATTGAACTTGCATGATCTGTAATTGCATATACATATGCATACATAGATACTACGATACATATACGTATATACATCTATGTATGTATTAATGTACAGTAGACAACGGGTGGTAATAATGCGGTCTACGTCAATTATTATTTCCAAAATTATGGCTCGAAAAATATAGTAATAAACGTTTCTTGCACGTTCCTCGTTGTTCATTTAAAATATGCGCCAACCAATGGAGAACAGAGAAAGGTGTGTCAAATATTGTTCAGGCAATTAAATAATTGTCAAAGTATTTATTAGTATCGTAAATGCACTCAACCAAGGGCCAATGCTTTCAACAATGGTCCAAATGTTTGCCCAAGTACTTTGTTTCCTAGAAAAATACAACAACAATATTTCTAACACGTGGAAGAATTCTAATTATTAACTAATGTAACAAAATGAAGATGCAACCGGCTAAGCAAATAACTTCCATAATTCTTTCTGTTTCTGTTACCTAGGTAACAGAAGCTTATAGACGCAATTATATGGTTACGTTGATACGCTTAATACGCATTGATACGTTCACAAAACGAATGTTACCATTTTGCGCTTAGTAGTAATAAAAAAAAATTAATTTCAAAAACTAATCCTTGAATATTTTCATTAGTCAGCCTTACATCTACGCTTGCGAAAACAGACACCTTCTTCACTAACGAGGAGTTAATATTGTATGAATTCCCATAATTTTAGAAATCCTGAACTTCCAACTGTAACTTAAGAACTTATCTCAGAATCGCTTACAGAATTCCTAGTGTGTAAAAAAAGAAATGAAATAGACAGGCCGTTTCTTTTCAGTTTTTAACCTTCTCAAATGGTTGAGTCTTAATAAAAACAAATATTGTTCAAAAAGAAGTTTAGAAGCAATTTGTAACTTCAATATCCAAAAAAACAAACAATTTTTTTATTGAGGTGAGGTCTGTTCATGGACCAAAATTTCTACGGCACAGTTACAGTCTGTGATTTAAATTTCACCATATTATGCCTTTAATTAAAAATTTGTTATTCTATCTAAAAAAAAAAAATTTGCAGATCTGCTAGATAGTATATAATTTATCTATATCTATAAAATACCCCTGTCGCAGCATCTGCATAATATAGAGAATTTCCAAATATTGGGCACTGGCGGATCTCATCTAAAACCTGTACTAATCTAAAATAGTTTAGCTTTCTAAGGGTAAAAGAATTTTTAAAATCGGCCGGGTAATTAGTTTTGGTATTTTTGGAACCCAAGAACCCGAACGGACTTTGTGCAGCATAGTTGTATCCATCTTAAAGAATTTAGTTCTCTAGCAGTGAGAAAATTTTCAAAATCGGTTCGATAGCTTATTTTTGGCGTTTTCGGATCTGCAAGATCCCGGTGGACCTCATTAAAAAATCAGCTCGACCGTATATTCTCGGCGGACTTTATGTAATACACTTGTACATATGGAAATTGGTGTTAGGTTACTGGTTTAAATACAATAGTTTCAATGCTTTTAAAAATTCACCCCTTAGGGGGTTGGAACCGGGGAAGAACTTTAAATGGAAGTCTGTCGCTTTTACAATTACAAATGTGGGAACTGATATGGTATGGTATGCTGGTAATTTTAAAATTGTTAAAAATTCATTATTTAACGTGTAAATCCTAATTCTTATCCTAACTAATATTATAAATCCGAAATTGAGTGTTTGTTTGTTTGTTTGTTTGACTTGCTTTTACGCTCCAACGACTTAACCAGTCAACTTGAAACTTTGCACAGTCATAGCTTGGGAGACAAAGACGTTTATAGGTCATCTTTTAACCCGGGAAAATATTTCATTCCCGAGGGAAAATCTATGACAATTATGACAGTTGACTATTAAAAAGCGGTTTATTGGTTTCAAACTTCGAATATTGTTAACAAAGGGGTTGGAAAAGAACATAGACGACTTTTTACCCTGGAAAAACATCTCATTTTTGTGAGAAATCTCATTTCTATGGAAAAATACAAATTAAATTAATCAAAAAAAGATTCTTAGAGTTTGTTCGAGCTCTGTTTGTTACAGCGATAAACATAGGTTTTTACACCGAGAAAGTATCTGATTCCCGAGGAAAAATATATTTAAAATGAAACAATTAAATAATAACAACTAACTGTTAAAAAATGGAAGATTGATTTTAAACATTGCATATTGTTTGCAGCGGGGATAGAAAGAGACAGAGATTACTCTCTACCCCGAGAAAATACCTGAATCCTGTGAGAAGTCTTATTCCCGTGGGAAAATATATTTAAAATGATAAAAAAAGGATCACTGCCTTCATTCCAACTTTGCATATTGTTAAAACAATGTTATATTCTACTTTTTAGCCAGAGAAAAGATTTTATTTCTGGGGGAAAATTCCTGTGGACAAATGAAAGTACATTTTATACGTTTGAACTAGATGTCATAATTTCAAAAGCCACGAGTGGAAGGGCTGAGCGGGTTCCAGCACACACTACGTCGTCAAAAGTATCTGTACTCCTTGAGTCAAGGTGTGTCCATACTTCTGTCGCGGTAGTATACTTAATGTTGTTGTATACTGCCGTGTCAAAAGTAGGGGCACCCCTTGGGTCAAGATGTGCCCATACTTCTGAGGACGTAGTGTGTGCTAAAAGTCGCTTAGTCCTTCTACTGCCACGTGGCTGAAGCGGCGGGTAAATGCTAGTATGTCAGATAAACCTATCTGTTCACAGACCAAGAGAAAAAAAGTGTGAAAACTTTCCACGGAGCGATAGCTCAGTGCATCTACAACAGGCATCTTAATTCTTTATCGATTTTACTAATTTTCCGGTAAGGTAATAGATAATTGTATAAGTTCATTCCAGTACGTCCAGCATTATTACAGTTTTATGTACCTATTTTACGATAAAAATTTTTGAAAGTTTTATATATTAAGATTTTAGTGGGAACTTGAAGTTAATAATTGACAGTTTAATAAAATTTGTAAGTTTTTGAAATTGGTGTTAAGTCTGCTTTCGCAAGTTAACCTACAGAAACCTTGTTACGACTCTTATTTCTTAAAAATAATCAAGTCGGCATCAACTGTTAAATTTAATTTTTATATTTATATCTTGATTTATGACATAATTATTAAATTCAAATTTCCAACAAAACTTTAATAAATAAAATTTAAACAATTTCATCGTAAAATACATATAATTGTATTTTATTATTTATTTTATTTTTGTTTTTTGTATTTTATTATAATATTAATAAATATGACCAGTTGACCGCTAGTAGTTCCCTGAGCAGTACACAGCCACTGCCTGTGATTTTCTGTTCATTGTTTAACACAATAACCTATTCACGATATGCGCATTCTTCGTAATTAAGGAGTTTCGTAGCGTATCTCCGAAGTCCATGGTTAGAATTTAATCAAATTTATACAGGACTATCTTGGAAGGGCATCATCCCCTCGGGTAAAATATACCGAAGTAACATACCCAAAAAAGTTGGTTGAAAATACATAATTAAAACAGAATTCCTTCACATTTTTAAGATCTAAGATGAGAGCTAACAAATGAATATACAATACAACTAATTCTGAAGTTCAATAAAATTAAATAACGAAATTTTACTACTGCTTATTTCATATTCGTGGAACTTTATTGATCCGGTTAAAGACCGTGCAGTTGATCATCACTGGTCCAGTAGGTTTTTTTTCACTATTACCTACATTTTATTTCTAGTAAACAAACTATCTTGGAAATGTTAGTATTTATTCAAATTGTCTTTTTTCCCAATGCCTTTTTAATACACGTGAAATAAAAATTACATTTATGTATATTTACTTTAATGTAATTCCTTTCTTTGATTTAAATAAAAATAAGCAATAAAGAAATAAACAATGTAATATTTTATTACAAGAATGCTTTATTATGCATTACTTACGTCCTCTTCTGCTTAACGCCACTTTTCCAGCTGTACCTAAGTAGAATATAAAAATAAACAAAATAAAAAATTACAGGAAAGGAAGTAAAGATAAAATAAAGTAGTGAAATAAAACTTGAATAAAATAAATAACTTAATATGAATATAAAAAAGTATATTCATTTTTATTTTTTCTAGAATTTATTGCAATGAACAAAAGGTAAAGTTACCTTTTGTTTGAATAATCGCTATTATTGCTAGAATTTAAATAAAAAAAAATGTTCACTATAACTATATGAACACATTAGCTAGTAGGAAAAATACCGTTAATTCAAATAATCATCCCACTAAAATATAAATTACATGCCAACATTTTAATAAATATGATTACATCTGGAACATCATTAAAGCTTGTGTCTTATATACCCTTCTGCTTCGTTTCATCGTAGCCTTGACCGTAAACATCAATTTTATCCTTCAAATGTCCTTGTAAGTCTAGACAAACATTAAATTATTATTTTGGATAAGTATATACGGTAGCAAATCAATTATAAATAAATAGGTCTTCAAGAAAATTGAAAAAGATAAGATGTGTGAAATGTTATTTTCAACTATTGTCTAAACTATTTTATTTTTACTTCTAGTAAAATGTACGTTAATATTACATTCTGACCCCAACATTAACATTTCAAATAAAAACGAATATTCTATGAAATTCACTTCTAGTCGATTTCTCCGAGGAATTACATTCTGAACTGGTTTTCTGTAAAATGAAGTAACAATTTCATAATTTTTATATAGATTATAAATCTTGGGGAAGTGTTATTCTGATAGGGAAAATCTTTTAGTTGTTCACCTCCAATCTTGTTACCTCTAAGATATGATAATTCTTATCAAAGTCGTAGCCAAAACCATATTTTTTATTTTTTCACAAAAATCGTCAAAAATAAGTTAATTATTTTTGCATAAGTAGGATTTACTGTCAAAGGATTTACTTTGTCGAACTTCATCTTAAATATTGAAGTAATATTGAAAGTTAAAAGTACCTAATTACATTGTTTAATTTCACTATCAAAATAATTTTATAACTTAACGTGTTTTCAGTCTTGCGACCATCCTCAGAGTAAACTGGTCAATGAATAAATTTGTTCCTTTACGAGTTCACTTCGAGGATGATCGTAAGACTGAAAACGCGCTAAGTCGATAGCAACTTTAATGTTTTAATTGCTCATATAAATTATAATTAAACTGAACAGACATTTTAATTTTTGCTTTTTATTCGCTGTAAATAAAACATTCAAATATGTCTATTTTTAAAAAATTACAGTAAAATTTTAAGAAATTAAAGATCTCTTTTGTCTTAATTGAAAATTTTTTTAAAATTTCATTGATTGCGTGAAAATATACTTTCGATAACGTATACATTGTAGCCATTTCTCAATTAACAGTATTTTATAAGAAAGATAAAAGACACATAATAGAGGACGAGATGTTCGCTCCTACCAACTGCATACTCCCTTCCTGTCCCCTTACTCACTACAATCACAATTATCGAACTGTTCAGATATTCTAACCACGTTGGCTGTTAACGACTTCCTGAAGGTGGTTCATTCTCCCTGTGCAGATGAAGATTAAATACTTAATGATGATGATGATGACTGTAGTGGATGTAAGTAAGATTTGCCCGTCATATCCCTATTATATCTAAATCACCAACTAAGTGTATGTGTGAGGTACGCTAGTTTAATTGCACGAACATCCTCTTTGTGCCACGGGCGTGCCCACGGGGTCTCAGTCAACAAAAAAAGTAATAAAATATTAAGACCTGCATCGTTCTCAATCGTGTTCATCCCTTATTTTTTTTACTGTTCTTAATTAATATAACAGCACAGCATAGCTCAGTTGAACAGGTCGCGTAATAAAATTTTGTTGAGTTAATAAATCAATTTTATGCTCGTAATAAATATTAATATCGAATTATTTACTCAAGTCTACTTGGTTGACTGGTTATTCGCATATTATGTCCGGAGTTAACCAAAATACATTATTTTGTGTCTATTCAGACGACGCGAGACGTCTCCAGCACGCATAAGAATAAAAATGAATAGGTACATCAGATACTTCCTATTGTAAGTAGAATACTGATATCGAAAATAATGTGTTCTTATTTATTTTAAAACTATACAGTCCGCGCATCTACAAAGTAAACTTCCTCAGTGGCTGGGAATATTTTTAACGAATTAAGTTTAAAAAAACTGAATACAAATAAATTCACGAAATAATTCAACAATAAACATACACATTTTTAACAAATAGCAATAACAAGAAATACACAATAACAATTAACAACTGATTAAAAAAAATTAATTAAACACTTTTAATACAATTACATTCACATATTTCAATGCAGTTACAAAAAAATGAAAAATTAAAAAAATGATATAATAAAATTATATTTTTATGTGTTAACCGTCTACAAATGTTTAAAGAAATCATCACACAGAGAGTTTGTTTGTTAGTGTAGTTAGAACTTGTTTACGGTAACATCGCGATCGGCCTCTACAGTTGTACTTGCTTTTACACAAATGCTGTGTACGGCTTATTAAACGCTTACGTCATATAATTAACATTAATTAATAAAACACACATAATATATTAATCACAAATTTAATTCTTCAACTAGGCTCAAATGTATTATTATTATTATTATTATTATTCAATGTAATATGAAATACCCCTGCCGCAGCATCCTGCATAACATAACGAATTTCCGTTTATAAAAATTAGTTTTTCTCGGAAACTAGTTGACATAGAAGAATAGTTTAAAGACCATTTTTATGTAATTTTTTCTCCTGTTTAGTAGAAAAATAAGTGGAAATTTTGGCAAAAAACTAATTTTCTGCAAGAACAAAAACCATGTTCCTGGCAACCAACGTGTCGGGCCGACGAAGTCATCCAAGATTTTGGGACTTCCAACATTTTTACCAAATTTTGTAAAAGTAGGACATTTCGTTCGAGAGTTATCGTGCGGACATATATATATATATATATATATATATATATATATATATATATATATATATATATATATATATATATATATATATATGGAGTTCTTGAAACTAGGGAATTTTGGACGGCCCAACGCATTTTGTATATTAATATTTTGAAAAATACATTTTTTCTAGATGGAAACTGTAAACCATTACTGCATCTAACTGGTCACTCAAAATAACCCGGTTTCGAAATATATTTTTTATAAAAAATGACACTTAAAATGTAAAATTCTCACAAGGAGATGCACCCAGAGTGAAATTCGGAATTTTGATGAAACTTCGCCGGTGTGTAGAATGGGCAAAAATAAGGGACCCGTATTTTTTTTTATCGGCCATCGTCCACGTCTACGAGGTAAAACCAGCCCATAAAGTTAGGGGTTCAAATTGTATTTCTTAGAATATCTCGAAAACTATAAGAGATAGAGGAAAACTTTAAATCGACGGAATGTTATTCTTTGAAGAACCTATTCAGCTATATAGGTTAAACTAGGGCCGGGTTCATAAGAGGGGCTGGAGGGGTGAAAATGGGGGTAAATTTTCTTGTACAGCCTGAATAGTTCAATGTATCAAACAGTTGCCATCATAAATAGAAAGAGCACCAAAAATTAGGGGATAATTGTTTTTGCGTTTTTTCGAAATATGTATGGTATGCAAGCCATGTAAGGAAGAAAAAAATTTGGTCGATTATATTGCATTATTATTGATCGCAAATACGTTCTATATTTTTTTATTTTTATGTTTATTTTCATCATCAAAATGTAAATTTTTCATTTCCGATAATGATTCATATATTTTTCAGTACTTATTTAATTGGTAATTTAGCCATGTGAACCTTTAGTTATTCATATTCGATATTTTTTATACCTATTTCTACCAAAGTTCCCTTGTCTGCAAGTACTAATGAATGCTCGATAAGAAGCAATAATCTTCCGTTCAACAACTGCTTTATCTTCTTACAAATTCGTTTTTAACCAAATAAACGCGGTTTATTTCTTTTTCAAAATTCAAGCTATTTTTGTTATTCTTTTTGTATGTTTTATAAGTGTCAATCTCATTTCCAAAATTGCAAAATTTATTACGAAATACCTGAACAGTGAGCGAAAGAGATTATTGCTTCTTATCGAGCTTTCATTAACACAAGCACACAACAGAACTTTAACTTTCGCAGAAATAAGTATAAAAAATATCGAAGATAAATAACCAAATGTACACATGGCTAAATTATCAATTAAGTAAGTACTGAAGAATATATAAAACATTATCGGAAATAAAGCATTTACATTTTCATGATGAAAATAAACATAAAAATAAAAAAGTATAGAACTTTCTTCCTTATGGATACCACAAATATTTCAAAAAAACGCAAAAACACGTATCACCTAACTTTTGGTGTTTTTTCTAGTTATGATGGCAAAAACTTGATACACTGAACCATTCAGGCTCTACAAAAAAATTTATCCCCATTTTCACCCCTCCAGCCCCTCTTATGACCCTTGCCCTGGTTTGACCGATCCGGCTGAATAGGTCCTTCAAAGAGTAACATTTCGTCAATTTAAAGTTTTCCTCTATCTCTTATAGTTTTCGAGATATCCTAAGAAATACGATCTGAACCCCTAATTTTAGGGGCTGGTTTCACCCCGTAAACGTGGACGATGGCCGATAAAAAAAATACGGGTCCCTTATTTTTGTCCATTGTACACACCAGCGAAGTTTCATCAAAATTCCGAATTCATTCCAAAGTAAAACATAGCAGACTAAATAATTATTTTTTCTGAATGTATAAAAAAAAAAAAACGCCGTGAGCAGCGGAGCCCCATCACGGAAGTCGAATGTTTCCTTTTATCTTCAGTATTGAGTGTCTACTAGCGAAATGTAATTGAAAGTCCACAAGCGATTTGTCATTTTGGTGGTTTCAAAACTGATGATGAGTGTCCGGTTGAGCGAGGCTTTAAAAAAAGGTTTTAAATTTTTAAGGGCTGAATCTTGTGCCGACAGCAGTTAACAGGGAAACAGTTAACATTTCAATTTTGTGCCGATAGCAGTTAACAGGGAAAAAGCCAACACAATTCGTATGAGGGCATTCCTACACATGCTTATCCGTCAATTGCCTTTGTGTTTTATTTTTAAATATTAAAAAAGGAACTTAAATAGTAAACTGGAAGGCTTTTATGAAGATATTTTTTCTTTCCAAAAAAATCCCAAATTTCTATTTTATAAATAATAAAAATCCAAAATTCCTAATTTATAAATAAATACCCCTGTCGCAGTATCTGCATAACATAGCGAATTTATGCTATATAAAAAATTTTTGAATAAGTGGAAATTTTGGCAAAAAACTAATTTTTTCAAGAACAAAAACCATGTTCCGGGCATCGGACGTGTCTGGCTAACGGCCCAAAACACTTAAAAAATATAAATAATTATATTCCGATCAAATCATCGTTTGTCATAGTAATTAACTCAAATATAATAAATAAAATAAAGTACATGTTTTATTTAATTTGGGGTTGTAAATATCAATTAATTGAGTTAACATTGTAAGCGACAGTCAATTTCTCAGTATCCTGGTCAGCATTTTCGTGAAAAATACTGTGGATATAAGAAATTTTTCAGTTGTATGAGTTGTAAATATGCTGTATTGGAACAGCGGATCTGGTTTTTTTTTTTTTTTTTTTTTTTTTTTATAAAACCTTATTTAGCCGATTTTTAAAGAATATTGAAGAATTCTCACTCTCCTGGCAGCTCCGAAAACGGGGATTTAACTTAAATAGTGTAAATAAATTAGGTAAATGTCATTGGAATACTGTAATAAATGACTCCGTGTATTTTTTAATAAAAAATAAATTCCCATTTTTATTTTTTTTGTATAATATCTATATACTATATAATTTATATAACTACTGATACATATTATACTACTAATATAATATATAATATGTATTAAACTGTAGTAAATGACTTCGAATATTTTTTAATAAATAATAAACTCGAAATTTTTTTTTATTTATTTAGTTATTTTTTCTTTAATTTTTAAAAAAATTTTTTTTTTAATATTTACATATATACACTATATAACTACTAATATATATATATATATATATATATATATATATATATATATATATATATATATATATATATAAATATATATATATATATATATATATATATATATATATATATATATATATATATAGTACTAATATAATATATAATATATATTAAACAAATAATAAATTGTTTAATAATTAAAAATTTAATAATAAAAATAATAAAAATTGTTTAATAATAAAAATTAATAAATTGTGCTTAATAATAAAAATGAATATAAGAAATTCTCTTGTGTTAATTTTAGTTTTTTGCACATTTTTTCACTTTCGTGGATGTCTCTTTTTTTATAATGGCCATAAAATTTATAATTTTTAATTTTTTGACTGGCGACTTTGAAACAGTGTGAAAAATGTCATCAACTTGAAATAAAACTACTTGCCAAAGCTTATGCATGAAAAAAATATCGGGCCGGAATTAAGTCCATTTTCTTCTTTCGTTTGGAGAACTACTCATAAGTTTTAGTGAATATTATTTTCGGTTTCTAAGGACCTCAAAACAAATTTCTGCCATGGTCCCGGGCTCAGGTCGCGTCATGATAGTGGCTGTAATAGCTCAATTCCATTCTGAAAATTCGCTAAAACTAATTGAAAGTATGATATATTATCAGGATTTAGTTACATATTAACTGGAAAAAGAAATTTGTTATAGTGTTTTATCAATTTTATATTTAAAGTCCATTATTAATTTTATTAAACATAATTTTTTTCATTAAATTAACAAATCTGAAGTTTTCATTATTGTTTACAATTTCTTTTATGTTGCACTTCTATAAATATATAATCGGTTGATAATTCAACAAAAGGCTATTCAATTCATGAGTTTTGAATAGTTTTACATGTTTCAAAAATTCTTTCTGATTCGAGGTTTTAATTCAAAAAACTTAAGTCTTAATATTGTTAAAAGTAAGGCCCTCCGCACACGGGTCAGCTGTTTTACAACTCGAGTTTCAAACCAGCTGCTCAATATTTACATGCGCAACCGGATTGAAATTGATTGACATTGTGAATCAGTTAACAGTTTTATAAAGAGTAGTACCTTGATGGAAAAATTTTTAGTACTGATTACTGAAGCAATACGAAGAAAATATTGAAAAGAAAATTATATAGCACTTCATGTCTTTCTACCTCTTCAACAAATTCAATGTTCATTGCTTGGTCACTCATTCCAAATTAAATATTAAAAATTCGCCAAGTGCGTGGTAAACACGCATTATGTCAGCGTATCGTATGTGCGCAGTTAGTTTGTTATAGCTGAGTAATCATTTTATTGTTCATAATAAAAGCATACAAATAATATAAAATCTAAGGATGGCTCAATTTTTTTAAAAAAAGGTTTAGTTTTTATCAGTCAAAAGAGGGTTGGAAAAACCTTTAATTTTCAGGATATCGTCGTGTTAAAATGACGTAACTTTGGCCTTTTTTATGGAAAACTCAAAGGAGTTTTGGAGGAGTTCAATTTTTTTTATTTGCATAAAGGACGGGTGCCTATTATTTTCTTTCCACCAGTATTTTTTCTTTTAAACTGGCATACTTTGTCGGGCTGGGAGAGAGTGGGTGAAAACAAATAAAGAAACAGAACATCATCTGTAGTAAATCTGTAGGGTCACATTTCATTACATTAGATGAATCGTCTAATTTCAAAACACCTTATACATTTTCAAAATTTTCTTAATATACATATTTAGTTAAAGACATTAAGACGATTCACATATTGATATTGTACTATAGACAACCATGATTTTAAGCAAAATAAAATTTTTGTCTTTTATTTGTCCCAATTTTATAGTACAAAAAGAGTATTTAAAAAAAAAATATTATCAAATTCGGAAAAAATCAGTCGTTAGAATTTGATTACTTATATACAAATTCCAAATTTTATTTGATGAAGTGATAAATTTCTTCCATGTCCTCAAATTTGTGGGAACACTACCTCTCCACCATCGTTCTAAGCAATAGCTGGCAAAATGCTCAGAACAAAGGACAGTTGCTTTTACAGGCTCCCAATTTGGATTTCTCAAATTTTTCGTCCATTCTTTCCTTTCATTTTTGTTTGTAGGAAATCTAACAAAATTGATACAATTGTTATGTGATCTTAACCTTCAAGCGATTCATTTCAAAGCACTTACCTGTGAAATGTTATGGCCCTTTTACGTTGTCACTTTTTTACAATATTCACACCTTCCCATCTTCAATTATTTCCATTTACCACTACTGTCAGTATATTTTCATCGGGTTTTTATTAAATATAATATTCACTCTCTAAATTTAAGACACGATTACAGCCTTTTTGGATGTTATATTGACGTAAATAATTTAGTACACTGGCTGACTGCCAGGCATCGTATGTATCATATGTATGTATGTGTGTTCTGTTGAATATACAAGATGTTGGTTCCAGTATATATTTATGGTGCAACATAAAACAGGACACTGTTAGTAAATAATTGATGTGTGTATACAATATCAGCTAATAGATAGCAATGATAGGCAAAGTAAAATATAAATTTGACATTTCGGACAAGGGCGTATATTTTTCAATAGAGGCGTTTTTTTAATTTTATCTATGTGTTTTTGAGTTTAATATTAATATTTGCTTTTGATTCGTTTAATTATTATATTAAATTCATTAATAAATGTCATTAATAGTTTGTTTTTCTTAAAATGCAGCGTTCATAGAAAAAAAATAAGCCTAATATGCATATATATATATATATATATATATATATATATATATATATATATATATATATATATATATATATATATATGGGTGATTAAAAAAGTAATTTTTTATAAAATACACTTTTGACTCGTTGTAAGCAACTCGAAATAGAATCATATATCTACATTTAGAAATACATATCTCTAAAAATATTAACTTTATCGTGAAAAGCCATAGGACCTTTTTTATTTGTATTTCAATAAAGAATATAAAAAAATTATCCGGTTGAAAAATAACAATTCCTTGCAATTGTTTACACAATTTCAGCTTAAACAAAATGGCCCCGGGATGCCTCATGGCAACATGCATTTATATCATCAGTAGGGCAATTTGAACAGGATCGTATAAAAAAATTGAGGTGGAATAGTTTTCAGTACTCATGCGCCGATACCTCCTGGCCTATATAATCTACGGAACATTTTTGTTAATGTTTGTCATTATTTTCAAAAATTTTTTCACAATATAATCAAAAAACAATTTTTTTTGTATTGTATTTTTCTATTTTTTAATTAAAGACATCGCCTGAAGACAGAAGCATAAACTATTCCGAAACCTGTAGCGCAATTTTTAAATTAATCTTCTCTTTTTATTTTTTATCCTGATGACTTATTACTCCCAATGTCCATTTCATTTCACTATTACAGTCATCTAACCCTTTATATTTAATTTAGATATTAAATTTGATTCAGAATAAATCGACAAGAAGGATTAATAAAAAGAAGATTTTCCGTTTGGCCTATGTGGATTCAGCCTAAGAATTAAATATATTATCCAATTGGAAATACATTTAAAATTAACAATAAATTAATGTATAAATTTTAATTAAAGTTATTAAAATATTATCGAGAACTGCAAGTTATATTTACATATAAACATATTATATTTATGGTTAGTGTTAACACATAATACGGAATAATAGGCCATATTTAAATATTATTTTTAGATTATTTTTTATGCAAATAATTTTATTGTGTTATTTTTATTTTTTTATCTCTGATATATGAATACTAATATAAACAATAATTTATTAAAATTTTAAATAATGGACTATTACTGAACAGCCGACAGTTCAAGCATCATTTTTACAAATACAGTAAAGCCTTACCAAAGAGTATGCCCTTCTTTTACGGTTTTTTCTGCTATATATATACATATATATATATATATATATATATATATATATATATATATATATATATATATATATATATATATATGAGGGCGTAATATTTTGTATTACTTACATATTACTTACATAACTCAAATCTCATACCAAAAAAAAAATATATATATATATATATATATATATATATATATATATATATATATATATATATATATATATATATATATATATATATATATATATATATATATGAGGGCGTAATATTATGTATTACTTACATATTACTTACATAACTCAAATCTCATACCAAAAAAAAAAAAATTACGAATATGTATTTATATATAAAAATGATAAAATTCAATAAAAATATAGTTATAATTTTAACATACGTATACGTATTTTGATTTTGCCTAAGTCTTAAGGAACCTATATACTGTCAGTACATACATCAATTTTGCAGTTCAAACTAGTAGTATTTTCGGGGTGACCCCTGTAACGGATATCACAGGTACTAGCTTAGTGCACAACTAATACAAACAGTGCAATTTGTTGAACAAAGTTAACTTAACAACATCCACGTACACACAGAACATAAAAAAGAGTAAATTATGTGGGGGACAGTGTGCAGTTCTGAACAAACTAGACTACTTTCCATTCAGTCGTTCAGACGCAGTGAATGAGCATGGATCAATTATTGTTTATGATTGTTATGTTCATTCTTGCCACCGTCGTACTGAGCAGTGCACATACGTACATAGTACCACACATACTTATGCAACGGATAACAGACTACGCACACACACAACACACATCACACACATACATGCTAAACCCAATACACATACATAACACATAGGTGAGGAGATTTTGACGACACTAGTTTCGCTAGTATAAAGGTACACTTTAACCATTTTTAAGGGATAAAAGAAAAGGGTGAATGGGGGTAGAATCATTTTTAATTTAGATTTGATTAAAGTTAGTTATATAAAGTATTAAATTAAATAGTTAAAAATATTTTTTTTTTTTTTTTATACAAAAAAAGACTTCTTTGGTGGCATTATTTATATTTTTATATAAATAAAATTACTGTTTAGAAAACAATTACCATCGTTTCAATTAAATCGGACCTGATACCTTTGGACAAAATAAATTCAACGTGTTTTACACTATTTACAAAATTCAAAGGGTTTTACACCATCCCAACAGCCGAATACCCTTACACCCCGTATCGAAGTTGTAGTATATTGTGCAATAAGTACTGCACACGAACGTAGTGAGTGCGCTCATTCGCTTGAGTGGGCAATCGACAATCCCGCACTAGTTACACGTACTATTTTTAACTTCCCATAGGAAGTTATTGTAATGGGTCCGATTTTACGAATCGCTAATTTTGACATATCTCCAAGTTTCAAGGTCACTAGAATCCGAATCCATCGTTTTTAGCGTGATGTCTGTGTGTGCGTTCGTTAGTTCGTTCGTTCGTGAATTTTTTTTCGTCTCGCATATCTTGAGAACAAATGATGATATCAACTCCGGACTAATTTCATTAGATGCGTAATCAAAAAACGAAAACCGGATAGTTTTCAGAAAATTCGAATTAGCGGTTTGTTTTTTGTGGTAAAAAAACGGAATTAATTTTATTAAGATAACATAGATTATATGGATTTTTTACCATAACATTATTATATAATGGCCTAAGAACCTTCCTTGATGTTAAAAACGCCAGTATTTTATTACAAAAATTTAAAAAAAAAAAAAACGAAATAAGAAACTTGAAAAAATTAGTTTTTTGCCAAAATATATTTTGTCTCGCATGTCTTGAGAACAAATAATGTTATCATTTGTTTTATGAGGGTGTAGCCCCCACCCTTAGGTACCTACAGAAAGCGAAGCCCCCGGTACGGTGCAAGGAGCAAAGCCTCTATCGGGGGCCCAGGGGAGGAGTGGCCTGAAATTAAAAAAGAATTTTTTATGTACAGTAGTCTCTAGTCTTTAAGGACACCCAATGGGGAAGTTGACAGTGTGGGTAGACCTGTCCCCCAAATTTTTTATTGCGAATTTCACATACTTTTTTCCATTATTATTACTATTTTTGACATTTTTATTACTTTTTGAAATAATATTTTTGCGTGTTCATCTTTTTTATCTGAATTAAATATTTTTTAAATTATTTTGTTGGTGGTTTCTATAGAAACAATTATGAAATATTTATTAAATAAAAAATCAAGAGGCGGCTTTGCGTGTTTTAATTAAATTTTGCGTGTTTTATTATCAATTTGCGTGTGGAAAGTAACTTTCCCCACGCAAAAAAGTATGTGGGAAGAGTACAGTGGGCAAACAGTTATTTTGCGTACAAAAATGTGTGCGCCAAGTTAGTCCTTCTCCCGCATGAGTAATAAAAAATTTGTTACATTCGTCATTCGCATCGCTTTCCTCTAGGATGGAGTACAAACATCAAAATTGCTTTTCGATTACGGTCTTCTTACTACACCTGGAATCTTACCCAAATAAGAAAATCTTAATTGTCACCTTCACCGTTACTTTAAGGAAATATCTTAGACAAAAGAAGAGGTAAAAACTCACTTTAGAAAAAACTAGCTGCTGTCCGCGGTTTCTCCCGCGTAAAATAATCTGAATTATGGGTTAAATTATTAAGTAAATTTTAAATTAGATACTCGGAACATTTTAATTTCGAACTCTTTTTGAAGTCCGAGGATTCTGGAGAACATTTCTGAACTCGCGTTAATTTATTAATAATATTTGAGCAAAATTTGGTGCTAAGATCCGCCCAGCCGTCTACTTTTTGTGTTTTATAGGTACCCAGAACCCTAGGGGACAATTTTAATCTCACGTTAATTTTTCCAGAATATCAATATTATTTGAGAAAAATATCGTCAAGACTCAAGACCCGGCAGCCGTTTATTTTGGACTATTTTTGGATCGCCGGTATCCTAGAGGGCTATTTCAACCTCACATTTGTTTTTTCAGGACCTCAATAATGTTTGAGCAAAATTTGGTCAAGACCCATCCAGCCATTTATTTTGGATGTTTTCTTCCAGGATCCTAGAGAGCAATTTTAAGTTTTATTTTTCAGCAAAATCTGATAGAGATTCGTCCAGCCGTTTACTTTAGCATAGTCTATATCCGAATACAGGGCATCACTTATCCACCAATTTTTGAAACCAGTTGCTCTGATCGTCAAACGACTCCAAACTAACCGTCTAGAAGGTTATTTCAGAAGTATATTTAATTTTAACAGCTTGTGAGTTTTCTGTGGACAACCATACCTATTCCGATTTTTAGGAGTGGAGTACCTTTGATCATTTAGTTTAGATAATTTTTATTGTTCCAACCTCCAGGAGAACTACTTTAAGCTCACGTTTATTTATTCCGAGGTTTTAAAAACGTTTAAGTAATATTTGGTCAAACATGTAACCGTTTACAAATTATTTGTAATTTATTTTAATTTAATTACGACTTTTTGGGGGATCTCAAGGCTTTGGGAGATGATAATTTTAATTTCTTATATCATACCTCGATTTGTTTAAAGGAAGTGAATTATTCAAAATCCATAAATTTTTAATATATTTATCTTTATTTTATTAAAATGACATTAACTTTAACAAATATTAAACATTTTTTAAGGTTTTTCTATATACTGATTACTGGGAATAATAAATAAATAAGTAAACAAGACATTTAACTAAAAACCAATCAAAAACATTTATATATTAAATATCGATAAGGGACACGTATAATTACAATGACAAAAAAATTCTAAAATTATTTTTCTCCAAATGCTTACCTAGCAACTAACAAAATTTAAATGATTTTTTGTTGATGAAGTTATCCATAGATAGCTGTATTTAAAAATTAAAAATTGACGTTTGTGGTTTTTTGTAAATTTCTACGGTTAGACTAAAAATTTTGCAAAACCCTTTCTTAGCGAGCGCCTATGACCCAACAGCGACCTACGTACCAAATTTTACGTTTGTATGTGTTATAGTTCTGGAGCTTTCTTGATAGGTGAGTCAGTGAGTGGTATTTGCCTTTAATAAAATACAAAATAGCAAAAAATGAACTTACAATTAGTACCTATGAATAGGTAAGTATGTAATTTTTGATCTTAAGGTACGAGTCGACTTGATACAATTGTAGCGCTACAAATCGTTTGTTGCGCTACAAATGTTGCAATAGTGTGTCCACTTAAACACGTGTTTCGTGCTACATTTGTATCTGCAACATGGTATCGAGGATTCGTGATACAATTTGTTGCAATGTGTTGCATCAAGTATGTACACTAGCTGCAACATTTGTATCTCGATACATTTATTTATTTATTTTATATTAAACGTTGCTTAGTTTTGTGTTGATATTTTATGTGTGTTGGTTAGTGACAAAAATGTCAAAAATAAAATTGCGGCTGCTTTTGTTGTTATCATGAATTTAAAAAGAAAACATTCCATTCAAAAACTTAAAAAAAATATGGGTACGAGATTGGATTGCGAAAAGGAAAATCAGTAAGGGGCTTATAATTAATTGATGATTGAATTACGAAATGGAGATTCTAATTTACATGAAAATTTTTTACACATGTCCGCAGTAGATTTCAATTATGTATTTGTTTATGTTAATTTCAGGCTAATTTCGGAAAAGATTAAAAACAGAATACACAAATGAGGAAAGCATACATATTTTTTTAAAAAGTTTATTACCCTAACTTTTTTTATCAGATGGTCGAAATACCGCCATTTGCATTAAAATTTTATCACCCAAAATACCTGAACTTGTTAATAAAAAATTTCTTGGAAATACTTGCATGAATGTTCCATACGTTTTTAAGTAAAATTTATAGTTACTGAATTACTATTTAAACAGATCATATGGACCACTAGGGTTGTATAGAAACCACTCTGCTTGTTCAATTTCAAAAAAGATGAAAAAATAAATGCATTGAATCCTATGCAATATAATTATATTAAATGTATATATACGTATTGTATATACTGTTGTTGCGAGCTATGTATCGTGCGAAACAAACTAGGTTTGTTTCGTAGGATACATGCCTTGCAACAAAAAGAAACCCGTGTACACTGAACGTTGTATCGCATCAACATTTGTATCGGTGCAACATGATACTTTTGTTGCACGGCATGTTTCATGACTGTGTCCACAGGAAGTGTGTTGCAAGCATGTTGCGCTACAGTGTAGCGCTACAATTGTATCAAGTCGACTCGTACCTTTACGTATCTATCTAACGCATACATTACAGGGATTATACAGGTAGCGCTCAAACATAAATACACATTTCAAATGTATACGCGCATGGCCCAGACTTAATAGGAATCGCGATATGATTCTTTATCATCTAATAACAATACATGAATCATTCGTTATAAGGAATATAAGCAAACGTGGCTACCTCTCTGTCTAGATACAAAATGTAATGTATTGTAGAGCATAAAGCACCACTACGGTATCTATTATGCATCAATAGGGAGCGAGTTACGTTTGTTGACGTTCCTTATAACGACTACGAGTACCTAATTGGTGAATTGTACTATCATGAATCCGCTTCAGACATCGTGAAGCAAAATTGCTGTAGGTAATCAAATTCTGTAAGACCAGTACAACTGTGAATATATAAATGTAAATGCATAAAGGAAATTATGAACTACTGTCTAATATATTCTTTGTTTTATTACCCCGATCGTTTCTTACCTCGCATGTGTAATGTGTTGTTACATTATACTAAGACATAAACTATTGACATATACTTATATTTTCTAGTAAAAAATCTTCAGAATTATGTATATATAACACAAGCAATACAGGCGGCTGAGAGAGAATGTATTACGCATAGTTATATATTCCCTTCCTTGTCAATCAAACAGATACGACTTTGTGTACTAAATCTTCATCATGTATCTCAAATCACCCCGGCTATACCATGTATTCAGTATGCGCAGTAAGACCTCGGACGCCTGTATTCCTTACGCTATGTATACCTATATGAACTATAATAATATCAGCTTGGTAAAATATTAACTGATGTCAATCACTGTCTGGCCTTACATAAATTCTGTTAATATACATATCGGCTTCAATTAGATAGACAAATTCAACACAATTCAACAAATTCAATGACAGTGCAAATTTTTAGGTATAGGGTAAAAGCCCCCTTTGTGGAACGGTATCTAATACTGGAACAGTTTTGACATTTACTAATTTAATTCTTTAATTAAGTAAGGAAACTTTAAATGCGAGGTGAATTTAAATTGAAAAACAATCATTCTATTAATAATAATTTTTGTTATCAGACGTTTCTTTCAGAAATAACTTCATTTATATGTAAATGTTCATAATTAGATACCGTTCCACAAAGGGGGCTTTTACCCTATGTATTATTTAAAATTTCTAAACCTTTTTTATTATGGATTTACGATTAATTTTACTTACGTCTCAAAAGTATGAAAATTACGCCATGGATTTACATACCTGAAACAAAAAACGACATGTTAGTTTGTATTTTAAAGGTTTTTCTAATGCTGATTTAATAATTATGAAGTAGATCCCTTTCTGTCACCAAAATATTACAATTCGTTTATATGGTTTACATTCTGTAGCTGCATGTTTGATCAATATGCGTCCCTAATTATATTAAAAATGAAAGGAGAGATAGTAAAAACTGGTAGAAAACATTCAAAATTATAAAAAATATATACTAAAAATGTTTAATTTACTTGATGATGTCAGAAGAATCATATATAAATCATTTATAAATGATATTCTGAATAATTTTTGGCAGAATTTCTACTGTAAATTATCCGCCCTTTCTATCAAATATGCAAATTCGATTTATAAATATGACTTACACCTTGTAAGTCAATTTTGCAGCTTTATCGAAAATGGAAATTGTGGTCACAAAAACTTATATGTATTAACAATAAAACACACTTCTCGGTTTATTTAATAATATTCATCCGATTTTTTAAATTATAACAATACATTATTGGATCAAAATAAAACTTCATTTCAGAACCTATTAATTTCATTATTTAATGAATTCAATAAAAGCACACATCGTATTATCAAACGTAATCCAATAAATATCCCTGAAACATATTACGTAAATAAATAAAATGTACAGTTCTAATGTATGTACGCGTATTACAATTTTGTTGCATTAACTAAGTGATTGGGGACCCGGACATTTGAGGGTGCTTATTGTTGAAATCTACATGCAACTTGCAAACAGTCAACGCAATGATATGATATCCCCAACTACAGGGATTAAAACTGACACGCCAATGACGTCGTTATTAACCCTGCACCCTTTGTCTTCAGTCTGTTCTCAAGCTAAGGCATGTCGCATCATTATAGGTTTAGATTACCACTCAGTATACAACTACTTAATTTTCGCATACAAATTCATTGATAAATTATTCTTGAATCTACATATGTATACATATGTATACATAAAGCATATAATGAGGAAGAATAGAGCTACGAGTCACTCTAATCATCTTTTGAACCCATTTTGCTCCATTGTTTAATCAAGCTAAATCACGTTTACGAAATCTTAGATAATTTGAGAGTTGAGTTTATATTTTGAGTCCATATATTACAGGTATATTGTTAGTGTCAATAAAAAATTTGACCGGCATCCATCTATAAAATTTTTAAAGTAATTTCATTTTGCCATATGAAAAACTTTTGAGTTCTATAAAGATCTAATTGTAACCAGGGCCCGCTCTAGGGGCGGGCAACCCGGGCACTTGCCCGGGGCGGCAAAATTTAGGGGCGGGATTTTTGTAAATTTTGGTAAAAAAACGGTGGCTTCTTGTGAGTGACGAACAGATTTGCCCGGGGTAGGAAATTCTGAGGGCGGGAATTTTACAAAAAAGGGGCGGCAATTTATACCCGGCGAGCAAAAAAAAAAAAAAGGTGGTCAGTGTAAAAAAGGGAAGCAGTAAAAAAGGGCCGGCATTTAAAAGGTCGTCAGTATAAAAAAAGACAACAACGCCGGCTTTTTATACCCGACGAAAAATAAAAAGTGACCGATTTTTTTTTCACTGGGGCGGGATTATTCCCTTTTGCCCGGGGCGGCGTAAACGCTAGAGCGGGCCCTGTTGTAACTTAATATTGAAAATTAAATGAAATGCAAATATATAAATGTCATAATTGCGAAAAATAAACTAAATGATATATTTTTATATGACAGGTAACTACTTATTATTTATAATTTTAATTTAATTTTTATATCAAAATTAAAATGATCAATTTTATAAATAGTGAAAAATGAAAAATAGTACGTGGCCTAACGGCTTATCCTGCCGTTTTAGAAATCAACACTAATCTATAAATATTTGCATAGTAGTTGTCAATAATTATTAAAATCTTTGACATAAAAAATTTATGTTAGTCTGCCCTACTGTAAAGTTTTCTTTTATTAAACCCATGATTCAAGGTATGCTGTATTTAATTAGAAACAATCTGTTACCGCATTAACCCTAACAGGAAGCATCTTTGAGATACAGAAGAACCTGAGTATGGTATACCCTGTATTTAAAATAACATAATTTTGTTCATTATAAATGAAAAGCACTTTTTCTTTTCGGTTTTATAAAAACGTTAAAATGTTATAACTTCTCAAGATATTAAAGAAGCTTTGAGAAATTTACAGAGTACAGGGCGTATGGTAGCCTGTGTTTCCCATAAGAAATTTTTTTTCGAATTTCGTGAAATGAATTTTAATTTGGCATTTGTTCGCACTATATGGTTTTTACTATCAATTTAATTTTGTTAAATTAATTTTTGTTAGTTTTGATTTTTTAAATTAAAATTTACTACTGCTTTCTCAAAATAAGTATGCCTACAATTTCTTTTCAAAGAATGACGGGAAGTCTATTTCCAATCTATCTCTACACTCCTAGTGAGGTCAAATAAACAAAGGGTCGACTGCAAAGAATGTTAAAATGTCCGTCATTTTACTAATGACAGAGTTAAATTTTCAAGAATGTTAAATTGTCCTTGATCATCATTTCATTGTTTTTCTAACTGAGAATTTTATTATTTTAATAATAAAATAATAAAATTCACAAGAATAAATTTAAAAGAAAGTAGAAATTAATTTTTCTAAAGAGCTTTGAAATTTTCCGTTTTTCGCTGAATAGAACAATTTTACTTAAACTTATCCTCATTGCTGAAATTCATTAAAATAATATTGACTAAATTAGAAAGATATTGTCAAATCACTTTAACACGATGACGTTCATAACCTGTAATGACAAACACTATTTTGATAGCTAATACACTTTATATGGAATTATTGACGTCGTACAACGTGATGTAGGAGTTAGTAAGGTTTCACTTGACGTCATCTGACGTCAACGACCGCTAAGGTGTTAATAGTATGTTCGTTCGCTTTTTTGTTAATGCGAAAACAGTTGCATCTACCCATAACCTCTCTGAAAATTCTGCGTTGTTTACGTTGTGATATAAAATAAAAGCTGTATTTGTTCCAGAAATGTTATTTGACAAATTTAAACTTTAATATATATGCCCATTAGTAAATGAATATCACTGTAGTATATGTAGATATCCCGGATACAGATTGCCTATTGCCTAGACAAAACGCAAAACAATAAATTACTCTAATAATTTAATTTTATATTGCTCAAGTCGTCGTGTTAAATTCATCTTATTTACCACTACAATAAAGGATATATTTATTGTTCGTTGGTATACAGAGTGGTACAGGTTAATCCTCTTTTCCTCATCATGTTACTACCAGTTACAAAAAGAGAAGAACTCGAAATATTTGGTTTTTTTGTTAAAATATTAGTGTATTCGTAGATATAATACCAGTCAACACAAATTTTAAGTAGGTATACGAATTATAATTTTTTTGTTTATTTTATTATTCAATAGACAAGATATTTCCTCAAAAAATTTCATTTTGTAGCTTTCAGCATAACATCAAGAATTCAAAAAAATCCACTTGAAAACACGCGACGAATAAATTCCTTAACTATACGACTTTTAAATCAGAAATAATTAGATATGAAAATTAGAAATGCAAATAAAAAAAGTTAACAACCGGTACTCATACTTTTCCTGTCATGAGTGAAAGTTGACAAACAAAAAACATACGGAACTTAGGAACTTACAAGATTCAACACATGAACACACGGATGATTGCTTGTGTAGCACCACGGAACACAGTTTTGGAAGCACTACCTTAAATAGTGGTGGATATATCATAAACTTTCGACGTGTAAAGTCAAAAAAAGTTTTTTTTTTGTAGACTAATGTAATTGACCTTACCGTCAGAATATCCGCGAATGAATCATTCGATAGATAAAGGAGCCCTAAATGAATTAGATTTAAAATATTTTTTAATCCGTTAGCGCGGATCATGGAGAATTATAACGAAATGACCAAGTAATACACTATTTGGCAAGTAATACTCGTATATGGCATTGTTGACGTGGTATGTACAGCATTGTGTTGCAGTTAGCCAGGTTTCACTTGGCATCTTACAGCGTCAATAACCATGAGCCAATTCAAAAACTTAGACAACTGACTTAAAATTACCTTAATTTTATTGATTCCCTTTTCAGCCAACATTTTTCTAAGTCTGGATATAAGAGATATTTTAGAAGTCGAACCATACATACAGTGATTGAGGGTAATTCTTTTAATCTTATAGTCTACTTGATGTATTTTCCAAGAAACGTTTGATTTTGTAAACAGAAATTTGTTAGTTTTCGTTTTTTTCGAAACCAAACTTTTTTCAAACATAATAGACGAGATTGGTGAAATTTTCATTTTGCTTACTCATCGCACTGGTTTAAGAGTATTAACAGTCTGGATCACATGGTAGATATATGTACATACATATTTAAATAAAATACAAACGATGCAGTAGAAAGCAAGTCTAACAAAATTATTTTTATCGTTTTCTTTTTCCGTTCATATCTAATACATGTAATCGAGGGAGGAACAATATGTAATGCAATCGAGGAACAAAGACTACTGCACTATCAATTTTATATATGGAATTTATATGTACTCGTATACTTATATACGGTGCGGGCTTTAACAGTTCCACGTATCCATAGCTCTCTCCAGTAATTGTAGCTTTCAGATGAAATGATATGAGCTGCTGATTCTGACTTAAATTTGATTAACATAAAATATACATTACAAGTTCTGATGTAACGAATATGGCAAGTAGAGGGAGAAAACGGGATGAATGGAATGGATGAACGAAGCGAAAAAAGGATGTAGTTAAATTTTTACGTTGATGAACAGAAACGTAGCAGGAATCTGTTGGCTATTCTTCGAACGATTTTTTACAAGAATTTATATAACATTTCTTTAAGCTCTGTCGACTTGATTATCATTACAAATTTTATATGTAGAATTTATAAAAGAATTTTTTTTTAAATTTATTTTTGAAGTACCTAATATCGATTTCTAGCGTAGGTGTTTTTATAAAAGTCACGAAAAAACGAATAGAAAAAGCAAAACATATTCAAAATTTTACCTTTATTAAAAATTCGATTCGATGCAAATTTTATTTTTATTTTTAAATATAATGAACAGAATTTTTGAATGATGAAAGAAAATAAAGAAAGCTTTGTTATGTTATTTTCTTGTTATTTTAGGATTCTTCGACAAAAGATATTTGTTTTGATTAAAATATAATATTATGCTACATTTAAAAACAAGCAGGTACACTTTGTTTAAAATGAGCGACGGAGAAATTTAAATTTTTATTTAATCAAAACTCCAGTTGCCGTAGAATCGATTTCAAACAAACTGACTACTTTTAATATAAAAGGGCATAGCCGGGTAAGATAGGGAAAACGGCCCTTGACGTAAAATTGATAGTTTATATAGGAAATAATACTTCTTAGCCCACGATATATTCCTACCAAATTTCAACCCTCCGAGGCCAATAGTTTCGGAATAAAAACAAAAAGGAAAAATTTTGGAAAAAAATTTTTTTGACGAAATTACTGAGCCGATTTATTTAAGTATAATATATATTATATACCCACCTTAGGTAAAGTAATAAAAAAAAAAATTAGTTATATCCCTTTGTTATGATATGGTTGGTAGAATATAATAATATTTAAATACAAATACTGCCATGTTCCGTACTACATAGGTATATTACTTGTGTATAAAATGGACTGTATAAAATGTGTATAAAATTACTTGTGTATAAAAGTAAAATATCTGCCTAATTTCTAAAATAATATAATTACATACGTTCATAACTGCGATAAACTAGTTTAGATTTATAAAAGTCTAACATTACACGGTTAAAAATCTTGTACTAATTTTTTAATCCAACCTTAACTTACTGAAAAAAGTAAATATTAAAATACTAAAATTAAATCTTGCCCTTATATTAAAACATTTAGTGCATTTTTTGATATTCAGATTTAATCTAATTATATTATTTTCCATAATTTAAACCATTTTTGATTAAAATATAATACAAAAGTATTATTGAAATCATAAAAACGAAACCAAAAAAATATTAAAACCGAATCCAAATTATATACATTTTTTAATTCCAAATTAAAGTTTATTAGATTTTAATCTTAATTTGGATTAAATCAATCAGATCAGTGTGTTTTATGTTGTCTTAGTGACACGTGCGTACCCAATTTGTTATTATGTCCTTTTCACTTCAGCCCATTTAATTTACAGTATTGTTTTCTCTGTTGGTCAATTATTATTTAACATCAAGGACATTTCTCACGGAGTATCAAAATATGTAGGTATATGTATATACCTAAATGCGTCACCAGTCATACACAAACAGAACTCCTTGCTTTTTTGTTCAATTATTTTGTTTATTTTCGTAACTTCGGTCGGGCTTAAAACATTTAAATATAAAAATGCTTGAATATTTAAAATTAAAAATGTAATTTCAATTCTTAAACGTTTGTATAGTCATTGCCGTTATTAAATAAATTACTGTTCATTCCCAATTTTTTTTCTTTTTATTGAAATTTTGATACAACTGACATGGATTCCTGAAATAATAGTTGATATTGTTTATCAATATAAAAATTCAAATTATTTTTTAACTCAGGTTTTTATACAAGGTACGTAATATCGATTTTAAGTATAAAACAATATATGGAAAAATAAAGTATTCTGGTTTTTTTTTTATCTATTTTCTAGGTGCGTAGCTACTATGGTATCGTTTGATGTAAAACATAGCTGATTTTGATAATGGAATGATTATTGATAGATGAGCCGTATGGTAATTTAGATAACGTATTTCTCCCGTTTGGTTTCGAACTCAAGATCTACCAGACAAGAGCGAAGTGTTCTGATTTTTATTTATATCGAAATTAAAATTATTTACCCGGAAAACTTCGGCGTAGCAGTCAGCATAGAATTTAAGCACTTCAATTATGCGGTAAGTCTTTGCAACTAACATTTAACAATAATTCCACTAACTTTCCTCTTTATTTACAGGTTTTATTCTACCATTAAGAAAAATTATAGTTCAAAAAAAAGGAAAAAATCAGAAGAATCTGCTGGAAACGTTCAAGAAGAAACAGACCATGAGCTAAGCCCGGAAGATCTAATTTTTTTTTTAAAATTCACTTTTTAAAATTCATTGTTTATTGTGAAAAAAATCAATAAAATGTTGGTAATACAAAAATGCAATTGAGTTTCAATATAACCTTCATTACAATATTTAGTAATTAAAATATTAGATTTTAATACAGACAATATTAAAATTTCAAACCAAAGAAACCTACCTTTTAATACGTATTTGGTTTAGAATATAATCCACCGTTACTTATTTTTAATACCTTTTGAATTTAGAATCGTAATATTCATAGTATTAGTTTGCAATACAATTGGAATAAAAATTAGTTTTATGACTCTAAACTAAGTTCAATTAATTTTTAATATCAGTTATATTATAATAAATTTTTTAATATATGGAACCGATTAGATTTTAATAAAATTTTGGTGTTGCCATATATGTAACCTCTGTTAGATTACTTATTAAACCAATATTTTTAACCGTGTACATGCCGTTTGTCTTCTTTTATTAATACCAAAATCTTTCCAGAAAAATATATTCTATGGAGAGACTAAGAGACATATTATTGAACAAAAAATGTGGTGGGTGTCGCTAGCGCGTAAATGCCAATATAGTTTTATATATATATATATATATATATATATATATATATATATATATATATATATATATATATATAAGTATATATATATATATATATATATATATACCCAGAGAAAAAAAAACTTAATTTCAATAAAAACGATATTGATTCAATGTAAAACATTAACAATAGTCTAGTAACGTTGAAATTTATTGTTTCAATGTAAAACAACTTTGTTTTCAAGTTGAATAATATTGATCATAATAAAGTTGCATGTTATTAATTTAAAATAGAAACAATTTTGAATTTATGTTTTTATCTATTGAATCAATGTAGAATTTTTTTAAAGCAAAGTTAAAACAGTATTGAAGTGATATGGAAACATTTTGGAATCAATATCTAATATTATTGAAATAATATTGAAACGTTATCAAATTAATAATTCACAATATTAAATCGATTCTGAAACACTTTAGGATTAATGTCGTCCACTATTGAATTAATATTGAATTTTTATAGCTTCAAAACTAAGTATTATTGCAATAGTATTGAAATATTCTGGAAGAAAACAATATGTTAACATTTCAAAACTTTAATGTTACAGTTATTAAACTTTACAGTTATTATACATACTTAGATAAACATATGTTAAATGTAAAGGTGAACTATCGGAAACATTTTTTATTTCCAATTTATTCATTACAACATATGGGTTTTTTTAACAATTATGTTGATTAGCTCGTCCCGATTAGTTTTTAAAGTTCTGGTGGGGATCGTAAAATTCTAGCAAAGCTCTTCCTTTGGCAGCATCACCTAAAAGAGTTGACAAATCCAAAATTATAATGGAAGAGTGTATAATTTTCTAACAATGTTTGGTTTAAATTACCTTATAAACACAGCCATACGGTTGAGAAAGATGACTGACTAGGGATGCTGCTTGGGACGATGTGTTGGCGGTTTATGCACCCAAATGGTTATTTCACTTTTTAGTGAGGCTGAGTCGTCATCGATTACAAACTGAAATAATTAGTGAGGATAAATTATAGGTACATTTGACGTTCAAAATGTTTGCAGTCGATATAATACTAATCATTAATTTATAAGATTAACTCACCTCTTTTTTTTTCACTCAAAAAATTTGCTTCGAAATTCTGTGCAGAATACTAGCGGCCGAATTGCATCGTTTACACCATCCCAATTTAAATATTGCAGGCTTTTACAGGATACCTTAGCAGTTAAAAGAATATATATATTTAGTTTTGACTACTGAGCATACTGAAGTAAACTTACCTTGTAAATATGGCAAAACGTGTTCTTGTAACCATTCGGCTATTTTTTTGGCGCTTCGTCCTCTTCAGTTTCATTGAACTGATTTGGAATAAAATTCACTATTTCGCCGTTCTGGATGTATAATACACCACCGATCAATTTCAATTGCAGATTGCTACTGTTAATTATATATATATATATATATATATATATATATATATATATATATATATATATATATATATATATATATATATATATATATATATATATATGGTTTGCGAGGGGCATACAGACTGGCAAATGAAGGGTGTCCGTTGAAGCACCAAGTATCACTAACATCTACAAGGTGTATTGATATATGATAAATGATAGATTTGTATAGTCAAACATTTGAAGTCCTGACTCACAATATCCATTTTTTGGAATAATATTTATCGGACTGTTTACTTGTGCTGTCAAATATTTATGGTATTTTTTATGCAACGTAGAAGTAATTTTTAAATTCCCTGATATTTCTAATAAATTTACTAACAATTTTTTTTTTCCGGTAAACCATTAACTTCGAGTGAGGGTTTTTATTATTATTCGATATAAATAAAATAACATTTATAAAAGTTTTTTCAAGAGTTTATTAATCGCGTAATAAAATCAAATCAGCAATAAATTCAGTATCAATCAAGCAAGTAAAAAATAAGGGAATCTCCCTCACAGAAAGCGAAATAATTTTTAATAGACACATTTCCGTTTCTAGTAAAAAAGTATAAGCAGGGAAGTTAAAACAGTGAATTTTTTTATTCTACAGACATAAAAAATAAAATACATACAGAATGCTACAGTAGCGCGATCAAATATTTTTCTCGTGTCTTTCAATCCCGATCGGTTAATACAACCTCTTTCCCTTTTACAGTTTGACTGAAAAATTAAATTTCCAATTTTGGACTGGTTTTTCACATTGGGAAATATTTATTGACTAGCCGTATACCCCCACTCGATCGGATTTAGCATTGGCAACTTCTTAGGATGTCAGTCAGTGTCAAAGATTTATTAAATAAGATATTTTATAATTATTTTAATAGCCATAGTAACATGTTTTTATATATCTCTAACTTCAAAAACGATGAATTTCCATACAAATTTTCATTCCCTATTTAACCCACTTAGGAAACGAATTTTCAAAAATACTTTCTTAGTGCTCACCTAGATTGCATAGGAAACTCCTGTAAAAAATTTTATTTTTTTTAAACCCAGCGGCTTAGGCTGTGTGTTGTCTGTTAGTCAATCAGTCACTGTTCGAGATTTATTTAAGTAGATTTTTTAGATGGCTAGAAAATTTTAAATGGCTACAAGTATGGTTTTCACTTTACCCTATAAATTAAAATGGAATTAGCCGGGAATGGAATGACATAACATGATTTATCGTTTGTTATAGTAAGTAACAATTCTCATGTTTAAAACGATTCAAACAGTTTTCGCATTTTACATGCACATTTTATTGGTCATAAAAGTTTTCTCAGTCATTTCAACACTCCCATTACCGCGTTTCAATGATTTACCATTTTTAACTGTTTACTGTTTTCTTACATTATATAATTTACTACGTCATATTACATTAAATAATAAAACACATTGCAATTTTCTAATAATTTAAATAATAAACACTGTTTATATTTGAATTAATGTTCTAGCAAATACAGTAATGTTAGTGATTCTAATGTATCGTATATTGTTCTCTGCCAACTAAACATTATATCAGGGCTTAATTCCTAAAATCTTAGTTGCCGGAACGCTGTGGCTATTTATACATACAGTATGTATACGCAATTGGCTATTTATACATACAGTATGTATACGCAATTGGCTATTTATACATACAGTATGTATACGAAATTGGCTATTTATACATATATAGTATGTATAGGAAATATTCTGTTTAAACATGCAATATGTATACGCAGTTGGCTACTTATACATAATTACCGGATTTTGCGGGGTATAACGTGCACCTTAGTACCAAAATTATCATACAAATTTCGTGGTGCGGGTATTAAAATGGACTTTTACATTGGTGACAGTAAAATAAATTATAATAACTAATTTTTCGCGTACCACTGATTGAATTTTGCACAATCTTTTTAGCTTAAGAAGTTATCCCCTAAACGGATTTTTGGCGACGCGAACCGGAAGTTGCATATCTGAGGGTCTAAATTAGCAAAAATTAGTATAAGAGATATCAGTAGGCAAATGTACTATCGGATACCTCCGACTTAACTAAATGTTTTTCTTATATACTCTTTTTGACTTAACAATAAGAAATTATTTTCTAAATTAATTTTTAGAAACTTTGATGGAAAGTGTATTTTTTAATCCTTTGAATACAAACGCAACTAAAAAAAGGTTACCGTTATTATGGTGTTAAAACTAGAGGCAGATTCTTATAGAATTTGATCAGTGGAACAAAAAAGAAGAACAAATTTTTTCGATACCCTGTTTAGTTTTCGAGATAATACGTGTCTTATTTCTAAAACTTACTATAATGAGATAATTGATTGTATATTATACACATACACTTACACATACACATATACATAGTATCAATTTTTATGAATTTAATTAAAATATTTTTATTTTTATTCACAGAAATAAGTGAAAAATAAACGTAACATCACCAATGAAACCTCATTCTTAGGCAAATGGTAATTATTTACAAATGGGCCTCGGTGTGTAATCGCTTCAAAATTACCCATTCCCTGAAATGAAGTATCAATGATGCCGTCCGGTCCATTTTCCACTTACTTCTATCAATAAATGCTATAATATTATACTTACCGTAATTGTCTCTCCAATATAGTAAGCTTTACAAATTTGACACGTAATATCACGAAAACTAAGCAAAATATCGAAAAACTTCATTCTTTTCTTTTTTTGCTACTCATCAGATTCCATAAGAATCTATTTTTAATTTTTGTTACTACGGTAACGGAAAACTTTTAGTAACCCCTAAACTTAGACATTCGAAGGATTGAAAAATACACTTCCGGTCCGCGTCGCCAAAAATCCATTTAGGGGATAACTTCTTAAGCCAAATAGATTATGTAAAAACAATAAAAATCAGCTCAATCGGAGGTATTAGATTATTATAATGGTGTAATTATTATAAAAATATTAATTGTAATAATAACGCATTCAGTCATTATGGATAAATAGCCAACTGCGTATACATATTTCATGTTTAAATAGCCAGTTCTGCATACATATCATAATTATCATATGTATAAACAGCCAGTTTCATATACATACTATATATGTATAAATAGCCAATTTCGTATACATACTGTATGTATAAATAGCCAATTGCGTATACATACTGTATGTATAAATAGCCAATTGCGTATACATACTGTATGTATAAATAGCCACATCCTAAAAATTTTCCCAAAAAACAAAAGTGACGAGCCAAAAAGGTGGCTTTGGTTTAAGTTTATCATTTTCCATAAATGTACTTTCGAAGGAAAAAAGCGATCATCTTGGTTTATCGATTCTCCTAAATAGGGCTGACGAGCAAAAAAAGTCGCCTTGACTGCTTACCGTTTGCCTCTGCTCTGAACTATACGTCGTTTTACCTCGTTCCAGCCGACATTAAGCCCTGCATTAAATTCAAATAATAAACGATTCCCTAACACAAAATTTATTTTCATCTAATATGAAATAAATACTAGTCATTAAATAAAAGTAGGGTCCATACGAATACGTATATTTAAAACTGCACATGACGTGGTTTCATTTTAACACATAATCCTCCCTGTATGGGTTGAAATATATTCAGTTTTATTTTATCTGACGGCAGTAATGAATAAATTTTTACTAATAATAATTATTTTATCTACTAAAAAAAGGCAACCACCCTCATTTAATTTAATATTTATTATAATACATACTAATAACAATTAAAGAAATGAAAAAAACAAAAAAAAAAAAAAAAAAAACAGACGATTCAACGTATTGAAAGATTAATATAACGTCATGGTAAGTAGATCCACTGATGTTTTGGTTAAGTTTACATCGCACAATTATATTTAAGAGTGTTAGTTTATATAAAATATTCTCATTAGTGTGACACAGTCATCACACTTCGTAAACAAGTGCAAGAAAACACACCATTGCACATTTCTATTCGAAACGAAATCGTTAGTATCAAGTAGGTAAGAAAGTACCACAAAAATTAATGGTTAATTTTCTTGTGTAATGCGCGATAGCTTGTAACCAATCAAGCACGTTAAAATAAAACAAATAGTCAAAATCAGTTATTCAGTTAAATTATCACACACGCACTTCATATATGGATAATGAGACAAAAAGGTTAACAACAAATCCAAAAATTACTTGTTTAAGGAGAATTTCAGCAGAAGAACATCAGCTAGATATTGCTAGATCGCCCAAAATGTCCATATTTTACAATTTAAGTTAGAAAAATAATATCCGTCACTAACATTTTTTAAGCTTAAGGGGGACCACTAGTGTGACCGCCTGAAAAAAGGTGATTTTTAGGAATTTTTTTAAAGGAATCTACTGTATGGAATGTTTTAATATTTTAAGGATATATTCGCTGATATATAGTAAATTCATGATAAAATTTTTGGACCAAAAAATTGAAAATTCAGTGAGTTATTTGCGATCTCCCAAGGCTCCAAAAAAAGTCCCCCCACTGCTGCAATGATCGCGACCTTCACAGTGTCCGAAATCAAAAAAAACCTAAAACATATTAAATTAGAACGTGTTGCCCGTGCCATGAACCTAAAGCGAAGAAAAAAAGTTGAAATTTAACAAAATGGCACAGTTTTTTAAAAAAAGTTTCAAATTTTGCGCGACAATTTGATGATTTTTGGCCTGCAAAAATTATATTTTTCATTCAATCGGAAAACTGGAGGTTCATGGCACGAAGAAACGCAAATAAAAGAAGCTGCAATAAGAATCAAATCGATCGGTTTTGTGTTCGAGTTATAACTGCAGCAAATTTGAAAAATGTAGTTTTTCTTTACTTTAACTTTTAGTTTTAATCACTTAGAATTTTTACTAAAATTATTTACGATGTACTCACTATAACGGTCATAGTAAAACTAGATGAGTCTTTTAAATGTGCCAGGGTCTAGCTTTTCCACAACACATGACTAGCAGCCACGTCCAGAAACTCTCGAACTATCAACCTTCATACATCTCTCAATACCTCAAAGTTAACAATGAAAATCAGAATCCGCTCTTCGGATGGCTGTAACTATTTGAGATATGCACTTGAAATTTTAGTATGTTATTTTTAAAGGTACAGACTATCAAAACATGCAAAAAACATTTTTTGCAATTTTTTGAAAATGTCACAGTAGTGGTCCCCCTTAATGTAAAATACTTATAAATAATAAACAAATATTTTACTTCGCAAAACTACCACTTTTATTTTGAAACTGTGACAATATTGTTTCGAACCGTCAGTTCATTTTCAAAAAGAATAGATATTACATTCTTTACATGCCTTATATACTAATTTTATCTACCTATACTTATTAAGGGGGAGTGGTCTGTGATGTGGAAGTGGAAAGAGTGGGAGTGATAGGAGAGTCCAAAAGTGAAGAAAAACAAGATTACATTACATGTGACAAGAGGCAAACAAACACGTGGCAAAAGATTGAACTTGAAAATGACAAAAAGACAATAATACAGTGAATACAGTTTTAAACAGAAATTAAAATTTAAATATGTTATAATATTGAAAATAAATTTGAACTGTAAATATCGGTGTAATCATTTAAAAGGTGATCGGAGCTATGTTTATTTATTTCTATTGCTTCTAGGATTGTTAACTTCTGTCCTTTGGTTGCCTCGTGTAACACAGTAATTTCCCGTTCCGGTGTGTGTCCGGTGTCTATTAAGTGCCTCGTAAAAGCAGAGTCGGATTTCTTATTTCTATATGACCTAAAATGCTCTGCTCTTCGGGTTTCAAAGTTTCTGCCAGTTTGACCGATGTAAAAACCATTACAATCTTGGCAGTTTAATTTGTAGATACCCGATTTTTTAAGTTTATCAATTTTTGTTTTATTGTTATATATTAAATTTCCTAGATTAAAGCCTGATTTAAATGCTATATTTATGTTTGATTTTGCTAGAACTTTTTTAATTTTATCTGATATTTTACCAAAATATGTTATAGTTTTAAAGTTAGTTTTTGGTTCTGGTTTAACGGAGGGGTAAATTTCTTTTAAGATTTGTTTAAATTCTTTCTTAGCTATTAATTTATCGATTAGGTTTGAATTATATCCGTTATTATTTGCAATTATTTTAATATTATTTATTTCTTTTTTAAAATTTCCTTCCGACAAAGGTATATTAAACGCGCGGTGGATCATTGAATTGTAGGCTGCCACTTTATGTTGATACGGACTTATTGAAGCATTTGGAATTGTAATACTTGAGTAAGATGGTTTTCTATATATATTGAAATCAAGCTTATTGTTAATTTTGGTTATAGTCAAATCTAAAAACTTTATACTATTATCTTTTTCTACCTCTAAGTCAAATTGAATTTTTGGATCTAATGAATTTAATGGCTCTACAAATTTTTCTAACTGGCGGATCGATCCATCGAAGCCTATAATTATGTCATCCACGTATCTATACCAAAATTTTACATGTTGTTTGGTTAGTGTATTATTCATTATTATTTCTTCTAAGTTCGACATATAAATTTCTGCCAACAGAGGCCTCAGAGGTGATCCCATTGAAAGGCCACTTGTCTGTCGGAAGAATTTATTGCCGAACTCAAAGTAATTTTGTTTTAAAATTGTATTAAAGGTATTTATTAACTCGGATTGTTTTACTGGATTTTTTATCTTATTGTTTATTATTTCGCTAATCAAGTTTAGACACTCCTTGGTAGAAATATTGGTGAACATACTACGAACGTCCAGGGACGCCAATTTGTACCGACCGGGAAAGGATGTGTTATTTAACTGATTTACAAGTTGGAAGGAGTTTTTGATGCTATGTGTGGAGGTGAATTGGGTTTCGGTTTTAAAAAGGGAATCTCGGTGTTGTGATAATTTATGTGATGGACATCCAATATGGGAAACTACTGGTCTTATTCGGTTGTCGGGTTTGTGCGTTTTCACCAATCCATACAATCTAGGAGCTCTCGGGTTCATTTCCACCAAATAATGTCTATCCTTGTCAGTAAAAATACTTTTATTATTATTAGATTTCAATATATATAGAAAACCATCTTACTCAAGTATTACAATTCCAAATGATTCAATAAGTCCATATCAACATAAAGTGGCAGCCTACAATTCAATGATCCACCGCGCGTTTAATATACCTTTGTCGGAAGGAAATTTTAAAAAAGAAATAAATAATATTAAAATAATTGCAAATAATAACGGATATAATTCAAACCTAATCGATAAATTAATAGCTAAGAAAGAATTTAAACAAATCTTAAAAGAAATTTACCCCTCCGTTAAACCAGAACCAAAAACTAACTTTAAAACTATAACATATTTTGGTAAAATATCAGATAAAATTAAAAAAATTCTAGCAAAATCAAACATAAATATAGCATTTAAATCAGGCTTTAATCTAGGAAATTTAATATATAACAATAAAACCAAAATTGATAAACTTAAAAAATCGGGCATCTACCAATTAAGCTGCCAAGATTGTAATGGTTTTTACATCGGTCAAACTGGCAGAAACTTTGAAACCCGGAGAGCAGAGCATTTTAGGTCATATAGAAATAAGAAATCCGACTCTGATTTTGCGAGGCACTTAATAGACACCGGACACATACCGGAACGGGAAATTACTGTGTTACACGAGGCAAGCAAAGGACAGAAGTTAACAATCCTAGAAGCAATAGAAATAAATAAACATAGCTCCGATCACCTTTTAAATGATTACACAGATATCTACAGTTCAACTTTATTTTCAATATTATAACTTATTTAAATTTTAATTTCTGTTTAAAACTGTATTCACTGTATTATTGTCTTTTTGTCATTTTCAAGTTCAATCTTTTGCCACGTGTTTGTTTGCCTCTTGTCACATGTAATGTAATCTTGTTTTTCTTGACTTTTGGATTCTCCTATCACTCCCACCCTTTCCACTTCCACATCACAGACCACTTCCCCTTAATAAGTATAGGTAGATAAAATTAGTATATAAGGCATGTAAAGAATGTAATATCTATTCTGTTTGAAAATGAACTGACGGTTCGAAACAATATTGTCACAATTTCAAAATAAAAGTGGTAGTTTTGCGAAGTAAAATATTTGTTTATTATTTACAAATATGGAATACCATAAAGTTACGCTTAAATCTATTAATATTGTAAAATACTTAATTTACGAGTGATACAAAAAATGTTAATTAAAAATGTAGTTTACAGGATTACATTTTTTAGATATATGTAAATGGCGATATAAATTATAATTACATGATAATTGAAAATCTCAAAAGTATTTTTGGATATTTTAAAATTCACTGCATATACATCCAGGAATCAGAAAAATTCGCTTTTGAATTTCTGCGTTTTAAATTTCTAAACACGATTCTATTTTTTAAACCTTAAATTTTTTTTTTTGTAAAAAAGTAAGTCACTTTTTTGGAGAGGATTTATTTATAATAAAATAATAATACAATAAAATCAATATATTAAAGTATTAAAAAATTTGGGGAGACAAATGTAAACATTGTGCAAACAATGTGCTCAAATGTAAACA